>CM032803.1:17901501-18090037 GCA_019155185.1 Beaufortia kweichowensis | reverse complement strand
AGTTGCTTTTGAACATAGGTTGTCAGTGAGGATCTAGTCCGCCAGGTTCTCCTTTTAACATTTTAGGATCCATCTGTGTTGGATATTTCATTCTGTGTACTTTGAACATTACAGCTCTTTCTTTATCAAAGCATACTCCATCATACATGTTACTGTCCTTCTTTTAACAGTTCATTCATTTTTGCTCCACTCACGCATTTGTAAGGCAGCTGGTCAAGTGGAGATGTGCTATAAAATAATAAAAGCCTTTTGGTGTTGGTTCTCGGGAGATAAGTCTACTGCATCTCCCAGGTGGTGCTGATACAGTATACAGGCACTGTCTTTTATCTCTTCCTAAGTTCCTGCTTCTCTCCCCCTCCTCCCTCCATCAGATTCTGAAGACTGGAAAGTTACCAAGTATGTATGTGTATATTTTGTGATCTCAATAAGGTTTCAACTTCATGTTTGGTATCATTTAAAGGTCTTGGTGCGATGGGTAAACAGGTCTAATTTATATAACTATAGAACAGAGTGAACAAGAAGGTTAAGAACTTGGGAGAAAGTACACACTCCTGCTCTGGGTGTGTTTTACCCAGGGTTCTGTTTTTATAGTTAATCTCAGTTGTGTGTCCCTTTAGGTCACAAGAACCTGACCAACCAATTCTAGTTTAACATTTTATGACTCTTTGTCTCATCTGTGTATAAAAGGTGGCTTGGCAAAATGCTTGGGAGAGCATTCTGTAACCAGAACTTCCCACGCCATAGGTGTGCGTCTCTATTGTCAGGTATGACTTTGCATTTGTAACTTGTATATTCTGTTGATCACTTCTACACATTGAAACTAAATTTGTATAGTTATTCTATTGTTTAATTAATGTTTTACCTGCCTGGCATAATAAATTGTTATTATTGATTCATTTAAAACTTCTTCAGAAATGGTTATTTCCTGTAGATTAGAAGGAGTCTGGTGTTACCGCAGAAGATTACGTTCAGAATAAGATCAGACTGGGGTTTTGATGTTGAATGGAGCATGGCGCACATTCAGAATTCCCAGATTTATGTCTATCACCTGCCTTAGCAAGTTGTATGAACGTGGCTAAATCAACTATTATTTTGTCCTGAGCAAGCATAGAGCGGCCAGGCTTAATGATATTAGTTAACACTGCACCCTCTGACTAAGACCAGACTGACAATTCTGTGATCGTGAATCTGGCCGGAGTGAGGCTCTGTGGAGCATCGGGTCCCTAATGAACGAATAATGAAGAGTATGAGAAGTTATAAAGAATCTAAATCCAAATTGTGATCAACAGTTAATTAAAATAATCAGATAAATTAATAATATTAAAATTGGAGTCAGATTTTATTTATGAACGAATTTATGAATTTTTGACTATTAGAAATGTTAAGGGAAAGTTATTTGCACTCCTCATATAGACACATTTATAGAATGGGGTCGGAATACCCACTGTTAGACTGGAGACGGTATCCAGTGGGGCTAAAGAATTAGATGGGACCACATTATCAGGGACATGAGAGCAGCAATGTGGATGAAGGACAAATTCTCTTGCTCGGTAAATCAATAATTTTTGTGAATTTTGTTCTGGTCTTTAACTGATGTACTAATGTAAATCTTGCTTTATGATTGTTTCATGTAATTACAATGCATGGGCAATGTTAAAAGGATTGGATACCTTAAAATGTCTGTTCAAGTCAATTTGTCTGTGTATGAAAAGAGAACTTGGGTTAAACTGATTGATGTGGCAATAGCACAAATTATAGAAAGCAAATGTGCCATTTTAACACCAGGACATAATATAGTGTCAATAATAATACAGTTTATGAGACTGTGGTAATTGGTAAAGAAACAATTTAGTCCAGTTGTCTAGAGATTGTGAAAGCTGAGGCTTTGGTCCTTTCTCTATGAGTCTGTGGGAATTGTTAAAAGGACCATTTTTGTCCAGTTGTCTAAAAAATGGGAAAACGTCTTAGGTTACAAATGTAACCCCAGTTCCCTGAGAGGGAAGGAGACACTGCGTCAGCAGTTTGACGTTTGACGCTATGGGAACTCTCGAGCCAGGCCCAAAACAGGATGAACGGCAAGACCCCCCTTGCCGTCAGTCCAGTGAAGGAAGAAGCCGGCCGCTAGGGCTGACCTAGAGTCCTGGTTAGATAAGCCATGACCTTAGATAAAGAATAAACGGCGAGCTCTCCTGGCCGTTATTCAAAACCAAATTAGGCCCACTAGGGCCGCAACACATGAGAGCCTGGCGTGGAAGCCAGGTCCAGATCGTAAAAATACATGAATGTGAGCAGCGAGGACCAGCCAGCCGCATTGCACACATCCTCCAGTGTAGCCCCTGACCCTAAGGCCTTAGAGGCAGCCATACTCTGAGTTGAATGAGCTTTGACAGAAAGTGGAGACTACTGTCCAGAGCTTCGTAGGCAAGCGAGATAGCCTCAACTATCCACTGCTAAGAGTCTGTTTGATGCTGGCTGCTTTAGGTGCTGGGAGGACCAAAACACACAAATAACTACTCAGACTTTCTCCATGGAGCAGTTCTATGCACCTTATATGCATCCAGTGCTGCACTGGACACAAAAGGTTAGCTTTTCCTGGTCCGAATCCCTGAAGGGAGGAGGACAGAAGGCTCCTACAGTAATGGACCTCGGCACATTGGTGGGTACTTTAGGTACATAGCCTGCCTTGGGTAGAAAAGCCTTAACCATGCCTGATGCAGAGATGCCAGGCAAGAAGGAGAGAGACTTGGAGAGCTTGGAGATCCCAACTCTCTTCCAGAGAAGAAATTGCCAACAAGAAAACTGTCTTGAGAGCAAGAAACTTAGCTGGAATGGCCTCAATGGGTTCAAACGGAGCAACCGACAACCCTTGTAGTACCACCGCCAGGTCCCAAGCCAGGACTCTGGCACACACCCCAGGCCTTAGCCTCCTAGTGCCACGAAGGAAGCGTATAACCAGTGGGTCTCGACCCACTGACTGGCCATTGACAGGACTATGAAAGGCAGAGATAGCTGCCACATAGACCTTAATAGTCGAGGGCATCAGCCCTGATGAGAAGCGGTCTTGCAAGAACTCTAGCACTGCGCTAATCGGACAGTTAACTGGATCTTGACTCAGACCTGAACACCAGGAAGTAAAGACTTCCCACTTAAAGGTGTACAGCTTCCTCGTGGAGGGAGCCCTGGATTGTAAAATGATGTCTACGACCTCGGACGAGAGACTGATGAGTCGGGCCCCCTCACAGGCCAGACCCACAGTTTCCACATCTCTGGGCAAGGATGAAGGATCAGACAGAAGATCTTTCTTGACTGGCAGCCGCACCGGGGTGCTGTCTAGGAGTGCTATGAGGTCCGAGAACCATACTCGGGCCGGCCATCGTGGTGCGACCAGTAACAGGCGAATCCCGTCCCAGCGCACCCTTTCCAGGACTCCCGGGAGCAGAGCGATCGGGAAAAAGCGTACAGGCGTAGCCTTGGCCACGAATGTACTAGAGCGTCCAGCCCCAACAGAGCTGGAGGCGTTAGGGAGAACCATAGTGGACAGTGCGTTGTCTCTCGAGACGCAAACAGGTCCACTTCCGCTGGGAGGAAAATGTCCCAGATTAATTGCACCACCTCTGGGTGAAGTCTCCATTCCCCTGGCCTCGGCCCCTGCCTCGACAGGGCGTCTGCTCTCACATTCAACCGTCCCAGGATGTACGCTGCTCTGATCAAGAGCAGCTTCCCTTGGGACCACAGCAGGATCTGGTGTGCCAATTTGTAAAGTGAGCGCGACCGCAGACTCCCCTGATGGTTGATGTACGCAACCGCCGAAGTGTTGTCCGTCAGAACCAGCACATGGTTGTTTCTGAGGCGAGGAAGGAACTGCCTCAACGCAAGCCATACCACCATCATCTCTAGGCAATTTATGTGCCACTCAAGCTGGCGGCCCCTCAATAAGCCTCTGGAGGAACGGTCTTCCATTACCGCTCCCCAGCCCGTCAGGGATGCGTCTGTCATTAGTGTTACCACGATGACATGTTGACCCCAGTACTGGGCCCTGGGAGAGAAACAGGTTTCTTCCACACCCACCAATGCCCTCAGACACTTGTAGGTGACTTCAGAATGGAGTGCGGAGGCCGGGTTCCCCAACGGGAAAACCCTCTCGATTTCAGCCACCACTGCAGAGGTCTCATGTGTAGCAGGCCCAGAGATATTACGCTGGTTGCAGCTGCCATGAGACTGAAACTGCCTGACAGTGACCTGTTGGTGAAGCTGGACCCCTTTCACAGCTGTCTGAATGGAATGTACGCGCACTGACGTAAGACGCGCTGACATGACCCTCGAGTCCCATTCTACGCCAGACTATTCTCTGAACAGGAGAAAGTAAACTCTTCTTGGCGTTCAGCCGTAACCCCAAAACATTCATGTGTGCGAGAACAACATCTCGATGTTGAGCCGCTAAACTCTCAGATTCGGCCAGAATGAGCCAATCATCTATATAGTTCAATATCACGGCCACCCTGGAGGCGCCAGAGGTGCCAGGGGCCGCATCTACACACTTCGTAAAGGTGCGGGGTGACAGGGCCAGACCAAAGGGAAGAACCCGATATTGGTACGCTACGCACCGGAAAGCGAACCTCAGGAACTTCCTATGGATGGAGACATGGAAGTATGCGTCCTTCATGTCTATTGTGACAAACCAGTCCGCGGATCCAGACCAGAGCGGACCTGGGCCCACCTCGGTGGGTGACATCACCTCGAACAGGCTGGGCTTGGCCCGAACTGTCTCGTGCAGTGGTGAAATATGTGTGGCGAGCGTTATCTTACTGCTAAGTAATTCCACTGGAGGAACCCGGCCTCTCGAGGCTGTGGTGTCTGGTCTTATGCACTGCATTAACTTTCGAGGAGCCCTGGGTTGTACTGGCAGGGGTAACCTCGAGAGGAGTCGCGTCACTTTAGCGCACCGTGGCGTACCCAGATGCGCTCGCGGAGCCGGAGCGTGGGGACGGATCAGAGCAACTACTAAGGGGTACAGGGAAGAGCTGGGCGCCGTGTGTTGAGACGCTTATCAACCCATCCCATGGGGGCTTAGCGAGGGCGTCCTGACTCCGCAGCAGTCAGGTACCTTGCTTTTTGGTCCCGGCCTTTTGCCTGAATGACGGCCCTCCAGGTCTGCCTTCTGCTGGGAAGGCCAAGGCTGAGAGTGTCTGCCGGAGCCCCGCTGCGTTGTGGTGGGGCTCGCGACCTCACACTCTCCTTCTGCCGACTACGGTATGAGGAGCTGGACGCCTGGGGCTGCTCCCACCCAGCAGCCCCAGTGACCTAGCGACGGCGAGGGAGAAACTGTGAAAAAGCCACCGCTCGCAGTTTCGTCTCCTGGAACCTCTCGACGACGGTATTGACGGCATCGCCGAAGAGGCCTTCAGGAGAAAGCGGGGCATCCATAAAAGGGCTTTATCTGCTGCTTTTATACCGGACAGATTCAGCCAGAGATGTCTCTCTGTAGCCACCATTTTAATGGCGCGGAGAGAAACATCCGTGGCCCGACGCAACCCGCGTCCACGCCCACACCCTCGCCCTCATCCAGATCTCGCAGCAGGTCGGCTTGATAGGCTTGGAGCATATAGAAAGTGTGAAGACACACTCCAGCCTGCCCTACTGCGGCGTACGCTTTGCCCACCAATGCCGACATTGCACAGCTTGGAGGGCGGCGCCACCAGGTTTAAAGGGGCGATGCAGGCAGGTGACAGATAGCCCATGGCGTCTGTTCCACCATTGGCATCGTGGTGTACCCGCGTTCCTTAGCCCCCGAAATGCTTGTGTAAACTGACATGCGGGGAATGAAAACACAGGCTGAATATGGCCGCGTCCATGACCATGACAGCTCGCTGTGCAGGTCTGGGACAAACGGAAAACCCGGCAGGGAAGTGGCGTTTTCGGTTTTAGAAAGTGCTCATCCAGCCGGCTTGACTGGCGAGCGCTCTGTACTTCCGCGGGCAGAGACGGCACGCCGTGAGAAACGCTCGACTGTCTATGCTTATCTACACATGCCAGCCGGGAGCGGAGTGTGTGCGTGGGAAAACTTTCACAATGCACACAGTCAGCGTTTTCGAGCACCGACCGGGCATGCTAAACTCTCAAACACACAAAACTCGTGCGAATCCCCACTCGTTATATACCAAGAACAGGGAGGAACACACAGTCTAAAAATCATTCTTTCACTATCTGTATAAGAGGCGTTTTTGAGCGCCGCTAAACTAACACAGACATACATACACGCGCAGCTGAAGGCACAAAAGCTGAATGTGTATTGTCCCAAGGTATCCTTTTATAAGCTTCCTGGTCCAGGCGTCACCCGTCCTTGGCGTTCAGAATTGCCATTTGCTTGATTTTACACCACGCAGCTTCAGACACAGTCACGCAAAGAAGCGTTCCCATAGCGTCAAGCGCTGGCGCCAGCGTTGAGTTCCCTTGAAAGGGAACTGAGTCCTGAATCACTATAGAATGTAAAATTCTATTATTGTGAATCAGTGGAAAATTTGTGCTTCACATCAGTCAGCCCAACTTCTAAAAATCTTTTCATCTTTTCAAACAGATTAACATAAAAACAGTGTGCGGGCCCACGATCACAAACTCGACCGTATAACCAGAGGTTATGGCTAAAGCAATTTAACAATGTAGCTCCCGCTTACTATTGTTAAAAGGTACCCATGTAGCCCCATACAATCGCCTATATAATGCAATTGCGTAACAACTTAGTTAAAGTTAAGTAAATTAGATAATCAGAGGTTATGGCTAAAGCAATTTAACAATGTAGCTCCTGCTTACTATTATTAAAAGGTACCCATGTAGCCCCATACAATCGAACTCTTCTCTGACTAAACAGAGGATACACAAAACTCTTCTCCGACTAAACAGAGGATACACAAAACTCTTCTCTGACTAAACAGAGGATACACAAAACTCTTCTCTGCCTAAACAGAGGATACACAAAATCCGACTGCATGACAACTTAATTATTTCAATATACTTAACCCTGGACGTAACACGGATGCATCATAGTCTACTAAGCCAATAATTCAGAGTATTTAGAATGGATACAAACATAACAATTTATTAAACGGGTAAACGACAGCAATGATTCAATATCTAATTCAAATAATTTAGTAAAGTGATCAATTCATGTGAAACAGTCAATAATGCAGAGATGAGAGAATTTAGAAATGTTTACCTGACAATCAAAACTACGCACAGCGAATGTGAGGGAGATCCGTTTACAGACTCCAACTATAAGAACTACACACAGTGATTGTGCGGGAGATCCGTTTACAGACTCCAACTATAAGAACTACACACAGTGATTGTGCGGGAGATCTGTTTACAGACTCCAACTATAAGAACTACACACAGTGATTGTGCGGGAGATCCGTTTACAGACTCCAACTATAAGAACTACACACAGTGATTGTGCGGGAGATCCGTTTACAGACTCCCAGAACCTTTTGCTTCCCTTAAATACCCAAAGCAAAGTATACTTCCTCCAAATGGAGATGTAATTTACATAGAAAAGACTCTGAACCTGATCAGGCCCAAATGGCCATTTCCATGAAAGAGCCCAGGAAGGACACACCCACAACAGTGAGCAGAATATCTCCAAACTCCTTAAACCTTTGTTATGATCTGCTCTACTGTTGTGTAGGGATCAGACTTAATGTAAGTCGCACTGAGACATTTCAAATGATATGAGACATGAATATTTAGATACTTTGATCACACAGAATGTGGTATATCTTAAATACAGTTCATGGATGAGTTTTGGGGATCTCTGAGCTAAGAAAGTAGATGAAGAGAGGGGAGAAAGAGACAGATGTGAAGGTGTGAGTTCGCAATCAGCATCCTTTGAGGTGTGCTATTTGAGATGGGGATGCAAACTCTGTGGGGAACTCAATATGTTGGAAAGAGTCCTTTGTTCCCCAGGATGTGATGTCCTGTTGGTTTGGACATCTTGGCACCAGTCTTACAGACATAAACATATAGTGCACACGCTTTTCATCACTACAACTTAATAACATTGTTACCTGGTAAAATCTTAAAATCCATCCAGGCTGAAAACACTAAGCATCAAGTCTGATAACAGGCCTAGATTCCAAGTGTTACTTCATTAGATTCTAAAGTCTATCATACACACAAAACCATATAACATCTTACACATAACACTCTATGTATAATATTAATTTAATTACAATATATAAGCTATTGTTACATAATTCTGTTAACTTCTGTGAAACATTGACGTCCTCACTCGCACAAACAAGGACTTTTTAAACTCTGCTGCGCTTTGCTTCACAGAAGCCTGGCTGACTGGAGCTATTCCGGACAGTGCGCTACATTTTACGGGCTTCCAGCTGTTCAGATTAGACTGCGTCACTGAGTCATCAGGGAAAACGAGAGGCGGTGGATTATAAAGGGATTTTGTATTCATAAATGTTTAAACTTTCTTTTACAGAGTTCAACATTAATCATTATCTACTCTGATATATTCTTGTGTCTTTAATAACCATTATTTACTCTCATATATTCTGGTGTTGATATTAATCATTATAATAACATTAATCAGTAAAACAATATTAATCACTATTCGCTCTTATATATTCATAGTCTTGTGTGCTTGTATGAAATGCTTGCCAGTGGAAATTTACCAAGGAGAGAGAAGGACCGGTATAACCATATATGAAATGAGCTATCTTAGGTCGAAGTGCCCTAAGCACTCCAAGTATGTGTCTTAACCCTGAATTTGTGCAGACCAAGATCTATCTTTGCAGACTAAGCAGAAGATAACAATGACCAAATATGAGAAGATGCCTACCGGAAGGGTGGAGAGGTGCCACCTGCTAACCTTGGGGAGAGGAAACCATAAAAATTGGGTTTTGAGGGATAGACGGGGTTCTTTCTGTCGTATTGCTCAATGGGGGAACTCCTTTGATTGTGTAAATGATAGGGACAGATTGAACCCAGAGCTCTGCATATTTTCTTCAAGTGTGATATTCTTCAATATACTTTTGATTGTTAAAATAAATCCTTTTAAAGATATTTTTGAGTCTTCCTTCCTGAATAAACGAACACGCGGACTTGAAAAATTAAATGCCAAGTCCAACAATTATGTTTTAATATCAACGAAGGCTGGTGTACAGACTTGACAGTTTTAAAGAGGATGTGCTGCCCAAATTTGGAAGCTCTCTTTATTAACTGTAAGCCTTATTATTCACCGAATGAGTTTTCCTCATTTATTCTGGTGAGTGCGTACATTCCTCCTGATGCGCGTGTGAGCACGGCACTAGAACTGTTAACCAATCAGATCATACACACAAATCAGCGTTATCCGGACTCTTTCATTATCATTCTCGGTGATTTTAATAAAGCTAATCTCACTCACGAAATGCCTAAATACAGACAGCATATCACATGCCCCACCAGAGACAGCAATATACTGGACCACTGCTACACTGTTTTAAAGGATGCATACCACTCTGTCCCCCGAGCAGCTCTAGGACTCTCTGATCACTGTTTGACTGTCGGGCACAGCCCGGCTTTCACGAGCCTGCTTCAATGGACTAATTGGAGTGTTTTGAGGCAGCAGCTACTGATCTGGATGAGCTTACTGACACTGTGACATCCTACATCAGTTTCTTGTAAGGACATGTGTTCCAACCAGGACTTATTTAACATTTAACAATGATAAACCTTGGTTCAGTGCAAAACTCAAACAGCTTCGCCAGGCCAAAGAGGACGCCTACAGGAGTCCCCACAAAGACTTGTACAAACAAACCAAATACACACTGAAGAGGGAGATAAGAGTGGCAAAGTTAAACTACTCTGAAATGCTAAAAAAACAGCTTTCAAGCAACGACTCTACATCAGTGTGCAATGGCCTGAAAGCCATCACTAGCTACAAGACCCCAGCACTAAGGCCAACAACTGGCTGAAGATCTGAACGAGTTAAACTACTCTGAAAGGCTAAAAAAACAGCTTTCAAGCAACGACTCTACATCAGTGTGCAATGGCCTGAAAGCCATCACTAGCTACAAGACCCCACCCCCCAGCACTGAGGCCAACAACTGGCTGAAGATCTGAACGAGTTTTACTGCAGGTTTGAAAAGCAAATGTCTGGTCTGACACCCCACACCAACCATCTCACAACACAGCCATCAACACCCTCCCTCCGCCCTACTGTTTCTCAACCGAAATTAAAGATCTGTGAAGATGATGTATGCAAAGTCTTCAGGAAGCAGAAGATAAGGAAAGCCAAAGGCCCAGACGGTGTCTCTCCAGCCTGCCTCAAAGCCTGTGCTGTCCAGCTATCATCCATCTTCACATTGATCTTCAACAAATCTGTGTGTAGTCCCCTCCTGCTTCAAATCATCCCTATACCCAAGAAACCAAAAATCACAGGACTTAATGACTACAGGCCTGTTGCTTTAATGTCTGTGGTCATGAAGTCATTTGAGAGATTGGTGTTGGCCTACTTGAAGGACACTACCCTTGCTGAACCCTCTGCAGTTTGCTTACCGAGCAAACAGGTCTGTGGATGATGCAGTCAATATGGGATTGCACTACATCCTCCAACATCTTGACAAACCAGGGACTTATGCAAGGATCCTGTTTGTGGACTTCAGCTCTGCTTTTAACACCATCATCCCAGATACATCTTCAGAATAAACTGACACAGCTCTCTGCACCCACCTCCATCTGTCAGTGGATCACCAGCTTCCTGACAGACAGGCAGCAGCTAGTGAGGCTGGGAAAACTCACATCCAACACCCGCACCATCAGCACTGGAGCTCCTCAGGGCTGCGTTCTCTCCCCACTGCTCTTCTCCCTCTACACAAATGACTGTACCTCTAAAGACACCTCTGTCAAACTCCTGAAGTTTGCGGACGACACTACAGTCATCGGTCTCATACAGGACGGTGACGAGTCTGCCTACAGACAAGAGGTTGAGCAGCTGGCTGTCTGGTGCAGTCACAACAACCTGGAGCTGAACACGCTCAAAACTGTGGAGAGGATAGTGGACTTCAGGAGAAACCCCCCTGCTCTCCCCCTTCTAAACATCATGGACAGCACTGTGGCTGCGGTGGAGTCATTCAAGTTCCTAGGAACCACCATCTCCCAGGACCTGAAGTGGGACATTCACATTGATTCCATTGTGAAAAAGGCCCAGCAGAGGTTGTACTTCCTTAGTCAACTGAAAAAGTTCAACCTGCTACAAGCACTGATGACTCAGTTTTACTCAGCAGTTGTCGATTCGGTTCTGTGCTCTTCTATAACTGTCTGGTTTGGGTCAGCCAGCAAATCAGATATAAGGAGACTGCAACGGATTGTTAAGACAGCAGAAAGGATCATTGGCGTGCACCTGCCCAACCTTCAGGACTTGTACAACTCCAGAGCAAAGAAACGGGCAGGAAACATCATCAAAGAGCCCTCTCACCCCGGACACAACCTGTTTGCACTTCTTCCCTCAGGAAGACGCTACAGATCTCTGTGCACTAGAACATCTAGGCATAAAAACATTTTTTTCCCCCATGCCATCTCCAGGCTAAACAGCTAACACATGAATCTCACCTGTGTTCTGTAATTATTTCTGTTATTCATTCTCCGTCTTTAATTATTGCTTCTTTCTCAAGTATTATGTAAATACATATGCATATCTCTTTACTTATACAGCTGTATATAGAGTAAATAATGCACAAATCATACACCTATTATTATTTATGGTTAAGTCTTACTATTTAAATGTTTTCTGTTCTCATGTGTGATATGTATGTATGTACCAAGAGCACCTTAAAAAACACAACAAATTCCTTGTGTGTCTGCACACAAGGAATAAAGCGAATTCTGATTCTGATTCTGAAGTACTGTCTGTGTGGCCAGACCTTCAAACAAAAGACAGATACTATTGGGTCCTCCTACTAGAAACATTACAATAGACAGGATAGATGGGCCTTCCTGTGTAGGCCATTTGGTTCACACCTTTATTATTAATTATATCAGGGCACAGACACAATGTAAATGAATCTGAATACAACCATACACATATGCTGATTACATTTAGGGCACAGTCACACAATGTAACACATCTGAGTAAAGTCAAGACATACACAATCTTTCAATTGTTTAAGTTCAGATTTCATAAACAAAGGTGGAAGTAAAAGTCAACATGAGTTTTAATTAAAATCATTGGTATGGTTTCAAACCGGAGGGCCCACTAACCAGTTGAATGAAAATCCAATTATTAAAAAGAGTTAGATCTGAAGTGTCGGCGCTTCTATAGATCAGCCATTTAAGATCCAATCACGCTTGTGCTATTGAATGTGACTTGTCCTGTGTATCATATATAGAATTTGTTGCAATAGCTGATTGAGAAATTCAGAATTTGTTGCAAGCTACTTCATTGAAATCTTAGTTCTGCGTAGCTTACTTGCATTTAAAGATTCTGAATTAAAACAATGTTATTAAAATATATACTTGATATATTTTAACTATATCATATTTTTGATATAGAATTGAATTGTATCTAGGGATGTCCGATCCCTTCACGTGATCAGAAATCGAGGCCGATCACGTGGTTTCAGATACGATCGGAATCGGACGTTACCTCCCGATCAGGATATTTATATATGTATAAATATTCTCATTATTTTTTTTTTTTTTTTAGGAAAGGATGCCAGAGCCGGGATTCGAACTCACGTCGCAGAAGCGCAGTTGGGCTGCATATGTCTGGAGCGCTGTCCACTCAGCCACAGGCTCGGACATACTCTTGTTGTTTTTAACACATCTATAGTCGTGCCGTGGCACAGAGTTAGACCTCTTGACTCACACAGAAACAGCAACGTGTGCGCAGTAAGAGTTAGGAGTGCAGTTCCTAAAAGCACATTACTGGCTTTGCAAACACTGTGGCACTTTTATTTTTTATTTGTTTACATGCCTGCCAGGTATTTTAAGTTGAGGTGCTATTTGTTTTTATATTAGGCTTTTTTTATATTTACTGTTGCACTAAAGTCCAAAAGTGAAGAATTTATGTCATTTATTACTTGATTGTTCACCATTCAACAACTAAGGTGAATTAAATAAAAATAAGGAACATCCTGGATCTGTTTCTTCTTCTTCTTTATATTCTTTTTATGTATTATAGAAGTATCGGATCAGGACTCGGTATCGGCAGATACTCAAAATCAAATGACTTCGGACTCGAGGGCAAAACCTGGATCGACATCCCTAATTGTATCTCGATTTTATATGCATATAGAAATACATTTGTATACATATATTTGTATTTTATTTTTATTATATTTGAATGGTATGATTATTCATTATTATTATTATTATTATTATATGCTCTAATGATGTATACCCCTTGGTAAACATGCCAAAGTTTGACAGACTTTTGCCACTCTTCCTTTAAAATACACAGATCAAGTAATCAAATGGGATAACCTTTACTGGATAAATATCCTTTCAGAGAAAATCAGATTTTTTTTACCACTTAAGCACCAGGTACCATGAAGAATCTAATTATGTTATTTGTTGTTTTAATCCTTTATAATAATTGTCTTCCAAATGCTGTGTTCAGTCATTGTATGGTCATGCGATGATGTTCACAGTGGTGTGTTTTCATTGAAAAGAATCCTTCACCTATGGTGGTCTGACCTGTCCTTTGATCAATTTATTTTATTGTCATTGTACATAAGTACAACGAAATTTGTCTGGTGAGTCTCAGTTACAAACTACAACAATTGACCAACAATAATTGTCAAACAACAGTTACAACAAAATAAAGTGCAGGTAGTGTCAGCGTGAGGGTGTAAGTGCAAAGGGTGTAATAGAGGTCACAGCTCTTGGGAAGAAGCTGTTTCTCAGTCTGTTTGTGTGTGCTTTTATAGTCCTGCTACCTCCGCCCTGAGGGCAGAGGATCAAACAGTCCATGGCCTGGTGGGTGGGATCTGCAGCAATGTTCCTGGCCTTCTTCTGGAGGCATTCTGCATAAACCAATTCCAAATCTGGAAGTGGATCCCCAACAATCCTCTGCTGCCGTCCTCACCACCCCTGGCCAAGTCCTTCCTGTCCTGTGCTGTGCAGCTGGCACACAGTCACACAGTAGCATAGGATGCTTTGTATGGCAGTCCTATAGAAATTTATCAACAGCCGAGAGGAGAGACCAACCTGCTTCAATTTCCTGAGGAAGAAAAGCCTTTGTTGAGCTTTCCTAACCAGGTAAGAGGTGTTCAGGGCCCAAGTGAGGTCCGCTGAGATATGGACACCCAGAAACTTGATGTTCCTCACCCGCTCTATTGTTAGGTATGACTTTGCATTTGTAACTTGTATATTCTGTTGATCACTTCTATACATTGAAACTGAATTTGTATAGTTTAATTAATGTTTTACCTGCCTGGCATAATAAATTATTATAAGTTATTATTGATTCATTTAAAACTTCTTCAGAAATGGTTATTTCCAGTAGATTAGAAGGAGTCTGGTGTTACCGCAGAAGATTGCATTTATGATAAGATCAGACTGGGGTTTTGATGTTGAATGGAGCATGGAGCACCAGAATTCCCAGATTTATGTCTATCAACTATCAACTAAATAAAATCAACTATTATTTTGTCCTGAGCAAGCATAGAGCGGCTAGGCTTAATGATATTAGTTAACACTGCAAACTCTGACTAAGACCAGACTGACAATTCTGTGATCGTGAGACCCACTTATCCTGGCCAGAGTGAGGCTCTGTGCGTCATCGGGTCCCTAATGAACGAATAATGAAGAGTATGAGAAATTATAAAGAATCTAAATCCAAATTGTGTTAATTGAAATAATCAGATAAATTAATAGTATTATAACTGGAGTCAGATTTTATTTATGAACGGAGTCAATTCTATTAACTGCACAAAGAGAAAACTGAACACGCTGATACCTTCGCCCAAGCCATTGATTCAAGCCGCTGGGTCGATGGGTGGCTCTTACACATTTATCTAGAAGCGTCTTTATATCTCCCAGCGCCAGAAGTTTGCTTGTGGTCTCTTTTTCAAAAAGACTAATCTATTGTCCAGCTCCGGAGCTCATCCTCCAAGTACAAGTTCCCAGACACTCGTTTATATTCACCTCACTGCTCATGTCTCTCTAGAGTCTCCATTCTCACCGTCAAAGTCCTTTTCTTGTTGATACACCACTTCGTGGTATCACTTCGTGATGATACAATCGTGTTGGGGCTATCATATCATCAATCTTCATATGCATTCTTGGCAAGTCAAATACCTACTTGTAAGTGTTTCCTTTTTCTCTGAACGCTATTAGTTTTCTCAAACTTTCATGGTTTTTTAGAATCACCTGCTCTGAATCAGTTTCTTACAGCTGTATATGCATCAAATGCATTACTTTACTTTTCCCTGCCATTCCTACTTTCTCAGGTTGCAATAAGTGAGGGCCCTAGTATGTCTCTGACCCTGTGCAGGGTCAGCCATTAAATTCACGCCTACAATCGCTAGGTCTCCCCTGGGAAGTTTCGGCAGTGGCTATGCACCAGTGCTGGCTAGTGTACCAGTGCAGGCTAGTGCAGATATTGTATCACAAGCCTGTGCTGCATTCTCTGTATACACTTCTACTTGTCCCTCGAATTGAATTTAACTACTAGTAATTGAGCTCTGGGTGGTTCGTAGGGAGGTGGTCTTATATTCTCTTCATTCTCTTACAATCTCTTAATTTCTCTTTTTCTCTGTTGCTTTTTCTTTCATTTTTTCATCATCTTCATTCAATATTTTTCCAATTATGTTTATGCTTTTTAGGTAATTAACCCCTTCTTTTTTAAATAAGTTCAATACATAATTTTTGCTTCTCTTTTCATATCCTATCGTTTGGTTTATAATTCTCTTCACATACAGATAAATCAAAAGTTTAGTTAGTAAACTTTTAGTTTTTTTAGTCCATTTTCTGGATATATTTAATTAATTCTCTGCAGACTGGGTATCTAGCCTTTATTCTTTCTATTGGTTTTTCAGACATGTTTAGAGTTTCTCAACTTATTATACTTTATACTCAATACACTGTATTCTTTTACTTTTATTTATACTGCTAAAAGTTACTGCAAGCAAACATTTGTCACTTCCAGCATATATCACTACCCAATTCTCACACTTGAGACATATCCAGTAATCACAAAACAAATGCTCCTTAAAGCTGTACAGCAAACCTCCATCTCTTCTCTGCTTATCAAATCCCACACACTCTCTTATGTTTGCTAAACACCTACCACACTTACTTGAGTGTATGTTGAGGAAAAGAGTGTGAGAGGTCACACTCTTTCTCCTCACAACACATAGACAACAAAAAACTACAAATATTATTTATTTTTTTTTTTTTTTTCCTTGATTTTTTATTTTCAATACCTCTTCTTGAGCTCACACCTCTTGTGTGACCTGTACATACAGGGATTTATCAGGGTGACCTCACCCTCGAGCTACCTACCTCTTTTCTTCTTGGGCTCACACCTTTTAGTGTGACCTGTACCTACAGGATTTATCAGGGAGTTCTCACCCTCGAGCTACCTAGCTCGTGCCTTCTTGGGCTCACACACCTCTTGTGTGACCTGTACCTACAGGATTTATCAGGGTGTCCTCACCCTCGAGCTACCTAGCTCAGTGGCTCTACCTAGGGCTTCACTCTTTGCTGACATGATTTTAAAATCCCTCACTATCCAAAAAATCACTAAGAAAAGAAGGTTCCAGGTGCCAAAAGTCAAACTTTATTGCTCGAGCCAACAAAGCTGAGATACCAATGAACATCCAAAGAAAATCCAAGAGCATCTGATCTTACAGTCTCTGACTCCTCACTTTATTCCATTTCTTCTTGACAAATGATTTACTACTCTTTAGCCATCCCCTTTCGTGGTCTGCTACTATTATCTTTTCTTATTGAGTATTCCTTTTAGGCCTGCCCCCGTTTCTTATTCTCTCTGTTCTTATAGTATAATGGTGGCAAGGCAACCCTGGATTGGTGTTTCAGTGTTATACCATATGCATATATCTACAAATATAATCATATTTATAGCCACACATGTTTTCTGTGTTCGTGTCTGGTACCCAGTGGTGTTATTCTGTACCTCTATGTTCCAAGTACCACTGTGTTCTTTACTCAATGTGTGTGTGTGTGTGTGTGTGTGTGTGTGTGTGTGTGTGTGTGCTCTTTTTATGCCATATATGTGCTCTAGTGCAGTCATTCCCAAACTGTGGTCCGCGGACCACTAGTGGTCCGTGAGGGTACTGCAGGTGGTCCGTGGAATGGCAAAATAAAATAATATTTTACCTTCATTTACCAGGACATTTTATTATGTGTGTTATGAGGTGGTCCGCAAAATTTTTTGATTACAAATAGTGGTCCACACACACAAAAAGTTTGAAAAACCCTGCTCTAGTGCTTCAGTGCTCATTTAGGATATCATTTTATTTGTGCATTACAAATATTCCATGTGCATATAAAATGATCCATTTGATATATGCCTATGGCATAGGCATATATCATAAAAATATACATGTTTTCTGGAAACATTAGTGATATACTCACTAATTTCAATAAAATAGCAGGTTTGATGCAAATGCATCCAAAAGGAATGTATTAATACATTCCTTTAAATCGCTAGTCACTACTCATTATTTCTAAAACTGCTTATAAAACATGTTTTCCTTACAATTACAATAGTCTGTAAATGTTTCCATAAAGAACTGTATCCTGTGACCAAAGCGATGTTTCTGAGCGTTTCTCTTCCAGAGCTGCTTATTAGCACTGAAACTGCTTGCAATACATGTTTTCTGACAACATCAGAAATATACTCACTAATTTCTATGAAAACAGCAGGTTTGTATGCAAAATGCTTTAACATTATATATTCTTTGGAATCGCTAGTCACTACTTTTTAGCACTACAATTGCTTATAAAACATGTTTTCTTTACAATTACATAATTCTGTAAATGTTTCCATAAAGAACTGTATCTTGTGACCAAAGCGGGAGTTTCTGAGCGTTTCTCGTCCAGAGCTGCTTATTAGCACTGGAGCTGCTTGCAATACATGTTTTCTGACATCATCAGTAATATGTTCATTAATTTCAATAAAAACAGCAGGTTTGGATGCAAAATGTATTCACATGCTACATTTCCTTGAAATCGCTAGTCACTACTCATTAGCACTAAAATTGCTTATAAAACATGTTTTCTTTACATGATTCTGTAAATGTTTCCATAAAGAACTGTATCCTGTGACCTAAGCGTAGTTTCTGAACGATTCTCTTCCAGAGCTGCTTATTAGAACTGAAACTGCTGAAACTGAAATACATGTTTTCTGACAACATGTTTTCTGACAACATCAGTGATATACTTCATTAATTTCATTAAAAACAGCAGGTTTGGATGCAAAATGTATTCACATGCTACATTTCCTTGAAATCGCTAGTCACTACTCATTAGCACTAAAATTGCTTATAAAACATGTTTTCTTTACATGATTCTGTAAATGTTTCCATAAAGAACTGTATCCTGTGACCTAAGCGTAGTTTCTGAACGATTCTCTTCCAGAGCTGCTTATTAGCCCTGAAACAGTTTGGTAATATATGTTTTCTGACAACATCAGTGATATACTCACTCAATTTCTATGAAAACAGCAGGTTTCGATACAAGATGTATTCACATGCTACATTCCTTGAAATCGCTAGTCACTACTCATTAGTACTAAAATAGCCTATAAAAACATGTTTCTTTACAATTACATGATTCTGTAAATTTTTCCATAAAGAACTGTATCCTGTGACCAAAGCGGAGTTTCTCGGAGCGTTTCTATTCCTGAGCTGCTTATTAGCACTGAAACAGCTTGCAATAATACATGTTTTCTGACAACATCAATAAAGTACTCAATAATTTCTATAAAAACCGCAGGTTTGTGTGCAAAATGCTTTCACATGATATGTTCTTTGAAATGGATAGTCACTACTTATTAGCACTACAATTTTTTAGAAAACATGTTTTCTTTACAATTACATTAGTCTGTAAATGTTTCGATAAAGAACTGTGTCTTGTGACCAAAACGAGAGTTTCTGAGCATTTCTCATCCAGAGCTGCTTATTAGCATTGAAACAGCTTGCAATACATGTTTTCTGACACCATCAGTAATATGCTCACTAATTTCTATAAGAACAGCAGGTTTGGATGCAAAATGTATTCACATGCTACATTACTTGAATTCGCTAGTCACTACACTTTAGCAATACAATTACTTAGAAAACATGTTTTCTTTACAATTACATGATTCTGTAAATGTTTCCATAAAGAACTGTATCCTGTGACCAAAGCGGAGTTTCTGAGCATTTCTCTTCCAGAGCTGCTTAATAGCACTGAAACTGCTTGCAAATACATGTTTTCTAAAATCATCAGTGATACGATCATTAATTTTAACAAAACCAGCATGTTTAGATGCAAATTGCATTCACGATATATTGCTTGAAATCGCTAGTCACTACTCATTAGCAATAAAATTGCTTATAAAACATGTTTTCTTTACAATTACATTAGTCTGTATATGTTTTGATAAAGAAGTGAATCTTGTGACCAAAGTGGAGTTTCTGAGCCTTTCTATTCCTGAGCTGCTTATTAGCACTGAAACAGCTTGCAAAAATACATGTTTTCTGACAACATCAGTAATATACTCAATAATTTATAAGAAAACAGGAAGTTTGTATGCAAAATGCTTTCACATGATATGTTCTTTGAAATGGCTAGTCACCTCTCATTAGCACTACAATTTTTTAGAAAACATGTTTTCTTTACAATTACATTAGTCTGTAAATGTTTCGATAAAGAACTGTGTCTTGTGACCAAAACGAGAGTTTCTGAGCGTTACTCGTCCAGAGCTGCTTATTAGCACTGAAACTGCTTGCAATACATGTTTTCTGACAACATCAGTAATATGTTCATTAATTTCAATAAAAACAGCAGGTTTCGATACTAGATGTATTCACATGCTACATTCCTTGAAATCGCTAGTCACTACTCATTAGCACTACAATTTTTTAGAAAACATGTTTTCTTTACAATTACATTAGTCTGTAAATGTTTCGATAAAGAACTGTGTCTTGTGACCAAAACGAGAGTTTCTGAGCAATTCTCGTCCAGAGCTGCTTATTAGCACTGAAGCTGCTTACAATACATGTTTTATGACAACATCAGTGATATACTCATTAATTTCATTAAAAACAGCAGGTTTGGATACAAAATGTATTCACATTATATATTACTTGAAATTGCTTAGCACTAAAATTGCTTAATTGTAATGATAAATTGTAATGTTATCATTACAATTACATGATTCTGTAAATGTTTCAATAAAGAACTGTATACTGTGACCAAAGCGGAGTTTCTGAGCGTTTCTCTTCCAGAGCTGCTTATTAGCATTGAAACAGCTTGCAATACATGTTTTCTGACATCATCAGTAATATGCTCACTAATTTCTATAAGAACAGCAGGTTTGATGCAAAATGTATTCACATGCTACATTACTTGAAATCGCTAGTCACTACACTTTTAACAATACAATTACTTAGAAAACATGTTTTCTTTACAATTACATGATTCTGTAAATGTTTCCATAAAGAACTGTATCTTGTGAATAAAGTGGGAGTTTCTAAGCGTTTCTCATCCAAAGCTGCTTATTAGCACTGAAATAGCTTGCAAGACATGTTTTCTGACAACATCAATAATATACTCAATAATTTCTATAAAACCGCAGGTTTGTGTGCAAAATGCTTTCACATGATATGTTCTTTGAAAATGGCTAGTCACCTCTCATTAGCACTACAATTTTTTAGAAAACATGTTTTCTTTACAATTACATTAGTCTGTAAATGTTTCGATAAAGAACTGTGTCTTGTGACCAAAACGAGAGTTTCTGAGCGTTACTCGTCCAGAGCTGCTTATTAGCACTGAAACTGCTTGCAATACATGTTTTCTGACAACATCAGTAATATGTTCATTAATTTCAATAAAAACAGCAGGTTTCGATACTAGATGTATTCACATGCTACATTCCTTGAAATCGCTAGTCACTACTCATTAGCACTACAGTTTTTTAGAAAACATGTTTTCTTTACAATTACATGATTCTGTAAATGTTTCCATAAAGAACTGTGTCTTGTGACCAAAACGAGAGTTTCTGAGCAATTCTCGTCCAGAGCTGCTTATTAGCACTGAAGCTGCTTACAATACATGTTTTATGACAACATCAGTGATATACTCATTAATTTCATTAAAAACAGCAGGTTTCGATACTAGATGTATTCACATGCTACATTCCTTGAAATCGCTAGTCACTACTCATTAGCACTACAATTTTTTAGAAAACATGTTTTCTTTACAATTACATTAGTCTGTAAATGTTTCGATAAAGAACTGTGTCTTGTGACCAAAACGAGAGTTTCTGAGCAATTCTCGTCCAGAGCTGCTTATTAGCACTGAAGCTGCTTACAATACATGTTTTATGACAACATCAGTGATATACTCATTAATTTCATTAAAAACAGCAGGTTTGGATACAAAATGTATTCACATTATATATTACTTGAAATTGCTTAGCACTAAAATTGCTTAATTGTAATGATAAATTGTAATGTTATCATTACAATTACATGATTCTGTAAATGTTTCAATAAAGAACTGTATACTGTGACCAAAGCGGAGTTTCTGAGCGTTTCTCTTCCAGAGCTGCTTATTAGCATTGAAACAGCTTGCAATACATGTTTTCTGACATCATCAGTAATATGCTCACTAATTTCTATAAGAACAGCAGGTTTGGATGCAAAATGTATTCACATGCTACATTACTTGAAATCGCTAGTCACTACACTTTAACAATACAATTACTTAGAAAACATGTTTTCTTTACAATTACATGATTCTGTAAATGTTTCCATAAAGAACTGTATCTTGTGAATAAAGTGGGAGTTTCTAAGCGTTTCTCGTCCAAAGCTGCTTATTAGCACTGAAATAGCTTGCAAGACATGTTTTCTGACAACATCAATAATATACTCAATAATTTCTATAAAACCGCAGGTTTGTGTGCAAAATACTTTCACATGATATGTTCTTTTGAAATGGCTAGTCACCTCTCATTAGCACTACAATTTTTTAGAAAACATGTTTTCTTTACAATTACATTAGTCTGTAAATGTTTCGATAAAGAACTGTGTCTTGTGACCAAAACGAGAGTTTCTGAGCGTTACTCGTCCAGAGCTGCTTATTAGCACTGAAACTGCTTGCAATACATGTTTTCTAAAATCATCAGTAATATGATCATTAATTTTAACAAAACCAGCATGTTTAGATGCAAAATGCATTCACATGATATATTACTTGAAATCGCTAGTCACTAAACTTTAGCACTAAAATTGCTTAGAAAATATGTTTTCATTACAATTACATGATTCTGTAAATGTTTCTATAAAGAACTGTATCTTGAGACCAAAGCGGGAGTTTCTGAGCGTTTCTCGTCCAGAGCTGCTTATTATCACTGAAACTGCTTGCAATACATGTTTTCTGACAACATCAGTGATATGCTCACTAATTTCTATGAAAACAGCAGGTTTCGATACTAGATGTATTCACATGCTACATTCCTTGAAATCGCTAGTCACTACACATTAGCACTAAAATTGCTTAGAAAACATGTTTTCTTTACAATAACATGATTGTGTAAATGTTTCCATAAAGATCTGTATCCTGTGAACAAAGCTGAGTTTCTGAGCGTTTCTCTTCCAGAGCTGCTTATTGGCACTGAAACAGCTTGCAATATATGTTTTCTGACAACATCAGTAATATACTCAATAATTTCTATTAAAACAGCAGGTTTGTGTGCAAAAGGCTTTCACATGATATATTCTTTGGAATCGCTATTCACTACTCATTAGCAATAAAATTGCTTATAAAACATGTTTTCTTTACAATTACATGATCCTGTAAATGTTTCCATATAGAACTGTGTCCTGTGACCAAAGCGGAGTTTCTGAGCATTTCTCTTCCAGAGCTGCTTATTAGCATTGAAACAGCTTGCAATACATGTTTTCTGACATCATCAGTAATATGCTCAATAATTTCTATAAGAACAGCAGGTTTGGATGCAAAATGTATTCACATGCTACATTACTTGAAATCGCTAGTCACTACACTTTAACAATACAATTACTTAGAAAACATGTTTTCTTTACAATTACATGATTCTGTAAATGTTTCCATAAAGAACTGTATCTTGTGAATAAAGTGGGAGTTTCTAAGCGTTTCTCGTCCAAAGCTGCTTATTAGCACTGAAATAGCTTGCAAGACATGTTTTCTGACAACATCAATAATATACTCAATAATTTCTATAAAAACCGCAGGTTTGTGTGCAAAATGCTTTCACATGATATGTTCTTTGAAATGGCTAGTCACCTCTTATTAGCACTACAATTTTTTAGAAAACATGTTTTCTTTACAATTACATTAGTCTGTAAATGTTTCGATAAAGAACTGTGTCTTGTGACCAAAACGAGAGTTTCTGAGCGTTACTCATCCAGAGCTGCTTATTAGCACTGAAACTGCTTGCAATACATGTTTTCTGACAACATCAGTAATATGTTCATTAATTTCAATAAAAACAGCAGGTTTCGATACTAGATGTATTTACATGCTACATTCCTTGAAATCGCTAGTCACTACTCATTAGCACTACAATATTTTAGAAAACATGTTTTCTTTACAATTACATTAGTCTGTAAATGTTTCGATAAAGAACTGTGTCTTGTGACCAAAACGAGAGTTTCTGAGCATTTCTCGTCCAGAGCTGCTTATTAGCACTGAAGCTGCTTACAATACATGTTTTATGACAACATCAGTGATATACTCATTAATTTCATTAAAAACAGCAGGTTTGGATACAAAATGTATTCACATTATATATTACTTGAAATTGCTTAGCACTAAAATTGCTTAATTGTAATGTTAAATTTTAATGTTATCATTACAATTACATGATTCTGTAAATGTTTCAATAAAGAACTGTATCTTGAGACCAAAGCGGGAGTTTCTGAGCGTTTCTCGTCCAGAGCTGCTTATTATCACTGAAACTGCTTGCAATACATGTTTTCTGACAACATCAGTGATATGCTCACTAATTTCTATGAAAACAGCAGGTTTCGATACTAGATGTATTCACATGCTACATTCCTTGAAATCGCTAGTCACTACACATTAGCACTACAATTGCTTAGAAAACATGTTTTCTTTACAATAACATGATTGTGTAAATGTTTCCATAAAGATCTGTGTCTTGTGACCAAAACGAGAGTTTCTGAGCGTTACTCGTCCAGAGCTGCTTATTAGCACTGAAACTGCTTGCAATATATGTTTTCTGACAACATCAGTAATATACTCAATAATTTCTATTAAAACAGCAGGTTTGTGTGCAAAAGGCTTTCACATGATATATTCTTTGGAATCGCTATTCACTACTCATTAGCAATAAAATTGCTTATAAAACATGTTTTCTTTACAATTACATGATCCTGTAAATGTTTCCATATAGAACTGTGTCCTGTGACCAAAGCGGAGTTTCTGAGCATTTCTCTTCCAGGGCTGCTCATACGCACTGAAAATGCTTGCAATGCATGTTTTCTGACAACATCAGTAATATGTTCATTAATTTTAACAAAAACAGCAGGTTTGTATGCAAAATGCTTTAACATTATATATTCTTTGGAATCGCTAGTCACTACTTTTTAGCACTACAATTGCTTAGAAAACATGTTTCCTTTACAGTTGCATTAGTCTGTATATGTTTTGATAAAGAAGTGAATCTTGTGACCAAAGTGGAGTTTCTGAGCCTTTCTATTCCTGAGCTGCTTATTAGCACTGAAACAGCTTGCAATAATACATGTTTTCTGACAACATCAGTAATATACTCAATAATTTATAAGAAAAATGCATTCCCATGATACATTCCTTGAAATCGCTAGTCACTACTCATTAGCACTAACATTGCTTAGAAAACATGTTTTCTTTACAATTACATTAGTCTGTAAATGTTTCGATAAAGAACTGTGTCTTGTGACCAAAACGAGAGTTTCTGAGCGTTACTCGTCCAGAGCTGCTTATTAGCACTGAAACTGCTTGCAATATATGTTTTCTGACAACATCAGTAATATACTCAATAATTTCTATTAAAACAGCAGGTTTGTGTGCAAAAGGCTTTCACATGATATATTCTTTGGAATCGCTATTCACTACTCATTAGCAATAAAATTGCTTATAAAACATGTTTTCTTTACAATTACATGATCCTGTAAATGTTTCCATATAGAACTGTGTCCTGTGACCAAAGCGGAGTTTCTGAGCATTTCTCTTCCAGGGCTGCTCATAAGCACTGAAAATGCTTGCAATGCATGTTTTCTGACAACATCAGTAATATGTTCATTAATTTTAACAAAAACAGCAGGTTTGTATGCAAAATGCTTTAACATTATATATTCTTTGGAATCGCTAGTCACTACTTTTTAGCACTACAATTGCTTAGAAAACATGTTTTCTTTACAGTTGCATTAGTCTGTATATGTTTTGATAAAGAAGTGAATCTTGTGACCAAAGTGGAGTTTCTGAGCCTTTCTATTCCTGAGCTGCTTATTAGCACTGAAACAGCTTGCAATAATACATGTTTTCTGACAACATCAGTAATATACTCAATAATTTATAAGAAAAATGCATTCCCATGATAACATGAAAAACATGAAAACATGTTTTCTTTACAAATACATGATTCTGTAAATGTTTCCATAAAGATCTGTATCCTGTGAACAAAGCTGAGTTTTTGAGCGTTTCTCTTCCAGAGCTGCTTCTTGGCACTGAAACAGCTTGCAATATATGTTTTCTGACAACAACAGTAATATACTCAATAATTTCTATTAAAACAGCAGGTTTGTGTGCAAAAGGCTTTCACATGCTACATTCTTTGAAATCGCTATTCACTACTCATTAGCACTAAAATTTCTTAGAAAACATGTTTTCTTTACAATTACATGATTCTGTAAATGTTTCCATAAAGAACTGTATATTGTGATTAAGGTGGGAGTTTCTGAGCGTTTCACATCCAAAGCTGCTTATTAGCACTGAAACAGCTTGCAATAATACATGTTTTCTGACATCATCAGTAATATGCTCACTAATTTCTATAAGAACAGCAGGTTTGGAAGCAAAATGTATTTGCATACAATACTGAAAAATACTTGGAATACATGTTTTCTGACAACATCAGTAATATACTCACTAATTTCTATGAAAACAGCAGGTTTGGATACAAAATGTATTCACATGATATATTCCTTGAAATCGCTAGTCACTACTCATTAGCACTAAAATTGCTAATAAAACATGTTTTCTTTACAATTACATGATTCTGTAAATGTTTCCATAAAGAACTGTGTCCTGTGACCAAAGCGGGAGTTTCTGAGCGTTTCGCTCTTCCAGAGCTGCTTATTAGAACTGAAACTGCTGAAACTGAAATACATGTTTTCTGACAACATGTTTTCTGACAACATCAGTGATATACTTCATTAATTTCATTAAAACAGCAGGTTTGGATGCAAAATGTATTCACATGCTACATTTCCTTGAAATCGCTAGTCACTACTCATTAGCACTAAAATTGCTTATAAAACATGTTTTCTTTACATGATTCTGTAAATGTTTCCATAAAGAACTGTGTCCTGTGACCTAAGCTTAGTTTCTGAACGATTCTCTTCCAGAGCTGCTTATTAGCCCTGAAACAGTTTGCAATATATGTTTTCTGACAACATCAGTGATATACTCACTAATTTCTATGAAAACAGCAGGTTTCGATACAAGATGTATTCACATGCTACATTCCTTGAAATCGCTAGTCACTACTCATTAGTACTAAAATAGCCTATAAAACATGTTTCTTTACAATTACATGATTCTGTAAATTTTTCCATAAAGAACTGTATCCTGTGACCAAAGCGGAGTTTCGAGCGTTTCTATTCCTGAGCTGCTTATTAGCACTGAAACAGCTTGCAATAATACATGTTTTCTGACAACATCAATAAAATACTCAATAATTTCTATAAAAACCGCAGGTTTGTGTGCAAAATGCTTTCACATGATATGTTCTTTTAAATGGATAGTCACTACTCATTAGCACTACAATTTTTAGAAAACATGTTTTCTTTACAATTACATTAGTCTGTAAATGTTTCGATAAAGAACTGTGTCTTGTGACCAAAACGAGAATTTCTGAGCATTTCTCGTCCAGAGCTGCTTATTAGCATTGAAACAGCTTGCAATACATGTTTTCTGACACCATCAGTAATATGCTCACTAATTTCTATAAGAACAGCAGGTTTGGATGCAAAATGTATTCACATGCTACATTACTTGAATTCGCTAGTCACTACACTTTAGCAATACAATTACTTAGAAAACATGTTTTCTTTACAATTACATGATTCTGTAAATGTTTCCATAAAGAACTGTATCCTGTGACCAAAGCGGAGTTTCTGAGCATTTCTCTTCCAGAGCTGCTTAATAGCACTGAAACTGCTTGCAAATACATGTTTTCTAAAATCATCAGTGATAATGATCATTAATTTTAACAAAACCAGCATGTTTAGATGCAAATTGCATTCACGATATATTACTTGAAATCGCTAGTCACTACACTTTAGCACTAAAATTGCTTAGAAAATATGTTTTCATTACAATTACATGATTCTGTAAATGTTTCTATAAAGAACTGTATCTTGAGACCAAAGCGGGAGTTTCTGAGCGTTTCGTCCAGAGCTGCTTATCAGCACTGAAACTGCTTGCAATACATGTTTTCTGACAACATCAGTGATATGCTCACTAATTTCTATGAAACAGCAGGTTTCGATACTAGATGTATTCACATGCTACATTCCTTGAAATCGCTAGTCACTACTCATTAGCACTAAAATTGCTTAGAAAACATGTTTTCTTTACAATTACATGATTCTGTAAATGTTTCTATAAAGAACTGTATCTTGAGACCAAAGCGGAGTTTCTGAGCTGTTTCTCGTCCAGAGCTGCTTATTAGCACTGAAACTACTTGCAATACATGTTTTCTGACAACATCAGTGATATGCTCACTAATTTCTATGAAACAGCAGGTTTCGATACTAGATGTATTCACATGCTACATTCCTTGAAATCGCTAGTCACTACTCATTAGCACTAAAATTGCTTAGAAAACATGTTTTCTTTACAATTACATGATTCTGTAAATGTTTCTATAAAGAACTGTATCTTGAGACCAAAGCGGGAGTTTCTGAGCGTTTCTCGTCCAGAGCTGCTTATTAGCACTGAAACTGCTTGCAATACATGTTTTCTGACAACATCAGTAATATACTCAATAATTTCTATTAAAACAGCAGGCTTGTGTGCAAAATGCTTTCACATGATATATTCTTTGGAATCGCTATTCACTACTCATTAGCAATAAAATTGCTTATAAAACATGTTTTCTTTACAATTACATTAGTCTGTATATGTTTTGATAAAGAAGTGAATCTTGTGACCAAAGTGGAGTTTCAGCTTGCAAAAATACATGTTTTCTGACAACATCAGTAATATACTAAATAATTTATAAGAAAACAGGAGGTTTGTATGCAAAATGCATTCCCATGATACATTCTTTGAAATCGCTAGTCACTACTCATTAGCACTACAATTTCTTAGAAAAAAAATATTCTTTACAATTACATGATTCTGTAAATGTTTCCATAAAGAACTGTATCTTGTGAATAAAGTGGGAGTTTCTAAGCGTTTCTCGTCCAAAGCTGCTTATTAGCACTGAAATAGCTTGCAAGACATGTTTTCTGACAACATCAATAATATACTCAATAATTTCTATAAAAACCGCAGGTTTGTGTGCAAAATGCTTTCACATGATATGTTCTTTGAAATGGCTAGTCACCTCTCATTAGCACTACAATTTTTTAGAAAACATGTTTTCTTTACAATTACATTAGTTTTTAAATCTTTCGATAAAGAACTGTGTCTTGTGACCAAAACGAGAGTTTCTGAGCGTTACTCGTCCAGAGCTGCTTATTAGCACTGAAACTGCTTGCAATACATGTTTTCTGACAACATCAGTAATATGTTCATTAATTTCAATAAAAACAGCAGGTTTCGATACTAGATGTATTCACATGCTACATTCCTTGAAATCGCTAGTCACTACTCATTAGCACTACAATTTTTTAGAAAACATGTTTTCTTTACAATTACATTAGTCTGTAAATGTTTCGATAAAGAACTGTGTCTTGTGACCAAAACGAGAGTTTCTGAGCATTTCTCGTCCAGAGCTGCTTATTAGCACTGAAGCTGCTTACAATACATGTTTTATGACAACATCAGTGATATACTCATTAATTTCATTAAAACAGCAGGTTTGGATATAAAATGCATTCACATTATATATTACTTGAAATTGCTTAGCACTAAAATTGCTTAATTGTAATGATAAATTGTAATGTTATCATTACAATTACATGATTCTGTAAATGTTTCAATAAAGAACTGTATACTGTGACCAAAGCGGAGTTTCTGAGCGTTTCTCTTCCAGAGCTGCTTATTAGCATTGAAACAGCTTGCAATACATGTTTTCTGACATCATCAGTAATATGCTCACTAATTTCTATAAGAACAGCAGGTTTGGATGCAAAATGTATTCACATGCTACATTACTTGAAATCGCTAGTCACTACACTTTAACAATACAATTACTTAGAAAACATGTTTTCTTTACAATTACATGATTCTGTAAATGTTTCCATAAAGAACTGTATCCTGTGACCAAAGCGGAGTTTCTGAGCATTTCTCTTCCAGAGCTGCTTAATAGCACTGAAACTGCTTGCAAATACATGTTTTCTAAAATCATCAGTGATATGATCATTAATTTTAACAAAACCAGCATGTTTAGATGCAAAATGCATTCACATGATATATTACTTGAAATCGCTAGTCACTACACTTTTAGCACTAAAATTGCTTAGAAAACATGTTTTCATTACAATTACATGATTCTGTAAATGTTTCTATAAAGAACTGTATCTTGAGACCAAAGCGGGAGTTTCTGAGCGTTTCTCGTCCAGAGCTGCTTATCATCACTGAAACTGCTTGCAATACATGTTTTCTGACAAAATCAGTGATATGCTCACTAATTTCTATGAAAACAGCAGGTTTCGATACTAGATGTATTCACATGCTACATTCCTTGAAATCGCTAGTCACTACACATTAGCACTAAAATTGCTTAGAAAACATGTTTTCTTTACAATAACATGATTGTGTAAATGTTTCCATAAAGATCTGTATCCTGTGAACAAAGCTGAGTTTCTGAGCGCTTTCTCTCCAGAGCTGCTTATTAGCACTGAAACAGCTTGCAATATATGTTTTCTGACAACATCAGTAATATACTCACTAATTTCTATGAAAACAGCAGGTTTGGATACAAAATGTATTCACATGATATATTCCTTGAAATCGCTAGTCACTACTCATTAGCACTAAAATTGCTAATAAAACATGTTTTCTTTACAATTACATGATTCTGTAAATGTTTCCATAAAGAACTGTGTCCTGTGACCAAAGCGGGAGTTTCTGAGCGTTTCTCTTCCAGAGCTGCTTATTAGAACTGAAACTGCTGAAACTGAAATACATGTTTTCTGACAACATGTTTTCTGACAACATCAGTGATATACTTCATTAATTTCATTAAAAACAGCAGGTTTGGATGCAAAATGTATTCACATGCTACATTTCCTTGAAATCGCTAGTCACTACTCATTAGCACTAAAATTGCTTATAAAACATGTTTTCTTTACATGATTCTGTAAATGTTTCCATAAAGAACTGTGTCCTGTGACCTAAGCGTAGTTTCTGAACGATTCTCTTCCAGAGCTGCTTATTAGCCCTGAAACAGTTTGCAATATATGTTTTCTGACAACATCAGTGATATACTCACTAATTTCTATGAAAACAGCAGGTTTGGATACAAGATGTATTCACATGCTACATTCCTTGAAATCGCTAGTCACTACTCATTAGTACTAAAATAGCCTATAAAACATGTTTCTTTACAATTACATGATTCTGTAAATTTTTCCATAAAGAACTGTATCCTGTGACCAAAGCGGAGTTTCGAGCGTTTCTATTCCTGAGCTGCTTATTAGCACTGAAACAGCTTGCAATAATACATGTTTTCTGACAACATCAATAAAATACTCAATAATTTCTATAAAAAACCGCAGGTTTGTGTGCAAAATGCTTTCACATGATATGTTCTTTTAAAATGGATAGTCACTACTCATTAGCACTACAATTTTTTAGAAAACATGTTTTCTTTACAATTACATTAGTCTGTAAATGTTTCGATAAAGAACTGTGTCTTGTGACCAAAACGAGAGTTTCTGAGCATTTCTCGTCCAGAGCTGCTTATTAGCATTGAAACAGCTTGCAATACATGTTTTCTGACACCATCAGTAATATGCTCACTAATTTCTATAAGAACAGCAGGTTTGGATGCAAAATGTATTCACATGCTACATTACTTGAATTCGCTAGTCACTACACTTTAGCAATACAATTACTTAGAAAACATGTTTTCTTTACAATTACATGATTCTGTAAATGTTTCCATAAAGAACTGTATCCTGTGACCAAAGCGGAGTTTCTGAGCATTTCTCTTCAGAGCTGCTTAATAGCACTGAAACTGCTTGCAAATACATGTTTTCTAAAATCATCAGTGATACGATCATTAATTTTAACAAAACCAGCATGTTTAGATGCAAATTGCATTCACGATATATTACTTGAAATCTTACTTGTCATGTTTTATGACAACATCAGTGATATACTCATTAATTTCATTAAAAACAGCAGGTTTGGATATAAAATGCATTCACATTATATATTACTTGAAATTGCTTAGCACTAAAATTGCTTAATTGTAATGATAAATTGTAATGTTATCATTACAATTACATGATTCTGTAAATGTTTCAATAAAGAACTGTATACTGTGACCAAAGCGGAGTTTCTGAGCGTTTCTCTTCCAGAGCTGCTTATTAGCATTGAAACAGCTTGCAATACATGTTTTCTGACATCATCAGTAATATGCTCACTAATTTCTATAAGAACAGCAGGTTTGGATGCAAAATGTATTCACATGCTACATTACTTGAATTCGCTAGTCACTACACTTTAGCAATACAATTACTTAGAAAACATGTTTTCTTTACAATTACATGATTCTGTAAATGTTTCCATAAAGAACTGTATCCTGTGACCAAAGCGGAGTTTCTGAGCATTTCTCTTCCAGAGCTGCTTAATAGCACTGAAACTGCTTGCAAATACATGTTTTCTAAAATCATCAGTGATACGATCATTAATTTTAACAAAACCAGCATGTTTAGATGCAAATTGCATTCACGATATATTACTTGAAATCGCTAGTCACTACACTTTAGCACTAAAATTGCTTAGAAAATATGTTTTCATTACAATTACATGATTCTGTAAATGTTTCTATAAAGAACTGTATCTTGAGACCAAAGCGGGAGTTTCTGAGCGTTTCTCGTCCAGAGCTGCTTATTAGCACTGAAACTACTTGCAATACATGTTTTCTGACAACATCAGTGATATGCTCACTAATTTCTATGAAACAGCAGGTTTCGATACTAGATGTATTCACATGCTACATTCCTTGAAATCGCTAGTCACTACTCATTAGCACTAAAATTGCTTAGAAAACATGTTTTCTTTACAATTACATGATTCTGTAAATGTTTCTATAAAGAACTGTATCTTGAGACCAAAGCGGAGTTTCTGAGCGTTTCTCGTCCAGAGCTGCTTATTAGCACTGAAACTGCTTGCAATACATGTTTTCTGACAACATCAGTAATATACTCAATAATTTCTATTAAAACAGCAGGCTTGTGTGTGCAAAATGCTTTCACATGATATATTCTTTTGGAATCGCTATTCACTACTCATTAGCAATACAATTGCTTATAAAACATGTTTTCTTTACAATTACATTAGTCTGTATATGTTTTGATAAAGAAGTGAATCTTGTGACCAAAGTGGAGTTTCTGAGCCTTTCTATTCCTGAGCTGTTATTAGCACTGAAACAGCTTGCAAAAATACATGTTTTCTGACAACATCAGTAATATACTCAATAATTTATAAGAGAAAACAGGAGGTTTGTATGCAAAATGCATTCCCATGATACATTCTTTGAAATCGCTAGTCACTACTCATTAGCACTACAATTTCTTAGAAAAAAAATATTCTTTACAATTACATGATTCTGTAAATGTTTCCATAAAGAACTGTATCTTGTGAATAAAGTGGGGTTTCTAAGCTTCTCGTCCAAAGCTGCTTATTAGCACTGAAATAGCTTGCAAGACATGTTTTCTGACAACATCAATAATATACTCAATAATTTCTATAAAACCGCAGGTTTGTGTGCAAAATGCTTTCACATGATATGTTCTTTGAAATGGCTAGTCACCTCTCATTAGCACTACAATTTTTTTAGAAAACATGTTTTCTTTACAATTACATTAGTTTTAAATCTTTCGATAAAGAACTGTGTCTTGTGACCAAAACGAGAGTTTCTGAGCGTGCTATCGTCCAGAGCTGCTTATTAGCACTGAAACTGCTTGCAATACATGTTTTCTGACAACATCAGTAATATGTTCATTAATTTCAATAAAACAGCAGGTTTCGATACTAGATGTATTCACATGCTACATTCCTTGAAATCGCTAGTCACTACTCATTAGCACTACAATTTTTAGAAAACATGTTTTCTTTACAATTACATTAGTCTGTAAATGTTTCTGATAAAGAACTGTGTCTTGTGACCAAAACGAGAGTTTCTGAGCATTTCTCGTCCAGAGCTGCTTATTAGCACTGAAGCTGCTTACAATACATGTTTTATGACAACATCAGTGATATACTCATTAATTTCATTAAAAACAGCAGGTTTGGATATAAAATGCATTCACATTATATATTACTTGAAATTGCTTAGCACTAAAATTGCTTAATTGTAATGATAAATTGTAATGTTATCATTACAATTACATGATTCTGTAAATGTTTCAATAAAGAACTGTATACTGTGACCAAAGCGGAGTTTCTGAGCGTTTCTCTCTTCCAGAGCTGCTTATTAGCATTGAAACAGCTTGCAATACATGTTTTCTGACATCATCAGTAATATGCTCACTAATTTCTATAAGAACAGCAGGTTTGGATGCAAAATGTATTCACATGCTACATTACTTGAAATCGCTAGTCACTACACTTTAACAATACAATTACTTAGAAAACATGTTTTCTTTACAATTACATGATTCTGTAAATGTTTCCATAAAGAACTGTATCCTGTGACCAAAGCGGAGTTTCTGAGCATTTCTCTTCCAGAGCTGCTTAATAGCACTGAAACTGCTTGCAAATACATGTTTTCTAAAATCATCAGTGATATGATCATTAATTTTAACAAAACCAGCATGTTTAGATGCAAAATGCATTCACATGATATATTACTTGAAATCGCTAGTCACTACACTTTAGCACTAAAATTGCTTAGAAAAACATGTTTTCATTACAATTACATGATTCTGTAAATGTTTCTATAAAGAACTGTATCTTGAGACCAAAGCGGGAGTTTCTGAGCGTTTCTCGTCCAGAGCTGCTTATCATCACTGAAACTGCTTGCAATACATGTTTTCTGACAAAATCAGTGATATGCTCACTAATTTCTATGAAAACAGCAGGTTTCGATACTAGATGTATTCACATGCTACATTCCTTGAAATCGCTAGTCACTACACATTAGCACTAAAATTGCTTAGAAAACATGTTTTCTTTACAATAACATGATTGTGTAAATGTTTCCATAAAGATCTGTATCCTGTGAACAAAGCTGAGTTTCTGAGCGTTTCTCTTCCAGAGCTGCTTATTAGCACTGAAACAGCTTGCAATATATGTTTTCTGACAACATCAGTAATATACTCACTAATTTCTATGAAAACAGCAGGTTTGGATACAAAATGTATTCACATGATATATTCCTTTGAAATCGCTAGTCACTACTCATTAGCACTAAAATTGCTAATAAAACATGTTTTCTTTACAATTACATGATTCTGTAAATGTTTCCATAAAGAACTGTGTCCTGTGACCAAAGCAGGGAGTTTCTGAGCGTTTCTCTTCCAGAGCTGCTTATTAGAACTGAAACTGCTGAAACTGAAATACATGTTTTCTGACAACATGTTTTCTGACAACATCAGTGATATACTTCATTAATTTCATTAAAAACAGCAGGTTTGGATGCAAAATGTATTCACATGCTACATTTCCTTGAAATCGCTAGTCACTACTCATTAGCACTAAAATTGCTTATAAAACATGTTTTCTTTACATGATTCTGTAAATGTTTCCATAAAGAACTGTGTCCTGTGACCTAAGCGTAGTTTCTGAACGATTCTCTTCCAGAGCTGCTTATTAGCCCTGAAACAGTTTGCAATATATGTTTTCTGACAACATCAGTGATATACTCACTAATTTCTATGAAAACAGCAGGTTTGGATACAAGATGTATTCACATGCTACATTCCTTGAAATCGCTAGTCACTACTCATTAGTACTAAAATAGCCTATAAAACATGTTTCTTTACAATTACATGATTCTGTAAATTTTTCCATAAAGAACTGTATCCTGTGACCAAAGCGGAGTTTCGGAGCGTTTCTATTCCTGAGCTGCTTATTAGCACTGAAACAGCTTGCAATAATACATGTTTTCTGACAACATCAATAAAATACTCAATAATTTCTATAAAAACCGCAGGTTTGTGTGCAAAATGCTTTCACATGATATGTTCTTTTAAATGGATAGTCACTACTCATTAGCACTACAATTTTTTAGAAAACATGTTTTCTTTACAATTACATTAGTCTGTAAATGTTTCGATAAAGAACTGTGTCTTGTGACCAAAACGAGAGTTTCTGAGCATTTCTCGTCCAGAGCTGCTTATTAGCATTGAAACAGCTTGCAATACATGTTTTCTGACACCATCAGTAATATGCTCACTAATTTCTATAAGAACAGCAGGTTTGGATGCAAAATGTATTCACATGCTACATTACTTGAATTCGCTAGTCACTACACTTTAGCAATACAATTACTTAGAAAACATGTTTTCTTTACAATTACATGATTCTGTAAATGTTTCCATAAAGAACTGTATCCTGTGACCAAAGCGGAGTTTCTGAGCATTTCTCTTCCAGAGCTGCTTAATAGCACTGAAACTGCTTGCAAATACATGTTTTCTAAAATCATCAGTGATACGATCATTAATTTTAACAAAACCAGCATGTTTAGATGCAAATTGCATTCACGATATATTACTTGAAATCTTACTTGTCATGTTTTATGACAACATCAGTGATATACTCATTAATTTCATTAAAACAGCAGGTTTGGATATAAAATGCATTCACATTATATATTACTTGAAATTGCTTAGCACTAAAATTGCTTAATTGTAATGATAAATTGTAATGTTATCATTACAATTACATGATTCTGTAAATGTTTCAATAAAGAACTGTATACTGTGACCAAAGCGGAGTTTCTGAGCGTTTCTCTTCCAGAGCTGCTTATTAGCATTGAAACAGCTTGCAATACATGTTTTCTGGACATCATCAGTAATATGCTCACTAATTTCTATAAGAACAGCAGGTTTGGATGCAAAATGTATTCACATGCTACATTACTTGAAATCGCTAGTCACTACACTTTAACAATACAATTACTTAGAAAACATGTTTTCTTTACAATTACATGATTCTGTAAATGTTTCCATAAAGAACTGTATCCTGTGACCAAAGCGGAGTTTCTGAGCATTTCTCTTCCAGAGCTGCTTAATAGCACTGAAACTGCTTGCAAATACATGTTTTCTAAAATCATCAGTGATACGATCATTAATTTTAACAAAACCAGCATGTTTAGATGCAAATTGCATTCACGATATATTACTTGAAATCGCTAGTCACTACACTTTAGCACTAAAATTGCTTAGAAAATATGTTTTCATTACAATTACATGATTCTGTAAATGTTTCTATAAAGAACTGTATCTTGAGACCAAAGCGGGAGTTTCTGAGCGTTTCTCGTCCAGAGCTGCTTATTAGCACTGAAACTACTTGCAATACATGTTTTCTGACAACATCAGTGATATGCTCACTAATTTCTATGAAACAGCAGGTTTCGATACTAGATGTATTCACATGCTACATTCCTTGAAATCGCTAGTCACTACTCATTAGCACTAAAATTGCTTAGAAAACATGTTTTCTTTACAATTACATGATTCTGTAAATGTTTCTATAAAGAACTGTATCTTGAGACCAAAGCGGGAGTTTCTGAGCGTTTCTCGTCCAGAGCTGCTTATTAGCACTGAAACTGCTTGCAATACATGTTTTCTGACAACATCAGTAATATACTCAATAATTTCTATTAAAACAGCAGGCTTGTGTGCAAAATGCTTTCACATGATATATTCTTTGGAATCGCTATTCACTACTCATTAGCAATACAATTGCTTATAAAACATGTTTTCTTTACAATTACATTAGTCTGTATATGTTTTGATAAAGAAGTGAATCTTGTGACCAAAGTGGAGTTTCTGAGCCTTTCTATTCCTGAGCTGTTATTAGCACTGAAACAGCTTGCAAAAATACATGTTTTCTGACAACATCAGTAATATACTCAATAATTTATAAGAAAACAGGAGGTTTGTATGCAAAATGCATTCCCATGATACATTCTTTGAAATCGCTAGTCACTACTCATTAGCACTACAATTTCTTAGAAAAAAAATATTCTTTACAATTACATGATTCTGTAAATGTTTCCATAAAGAACTGTATCTTGTGAATAAAGTGGGAGTTTCTAAGCGTTTCTCGTCCAAAGCTGCTTATTAGCACTGAAATAGCTTGCAAGACATGTTTTCTGACAACATCAATAATATACTCAATAATTTCTATAAAAACCGCAGGTTTGTGTGCAAAATGCTTTCACATGATATGTTCTTTGAAATGGCTAGTCACCTCTCATTAGCACTACAATTTTTTAGAAAACATGTTTTCTTTACAATTACATTAGTTTTTAAATCTTTCGATAAAGAACTGTGTCTTGTGACCAAAACGAGAGTTTCTGAGCGTTACTCGTCCAGAGCTGCTTATTAGCACTGAAACTGCTTACAATACATGTTTTCTGACAACATCAGTAATATGTTCATTAATTTCAATAAAACAGCAGGTTTCGATACTAGATGTATTCACATGCTACATTCCTTGAAATCGCTAGTCACTACTCATTAGCACTACAATTTTTAGAAAACATGTTTTCTTTACAATTACATTAGTCTGTAAATGTTTCGATAAAGAACTGTGTCTTGTGACCAAAACGAGAGTTTCTGAGCATTTCTCGTCCAGAGCTGCTTATTAGCACTGAAGCTGCTTACAATACATGTTTTATGACAACATCAGTGATATACTCATTAATTTCATTAAAAACAGCAGGTTTGGATATAAAATGCATTCACATTATATATTACTTGAAATTGCTTAGCACTAAAATTGCTTAATTGTAATGATAAATTGTAATGTTATCATTACAATTACATGATTCTGTAAATGTTTCAATAAAGAACTGTATACTGTGACCAAAGCGGAGTTTCTGAGCGTTTCTCTTCCAGAGCTGCTTATTAACATTGAAACAGCTTGCAATACATGTTTTCTGACATCATCAGTAATATGCTCACTAATTTCTATAAGAACAGCAGGTTTGGATGCAAAATGTATTCACATGCTACATTACTTGAAATCGCTAGTCACTACACTTTAACAATACAATTACTTAGAAAACATGTTTTCTTTACAATTACATGATTCTGTAAATGTTTCCATAAAGAACTGTATCCTGTGACCAAAGCGGAGTTTCTGAGCATTTCTCTTCCAGAGCTGCTTAATAGCACTGAAACTGCTTGCAAATACATGTTTTCTAAAATCATCAGTGATATGATCATTAATTTTAACAAAACCAGCATGTTTAGATGCAAAATGCATTCACATGATATATTACTTGAAATCGCTAGTCACTACACTTTAGCACTAAAATTGCTTAGAAAACATGTTTTCATTACAATTACATGATTCTGTAAATGTTTCTATAAAGAACTGTATCTTGAGACCAAAGCGGGAGTTTCTGAGCGTTTCTCGTCCAGAGCTGCTTATTATCACTGAAACTGCTTGCAATACATGTTTTCTGACAACATCAGTGATATGCTCACTAATTTCTATGAAAACAGCAGGTTTCGATACTAGATGTATTCACATGCTACATTCCTTGAAATCGCTAGTCACTACACATTAGCACTAAAATTGCTTAGAAAACATGTTTTCTTTACAATAACATGATTGTGTAAATGTTTCCATAAAGATCTGTATCCTGTGAACAAAGCTGAGTTTCTGAGCGTTTCTCTTCCAGAGCTGCTTATTGGCACTGAAACAGCTTGCAATATATGTTTTCTGACAACATCAGTAATATACTCACTAATTTCTATGAAAACAGCAGGTTTGGATACAAAATGTATTCACATGATATATTCCTTGAAATCGCTAGTCACTACTCATTAGCACTGAAATTGCTAATAAAACATGTTTTCTTTACAATTACATGATTCTGTAAATGTTTCCATAAAGAACTGTGTCCTGTGACCAAAGCGGGAGTTTCTGAGCGTTTCTCTTCCAGAGCTGCTTATTAGAACTGAAACTGCTGAAACTGAAATACATGTTTTCTGACAACATGTTTTCTGACAACATCAGTGATATACTTCATTAATTTCATTAAAAACAGCAGGTTTGGATGCAAAATGTATTCACATGATATATTCCTTGAAATCGCTAGTCACTACTCATTAGCACTAAAATTGCTTATAAAACATGTTTTCTTTACATGATTCTGTAAATGTTTTCATAAAGAACTGTATCCTGTGACCAAAGCGGAGTTTCGGAGCGTTTCTATTCCTGAGCTGCTTATTAGCACTGAAACAGCTTGCAATAATACATGTTTTCTGACAACATCAATAAAATACTCAATAATTTCTATAAAAACCGCAGGTTTGTGTGCAAAATGCTTTCACATGATATGTTCTTTTAAATGGATAGTCACTACTCATTAGCACTACAATTTTTTAGAAAACATGTTTTCTTTACAATTACATTAGTCTGTAAATGTTTCGATAAAGAACTGTGTCTTGTGACCAAAACGAGAGTTTCTGAGCATTTCTCGTCCAGAGCTGCTTATTAGCATTGAAACAGCTTGCAATACATGTTTTCTGACACCATCAGTAATATGCTCACTAATTTCTATAAGAACAGCAGGTTTGGATGCAAAATGTATTCACATGCTACATTACTTGAATTCGCTAGTCACTACACTTTAGCAATACAATTACTTAGAAAACATGTTTTCTTTACAATTACATGATTCTGTAAATGTTTCCATAAAGAACTGTATCCTGTGACCAAAGCGGAGTTTCTGAGCATTTCTCTTCCAGAGCTGCTTAATAGCACTGAAACTGCTTGCAAATACATGTTTTCTAAAATCATCAGTGATAATGACGATCATTAATTTTAACAAAACCAGCATGTTTAGATGCAAATTGCATTCACGATATATTACTTGAAATCGCTAGTCACTACACTTTTAGCACTAAAATTGCTTAGAAAAATATGTTTTCATTACAATTACATGATTCTGTAAATGTTTCTATAAAGAACTGTATCTTGAGACCAAAGCGGAGTTTCTGAGCGTTTCTCGTCCAGAGCTGCTTATTAGCACTGAAACTACTTGCAATACATGTTTTCTGACAACATCAGTGATATGCTCACTAATTTCTATGAAACAGCAGGTTTCGATACTAGATGTATTCACATGCTACATTCCTTGAAATCGCTAGTCACTACTCATTAGCACTAAAATTGCTTAGAAAACATGTTTTCTTTACAATTACATGATTCTGTAAATGTTTCTATAAAGAACTGTATCTTGAGACCAAAGCGGGAGTTTCTGAGCGTTTCTCGTCCAGAGCTGCTTATTAGCACTGAAACTGCTTGCAATACATGTTTTCTGACAACATCAGTAATATACTCAATAATTTCTATTAAAACAGCAGGCTTGTGTGCAAAATGCTTTCACATGATATATTCTTTGGAATCGCTATTCACTACTCATTAGCAATACAATTGCTTATAAAACATGTTTTCTTTACAATTACATTAGTCTGTATATGTTTTGATAAAGAAGTGAATCTTGTGACCAAAGTGGAGTTTCTGAGCCTTTCTATTCCTGAGCTGTTATTAGCACTGAAACAGCTTGCAAAAATACATGTTTTCTGACAACATCAGTAATATACTCAATAATTTATAAGAAAACAGGAGGTTTGTATGCAAAATGCATTCCCATGATACATTCTTTGAAATCGCTAGTCACTACTCATTAGCACTACAATTTCTTAGAAAAAAAATATTCTTTACAATTACATGATTCTGTAAATGTTTCCATAAAGAACTGTATCTTGTGAATAAAGTGGGAGTTTCTAAGCGTTTCTCGTCCAAAGCTGCTTATTAGCACTGAAATAGCTTGCAAGACATGTTTTCTGACAACATCAATAATATACTCAATAATTTCTATAAAAACCGCAGGTTTGTGTGCAAAATGCTTTCACATGATATGTTCTTTTAAATGGATAGTCACTACTCATTAGCACTACAATTTTTTAGAAAACATGTTTTCTTTACAATTACATTAGTTTTTAAATCTTTCGATAAAGAACTGTGTCTTGTGACCAAAACGAGAGTTTCTGAGCATTTCTCGTCCAGAGCTGCTTATTAGCATTGAAACAGCTTGCAATACATGTTTTCTGACACCATCAGTAATATGCTCACTAATTTCTATAAGAACAGCAGGTTTGGATGCAAAATGTATTCACATGCTACATTACTTGAAATCGCTAGTCACTACACTTTAACAATACAATTACTTAGAAAACATGTTTTCTTTACAATTACATGATTCTGTAAATGTTTCCATAAAGAACTGTATCCTGTGACCAAAGCGGAGTTTCTGAGCATTTCTCTTCCAGAGCTGCTTAATAGCACTGAAACTGCTTGCAAATACATGTTTTCTAAAATCATCAGTGATATGATCATTAATTTTAACAAAACCAGCATGTTTAGATGCAAAATGCATTCACATGATATATTACTTGAAATCGCTAGTCACTACACTTTAGCACTAAAATTGCTTAGAAAACATGTTTTCATTACAATTACATGATTCTGTAAATGTTTCTATAAAGAACTGTATCTTGAGACCAAAGCGGGAGTTTCTGAGCGTTTCTCGTCCAGAGCTGCTTATTATCACTGAAACTGCTTGCAATACATGTTTTCTGACAACATCAGTGATATGCTCACTAATTTCTATGAAAACAGCAGGTTTCGATACTAGATGTATTCACATGCTACATTCCTTGAAATCGCTAGTCACTACACATTAGCACTAAAATTGCTTAGAAAACATGTTTTCTTTACAATAACATGATTGTGTAAATGTTTCCATAAAGATCTGTATCCTGTGAACAAAGCTGAGTTTCTGAGCGTTTCTCTTCCAGAGCTGCTTATTGGCACTGAAACAGCTTGCAATATATGTTTTCTGACAACATCAGTAATATACTCAATAATTTCTATTAAAACAGCAGGTTTGTGTGCAAAAGGCTTTCACATGATATATTCTTTGGAATCGCTATTCACTACTCATTAGCAATAAAATTGCTTATAAAACATGTTTTCTTTACAATTACATGATCCTGTAAATGTTTCCATATAGAACTGTGTCCTGTGACCAAAGCGGAGTTTCTGAGCATTTCTCTTCCAGGGCTGCTCATAAGCACTGAAAATGCTTGCAATGCATGTTTTCTGACAACATCCGTAATATGTTCATTAATTTTAACAAAAACAGCAGGTTTGTATGCAAAATGCTTTAACATTATATATTCTTTGGAATCGCTAGTCACTACTTTTTAGCACTACAATTGCTTAGAAAACATGTTTTCTTTACAATTACATTAGTCTGTATATGTTTTGATAAAGAAGTGAATCTTGTGACCAAAGTGGAGTTTCTGAGCCTTTCTATTCCTGAGCTGCTTATTAGCACTGAAACAGCTTGCAATAATACATGTTTTCTGACAACATCAGTAATATACTCAATAATTTATAAGAAAAATGCATTCCCATGATACATTCCTTGAAATCGCTAGTCACTACTCATTAGCACTAACATTGCTTAGAAAACATGTTTTCTTTACAATTACATGATTCTGTAAATGTTTCCATAAAGATCTGTATCCTGTGAACAAAGCTGAGTTTCTGAGCGTTTCTCTTCCAGAGCTGCTTCTTGGCACTGAAACAGCTTGCAATATATGTTTTCTGACAACATCAGTAACTCAATAATTTCTATTAAAACAGCAGGTTTGTGTGCAAAAGGCTTTCACATGCTACATTCTTTGAAATCGCTATTCACTACTCATTAGCACTAAAATTTCTTAGAAAACATGTTTTCTTTACAATTACATGATTCTGTAAATGTTTCCATAAAGAACTGTATATTGTGATTAAGGTGGGAGTTTCTGAGCCTTTCTCATCCAAAGCTGCTTATTAGCACTGAAACAGCTTGCAATAATACATGTTTTCTGACAACATCAGTAATATGCTCACTAATTTCTATGAAAACAGCAGGTTTGGATACAAAATGTATTCACATGATATATTCCTTGAAATCGCTAGTCACTACTCATTAGCACTAAAATTGCTAATAAAACATGTTTTCTTTACAATTACATGATTCTGTACATCAGTAATATGTTCATTAATTTCAATAAAAACAGCAGGTTTCGATACTAGATGTATTCACATGCTACATACCTTGAAATCGCTAGTCACTACTCATTAGCACTAGAATTTTTTAGAAAACATGTTTTCTTAACAATTACATTAGTCTGTAAATGTTTCGATAAAGAACTGTGTCTTGTGACCAAAACAAGAGTTTCTGAGCATTTCTCGTCCAGAGCTGCTTATTAGCACTTATTAGCAAAACAGGAGGTTTGTATGCAAAATGCATTCCCATGATACATTCTTTGAAATCGCTAGTCACTACTCATTAGCACTACAATTTCTTAGAAAAAAAATATTCTTTACAATTACATGATTCTGTAAATGTTTCCACTGTATCTTGTGAATAAAGTGGGAGTTTCTAAGCGTTTCTCGTCCAAAGCTGCTTATTAGCACTGAAATAGCTTGCAAGACATGTTTTCTGACAACATCAATAATATACTCAATAATTTCTATAAAAACCGCAGGTTTGTGTGCAAAATGCTTTCACATGATATGTTCTTTGAAATGGCTAGTCACCTCTCATTAGCACTACAATTTTTTAGAAAACATGTTTTCTTTACAATTACATTAGTCTGTAAATGTTTCGATAAAGAACTGTGTCTTGTGACCAAAACGAGAGTTTCTGAGCGTTACTCGTCCAGAGCTGCTTATTAGCACTGAAACTGCTTGCAATACATGTTTTCTGACAACATCAGTAATATGTTCATTAATTTCAATAAAAACAGCAGGTTTCGATACTAGATGTATTCACATGCTACATTCCTTGAAATCGCTAGTCACTACTCATTAGCACTACAATTTTTTAGAAAACATGTTTTCTTTACAATTACATTAGTCTGTAAATGTTTCTGATAAAGAACTGTGTCTTGTGACCAAAACGAGAGTTTCTGAGCATTTCTCGTCCAGAGCTGCTTATTAGCACTGAAGCTGCTTACAATACATGTTTTATGACAACATCAGTGATATACTCATTAATTTCATTAAAAACAGCAGGTTTGGATATAAAATGCATTCACATTATATATTACTTGAAATTGCTTAGCACTAAAATTGCTTAATTGTAATGATAAATTGTAATGTTATCATTACAATTACATGATTCTGTAAATGTTTCAATAAAGAACTGTATACTGTGACCAAAGCGGGAGTTTCTGAGAGCGTTTCTCTTCCAGAGCTGCTTATTAGCATTGAAACAGCTTGCAATACATGTTTTCTGACATCATCAGTAATATGCTCACTAATTTCTATAAGAACAGCAGGTTTGGATGCAAAATGTATTCACATGCTACATTACTTGAAATCGCTAGTCACTACACTTTAACAATACAATTACTTAGAAAACATGTTTTCTTTACAATTACATGATTCTGTAAATGTTTCCATAAAGAACTGTATCCTGTGACCAAAGCGGAGTTTCTGAGCATTTCTCTTCCAGAGCTGCTTAATAGCACTGAAACTGCTTGCAAATACATGTTTTCTAAAATCATCAGTGATATGATCATTAATTTTAACAAAACCAGCATGTTTAGATGCAAAATGCATTCACATGATATATTACTTGAAATCGCTAGTCACTACACTTTAGCACTAAAATTGCTTAGAAAACATGTTTTCATTACAATTACATGATTCTGTAAATGTTTCTATAAAGAACTGTATCTTGAGACCAAAGCGGGAGTTTCTGAGCGTTTCTCGTCCAGAGCTGCTTATTATCACTGAAACTGCTTGCAATACATGTTTTCTGACAACATCAGTGATATGCTCACTAATTTCTATGAAAACAGCAGGTTTCGATACTAGATGTATTCACATGCTACATTCCTTGAAATCGCTAGTCACTACTTTTTAGCACTACAATTGCTTAGAAAACATGTTTTCTTTACAATTACATTAGTCTGTATATGTTTTGATAAAGAAGTGAATCTTGTGACCAAAGTGGAGTTTCTGAGCCTTTCTATTCCTGAGCTGCTTATTAGCACTGAAACAGCTTGCAATAATACATGTTTTCTGACAACATCAGTAATATACTCAATAATTTATAAGAAAAATGCATTCCCATGATACATTCCTTGAAATCGCTAGTCACTACTCATTAGCACTAACATTGCTTAGAAAACATGTTTTCTTTACAATTACATGATTCTGTAAATGTTTCCATAAAGATCTGTATCCTGTGAACAAAGCTGAGTTTCTGAGCGTTTCTCTTCCAGAGCTGCTTCTTGGCACTGAAACAGCTTGCAATATATGTTTTCTGACAACATCAGTAACTCAATAATTTCTATTAAAACAGCAGGTTTGTGTGCAAAAGGCTTTCACATGCTACATTCTTTGAAATCGCTATTCACTACTCATTAGCACTAAAATTTCTTAGAAAACATGTTTTCTTTACAATTACATGATTCTGTAAATGTTTCCATAAAGAACTGTATATTGTGATTAAGGTGGGAGTTTCTGAGCCTTTCTCATCCAAAGCTGCTTATTAGCACTGAAACAGCTTGCAATAATACATGTTTTCTGACATCATCAGTAATATGCTCACTAATTTCTATAAGAACAGCAGGTTTGGAAGCAAAATGTATTTGCATACAATACTGAAAATACTTGGAATACATGTTTTCTGACATCATCAGTAATATACTCACTAATTTCTATGAAAACAGCAGGTTTGGATACAAAATGTATTCACATGATATATTCCTTGAAATCGCTAGTCACTACTCATTAGCACTAAAATTGCTAATAAAACATGTTTTCTTTACAATTACATGATTCTGTACATCAGTAATATGTTCATTAATTTCAATAAAAACAGCAGGTTTCGATACTAGATGTATTCACATGCTACATACCTTGAAATCGCTAGTCACTACTCATTAGCACTACAATTTTTTAGAAAACATGTTTTCTTTACAATTACATTAGTCTGTAAATGTTTCGATAAAGAACTGTGTCTTGTGACCAAAACAAGAGTTTCTGAGCATTTCTCGTCCAGAGCTGCTTATTAGCACTTATTAGCAAAACAGGAGGTTTGTATGCAAAATGCATTCCCATGATACATTCTTTGAAATCGCTAGTCACTACTCATTAGCACTACAATTTCTTAGAAAAAAATATTCTTTACAATTACATGATTCTGTAAATGTTTCCACTGTATCTTGTGAATAAAGTGGGAGTTTCTAAGCGTTTCTCGTCCAAAGCTGCTTATTAGCACTGAAATAGCTTGCAAGACATGTTTTCTGACAACATCAATAATATACTCAATAATTTCTATAAAAACCGCAGGTTTGTGTGCAAAATGCTTTCACATGATATGTTCTTTGAAATGGCTAGTCACCTCTCATTAGCACTACAATTTTTTAGAAAACATGTTTTCTTTACAATTACATTAGTCTGTAAATGTTTCGATAAAGAACTGTGTCTTGTGACCAAAACGAGAGTTTCTGAGCGTTACTCGTCCAGAGCTGTTTATTAGCACTGAAACTGCTTGCAATACATGTTTTCTGACAACATCAGTAATATGTTCATTAATTTCAATAAAAACAGCAGGTTTCGATACTAGATGTATTCACATGCTACATTCCTTGAAATCGCTAGTCACTACTCATTAGCACTACAATTTTTTAGAAAACATGTTTTCTTTACAATTACATTAGTCTGTAAATGTTTCGATAAAGAACTGTGTCTTGTGACCAAAACGAGAGTTTCTGAGCAATTCTCGTCCAGAGCTGCTTATTAGCACTGAAGCTGCTTACAATACATGTTTTATGACAACATCAGTGATATACTCATTAATTTCATTAAAGACAGCAGGTTTGGATACAAAATGTATTCACATTATATATTACTTGAAATTGCTTAGCACTAAAATTGCTTAATTGTAATGATAAATTGTAATGTTATCATTACAATTACATGATTCTGTAAATGTTTCAATAAAGAACTGTATACTGTGACCAAAGCGGAGTTTCTGAGCGTTTCTCTTCCAGAGCTGCTTATTAGCATTGAAACAGCTTGCAATACATGTTTTCTGACATCATCAGTAATATGCTCACTAATTTCTATAAGAACAGCAGGTTTGGATGCAAAATGTATTCACATGATATGTTCTTTGAAATGGCTAGTCACCTCTCATTAGCACTACAATTTTTTAGAAAACATGTTTTCTTTACAATTACATTAGTCTGTAAATGTTTCGATAAAGAACTGTGTCTTGTGACCAAAACGAGAGTTTCTGAGAGTTACTCGTCCAGAGCTGCTTATTAGCACTGAAACTGCTTGCAATACATGTTTTCTGACAACATCAGTAATATGTTCATTAATTTCAATAAAAACAGCAGGTTTCGATACTAGATGTATTCACATGCTACATTCCTTCAAATCGCTAGTCACTACACATTAGCACTAAAATTGCTTAGAAAACATGTTTTCTTTACAATAACATGATTGTGTAAATGTTTCCATAAAGATCTGTATCCTGTGAACAAAGCTGAGTTTCTGAGCATTTCTCTTCCAGAGCTGCTTATTGGCACTGAAACAGCTTGCAATATATGTTTTCTGACAACATCAGTAATATGTTCATTAATTTTAACAAAAACAGCAGGTTTGTATGCAAAATGCTTTAACATTATATATTCTTTGGAATCGCTAGTCACTACTTTTTAGCACTACAATTGCTTAGAAAACATGTTTTCTTTACAATTGCATTAGTCTGTATATGTTTTGATAAAGAAGTGAATCTTGTGACCAAAGTGGAGTTTCTGAGCCTTTCTATTCCTGAGCTGCTTATTAGCACTGAAACATCTTGCAATAATACATGTTTTCTGACAACATCAGTAATATACTCGATAATTTATAAGAAAAATGCATTCCCATGATACATTCCTTGAAATCGCTAGTCACTACTCATTAGCACTAACATTGCTTAGAAAACATGTTTTCTTTACAAATACATGATTCTGTAAATGTTTCCATAAAGATCTGTATCCTGTGAACAAAGCTGAGTTTCTGAGCGTTTCTCTTCCAGAGCTGCTTCTTGGCACTGAAACAGCTTGCAATATATGTTTTCTGACAACATCAGTAATATACTCAATAATTTCTATTAAAACAGCAGGTTTGTGTGCAAAAGGCTTTCACGTGCTACATTCTTTGAAATCGCTATTCACTACTCATTAGCACTAAAATTTCTTAGAAAACATGTTTTCTTTACAATTACATGATTCTGTAAATGTTTCCATAAAGAACTGTATATTGTGATTAAGGTGGGAGTTTCTGATCGTTTCTCATCCAAAGCTGCTTATTAGCACTGAAACAGCTTGCAATAATACATGCTTTTCTGACATCATCAGTAATATGCTCACTAATTTCTATAAGAACAGCAGGTTTGGAAGCAAAATGTATTTGCATACAATACTGAAAATACTTGGAATACATGTTTTCTGACAACATCAGTAATATACTCACTAATTTCTATGAAAACAGCAGGTTTGGATACAAAATGTATTCACATGATATATTCCTTGAAATCGCTAGTCACTACTCATTAGCACTAAAATTGCTAATAAAACATGTTTTCTTTACAATTACATGATTCTGTAAATGTTTCCATAAAGAACTGTGTCCTGTGACCAAAGCGGGAGTTTCTGAGCGTTTCTCTTCCAGAGCTGCTTATTAGAACTGAAACTGCTGAAACTGAAATACATGTTTTCTGACAACATGTTTTCTGACAACATCAGTGATATACTTCATTAATTTCATTAAAAACAGCAGGTTTGGATGCAAAATGTATTCACATGCTACATTTCCTTGAAATCGCTAGTCACTACTCATTAGCACTAAAATTGCTTATAAAACATGTTTTCTTTACATGATTCTGTAAATGTTTCCATAAAGAACTGTGTCCTGTGACCTAAGCGTTGTTTCTGAACGATTCTCTTCCAGAGCTGCTTATTAGCCCTGAAACAGTTTGCAATATATGTTTTCTGACAACATCAGTGATATACTCACTAATTTCTATGAAAACAGCAGGTTTCGATACAAGATGTATTCACATGCTACATTCCTTGAAATCGCTAGTCACTACTCATTAGTACTAAAATAGCCTATAAAACATGTTTCTTTACAATTACATGATTCTGTAAATTTTCCATAAAGAACTGTATCCTGTGACCAAAGCGGAGTTTCGGAGCGTTTCTATTCCTGAGCTGCTTATTAGCACTGAAACAGCTTGCAATAATACATGTTTTCTGACAACATCAATAAAATACTCAATAATTTCTATAAAAACCGCAGGTTTGTGTGCAAAATGCTTTCACATGATATGTTCTTTTTAAATGGATAGTCACTACTCATTAGCACTACAATTTTTTTAGAAAACATGTTTTCTTTACAATTACATTAGTCTGTAAATGTTTCGATAAAGAACTGTGTCTTGTGACCAAAACGAGAGTTTCTGAGCATTTCTCGTCCAGAGCTGCTTATTAGCATTGAAACAGCTTGCAATACATGTTTTCTGACACCATCAGTAATATGCTCACTAATTTCTATAAGAACAGCAGGTTTGGATGCAAAATGTATTCACATGCTACATTACTTGAATTCGCTAGTCACTACACTTTAGCAATACAATTACTTAGAAAACATGTTTTCTTTACAATTACATGATTCTGTAAATGTTTCCATAAAGAACTGTATCCTGTGACCAAAGCGGAGTTTCTGAGCATTCCTCTTCCAGAGCTGCTTAATAGCACTGAAACTGCTTGCAAATACATGTTTTCTAAAATCATCAGTGATACGATCATTAATTTTAACAAAACCAGCATGTTTAGATGCAAATTGCATTCACGATATATTACTTGAAATCCCTAGTCACTACACTTTAGCACTAAAATTGCTTAGAAAATATGTTTTCATTACAATTACATGATTCTGTAAATGTTTCTATAAAGAACTGTATCTTGAGACCAAAGCGGGAGTTTCTGAGCGTTTCTCGTCCAGAGCTGCTTATTAGCACTGAAACTGCTTGCAATACATGTTTTCTGACAACATCAGTGATATGCTCACTAATTTCTATAAAACAGCAGGTTTCGATACTAGATGTATTCACATGCTACATTCCTTGAAATCGCTAGTCACTACTCATTAGCACTAAAATTGCTTAGAAAACATGTTTTCTTTACAATTACATGATTCTGTAAATGTTTCTATAAAGAACTGTATCTTGAGACCAAAGCGGGAGTTTCTGAGCGTTTCTCGTCCAGAGCTGCTTATTAGCACTGAAACTACTTGCAATAAATGTTTTCTGACAACATCAGTGATATGCTCACTAATTTCTATGAAACAGCAGGTTTCGATACTAGATGTATTCACATGCTACATTCCTTGAAATCGCTAGTCACTACTCATTAGCACTAAAATTGCTTAGAAAACATGTTTTCTTTACAATTACATGATTCTGTAAATGTTTCTATAAAGAACTGTATCTTGAGACCAAAGCGGGAGTTTCTGAGCGTTTCTCGTCCAGAGCTGCTTATTAGCACTGAAACTGCTTGCAATACATGTTTTCTGACAACATCAGTAATATACTCAATAATTTCTATTAAAACAGCAGGCTTGTGTGCAAAATGCTTTCACATGATATATTCTTTGGAATCGCTATTCACAACTCATTAGCAATAAAATTGCTTATAAAACATGTTTTCTTTACAATTAAATTAGTCTGTATATGTTTTGATAAAGAAGTGAATCTTGTGACCAAAGTGGAGTTTCTGAGCCTTTCTATTCCTGAGCTGTTATTAGCACTGAAACAGCTTGCAAAAATACATGTTTTCTGACAACATCAGTAATATATACTCAATAATTTATAAGAAAACAGGAGGTTTGTATGCAAAATGCATTCCCATGATACATTCTTTGAAATCGCTAGTCACTACTCATTAGCACTACAATTTCTTAGAAAAAAAATATTCTTTACAATTACATGATTCTGTAAATGTTTCCATAAAGAACTGTATCTTGTGAATAAAGTGAAAGTTTCTAAGCGTTTCTCGTCCAAAGCTGCTTATTAGCACTGAAATAGCTTGCAAGACATGTTTTCTGACAACATCAATAATATACTCAATAATTTCTATAAAAACCGCAGGTTTGTGTGCAAAATGCTTTCACATGATATGTTCTTTGAAATGGCTAGTCACCTCTCATTAGCACTACAATTTTTCAGAAAACATGTTTTCTTTACAATTACATTAGTCTGTAAATCTTTCGATAAAGAACTGTGTCTTGTGACCAAAACGAGAGTTTCTGAGCGTTACTCGTCCAGAGCTGCTTATTAGCACTGAAACTGCTTGCAATACATGTTTTCTGACAACATCAGTAATATGTTCATTAATTTCAATAAAAACAGCAGGTTTCGATACTAGATGTATTCACATGCTACATTCCTTGAAATCGCTAGTCACTACTCATTAGCACTACAATTTTTTAGAAAACATGTTTTCTTTACAATTACATTAGTCTGTAAATGTTTCGATAAAGAACTGTGTCTTGTGACCAAAACGAGAGTTTCTGAGCATTTCTCGTCCAGAGCTGCTTATTAGCACTGAAGCTGCTTACAATACATGTTTTATGACAACATTAGTGATATACTCATTAATTTCATTAAAAACAGCAGGTTTGGATATAAAATGTATTCACATTATATATTACTTGAAATTGCTTAGCACTAAAATTGCTTAATTGTAATGATAAATTGTAATGTTATCATTACAATTACATGATTCTGTAAATGTTTCAATAAAGAACTGTATACTGTGACCAAAGCGGAGTTTCTGAGCGTTTCTCTTCCAGAGCTGCTTATTAGCATTGAAACAGCTTGCAATACATGTTTTCTGACATCATCAGTAATATGCTCACTAATTTCTATAAGAACAGCAGGTTTGGATGCAAAATGTATTCACATGCTACATTACTTGAAATCGCTAGTCACTACACTTTAACAATACAATTACTTAGAAACATGTTTTCTTTACAATTACATGATTCTGTAAATGTTTCCATAAAGAACTGTATCCTGTGACCAAAGCGGAGTTTCTGAGCATTTCTCTTCCAGAGCTGCTTAATAGCACTGAAACTGCTTGCAAATACATGTTTTCTAAAATCATCAGTGATATGATCATTAATTTTAACAAAACCAGCATGTTTAGATGCAAAATGCATTCACATGATATATTACTTGAAATCGCTAGTCACTACACTTTTAGCACTAAAATTGCTTAGAAAACATGTTTTCATTACAATTACATGATTCTGTAAATGTTTCTATAAAGAACTGTATCTTGAGACCAAAGCGGGAGTTTCTGAGCGTTTCTCGTCCAGAGCTGCTTATTATCACTGAAACTGCTTGCAATACATGTTTTCTGACAACATCAGTGATATGCTCACTAATTTCTATGAAAACAGCAGGTTTCGATACTAGATGTATTCACATGCTACATTCCTTGAAATCGCTAGTCACTACACATTAGCACTAAAATTGCTTAGAAAACATGTTTTCTTTACAATAACATGATTGTGTAAATGTTTCCATAAAGATCTGTATCCTGTGAACAAAGCTGAGTTTCTGAGCGTTTCTCTTCCAGAGCTGCTTATTGGCACTGAAACAGCTTGCAATATATGTTTTCTGACAACATCAGTAATATACTCAATAATTTCTATTAAAACAGCAGGTTTGTGTGCAAAGGCTTTCACATGATATATTCTTTGAAATCGCTATTCACTACTCATTAGCAATAAAATTGCTTATAAAACATGTTTTCTTTACAATTACATGATCCTGTAAATGTTTCCATATAGAACTGTGTCCTGTGACCAAAGCGAGTTTCTGAGCATTTCTCTTCCAGGGCTGCTCATAAGCACTGAAAATGCTTGCAATGCATGTTTTCTGACAACATCCGTAATATGTTCATTAATTTTAACAAAAACAGCAGGTTTGTATGCAAAATGCTTTAACATTATATATTCTTTGGAATCGCTAGTCACTACTTTTTAGCACTACAATTGCTTAGAAAACATGTTTTCTTTACAATTACATTAGTCTGTATATGTTTTGATAAAGAAGTGAATCTTGTGACCAAAGTGGAGTTTCTGAGCCTTTCTATTCCTGAGCTGCTTATTAGCACTGAAACAGCTTGCAATAATACATGTTTTCTGACAACATCAGTAATATACTCAATAATTTATAAGAAAAATGCATTCCCATGATACATTCCTTGAAATCGCTAGTCACTACTCATTAGCACTAACATTGCTTAGAAAACATGTTTTCTTTACAATTACATGATTCTGTAAATGTTTCCATAAAGAACTGTATATTGTGATTAAGGTGGGAGTTTCTGAGCCTTTCTCATCCAAAGCTGCTTATTAGCACTGAAACAGCTTGCAATAATACATGTTTTCTGACATCATCAGTAATATGCTCACTAATTTCTATAAGAACAGCAGGTTTGGATGCAAAATGTATTCACATGCTACATTACTTGAAATCGCTAGTCACTACACTTTAACAATACAATTACTTAGAAAACATGTTTTCTTTACAATTACATGATTCTGTAAATGTTTCCATAAAGAACTGTATCTTGTGAATAAAGTGGGAGTTTCTAAGCGTTTCTCGTCCAAAGCTGCTTATTAGCACTGAAACTGCTTGCAATACATGTTTTCTGACAACATCAGTAATATGTTCATTAATTTCAATAAAAACAGCAGGTTTCGATACTAGATGTATTCACATGCTACATTCCTTGAAATCGCTAGTCACCTCTCATTAGCACTACAATATTTTAGAAAACATGTTTTCTTTACAATTACATGATTCTGTAAATGTTTCAATAAAGAACTGTATACTGTGACCAAAGCGGAGTTTCTGAGCGTTTCTCTTCCAGAGCTGCTTATTAGCATTGAAACAGCTTGCAATACATGTTTTCTGACATCATCAGTAATATGCTCACTAATTTCAATAAGAACAGCAGGTTTGGATGCAAAATGTATTCCTTGAAATGGCTAGTCACTACTCATTAGCACTACAATTTTTTAGAAAACATGTTTTCTTTACAATTACATTAGTCTGTAAATGTTTCGATAAAGAACTGTGTCTTGTGACCAAAACGAGAGTTTCTGAGCGTTACTCGTCCAGAGCTGCTTATTAGCACTGAAACTGCTTGCAATACATGTTTTCTGACAACATCAGTAATATGTTCATTAATTTCAATAAAAACAGCAGGTTTCGATACTAGATGTCTTCACATGCTACATTCCATACTTCGCTAGTCACTACTCATATATTCCTTGAAATCGCTAGTCACTGCTCATTAGCACTAAAATTCCTTAGAAAATATTTTAGTTCTGTTAGCTCTTATAGTATAATGGTGGCAAGGCAACCCTGGATTGGTGTTTCAGTGTTATACCATATGCATATATCTACATATATCATCATATATATAGCCGCTCGTGACTTCTGTGCTCGTGCCTGGTACCTACCTATCCAGTGATGTTATTCTGTACCTCTATGTTCCTAGTACCTAGTATGTTACTGTGTTCTTTACTCTATGTGTGTGTGCTCTTTTTTATGCTCTAGTGCTTTATTGCTCATTTAGGATTTCATTCAATTTGTGCAATACAGATATACCATGTGCATATAAAATGGTCCATAACCATAAAAATGTCTGCCGACGTTGCCAGAGGAACCCACAGGAACGCGGCACCTTGGGCGCTATCTTGTGAGGTCATCTGGGTCAAGGTTTACCTTTTTCTTATTCTCAGTTCATGTTAAACAATAAAAATAATATCAGAGTTCAAAAGATATAACTGTAAGGGTTTTGTGCCAAAACAATAAACATAATAATTTATAAATAACTGTCTATTCAAACTACAAAGGATTACTATGCTGCAATCTTAAAAGAAAATAACAAAAATACAATTTTACTCTATGTGTGCATAACCATTGAGAAAAGACAAAGGAAAGCAGTGGCAACCCTTTTAAGGTTTAAAGAGATTAGACTCCTAAGCATAACTATCTGGATCATTAACAACAGTTGAATTAAGCATATGAACAAGATTATTTTGATTTGTGTGGATTTATGCTTGAAGAATCATTTGTGTGGCTGCAGCTTTGGTCATCATGGACCTGAGAACAGGAATCACACATTCTGCTGGACAAAATGGTGCCTTCACATCTTCTATTGGGATTCTATATCACATTATTTTGCATAATGTTTTGCGCAGTGTCTATAGGTATAGGATTAGGGACAACAGTCACTTTACCCAAAGGTGAGGATGTTCAAAATACACAATTGTTCAGACTCTCTGTGAACTGTGCCCATTTATACCACTCATTATATCTTGCTGTATTCAACAGTCTCTCATCATGCAGTGGCTCATCGAAACACAGCTCAGGATGAGAGTGTCCATACCACATCAGAGACGGCAATTATTTGGAATTCTGTTGACGGGGGCTGGACGTCCTGTCTCCATCTTTAAGGTGATTTGATCCTGTTCACCCATTGCAAGAGAGTCTTGTAAAGGAAGATCTTTTTTCCCTTCTCCGTTTGTGTCCGTCTCGGGCTGCCTCCCATTGTCTCTTATTCTGCAACAACATCAAGATCATGGTCAGGGCTTGAATCAGTCTGTACCTGATCTGCGTTTGTTGTCTCATGGTTGAGTCCAGTGATGTCTTTCACTCGATCTCCATATGTCTCTGCATCCTGCTGATTCTCTGCTTCACAATATCTCAGTACAGGAACTCTGGTGGAAGTATTTAAATGATACCACGTGGTACCCCTTCAACTCCTCATTATCCCTCTTTCGGAAAACTCTGAGATACACACGGGAACACACTTTGAGTGACACTTTGTCTTCTCTCGGTGCTCGTCTTTGTTCCTGTGAATGCACAGTCTCATGTACAGCAATTGTTCCAGAGGAGGCCCATCATAAGGGCCTCTCAAATACGGCATAGGCATTGATCTGCCCATAAGCATTTCATGAAGAGTTAGATTTGTAATCCTATTAGTTTGCATATGATAGTTCATCAATGCCAAAGGCAATGCATCAACCCAGTTCAGTTTAGTGTCTGCACAAAGTTTATTAATTTTGGCTATGAGGGTTCCATTCACTCTTTCAACCATTCCTTGTGATTAAGGGTGATACACACATCCTAATCCCTATTTTACTCCCAGCTGCTGCTACATAGTCTTAATAGTCTTTTGAACAAAAGCAGATCCATTGATCTACTTCTATATACTGTCTTTAACATTCCACATTATCCATTACAAGTGTTTCTGAGCACAAATATCACAGCTTGTCAAAAGTTGTCCCTCTGTGTCTAAATACAAATAAGATCTATCTGGAGCTCAGGCTGAATATGTATCACAGGTGACATAACTGCACTATGACAACCAGGGGCTTGTCTTGTTTCTAACTCAGCCACATTATTACCCATTATTATAAAACCATCCCCTTTCTTATGGGCCTGGCATTTAACTACTGCTAGTTGTTTTGGTAGCATCATGGCAAACATTAGTTGCTCTGTTCTGCATGTTGGATAGGTGTTTCATCACTTTTCTTAAAATCTCTCTGGGTCCAAACTACTCCAAAAATGTGATATATTCCATTTGTGTATGCCGAGTCGGTGTATATATTTGCAGTTTGGCCTTTTGCTAACTGACATGCTACAGCTTTCAACTCAGCTAACTGAGCTGAGCATAGGTTGTCGGATTCTGGTCTCTCCCATCGGTTCTCCTCAGATCAGACTGGGGTTTTGATGTTGAATGGAGCACCAGAATTCCCAGATTTATGTCTATCAACTATCAACTAAATAAAATCACCTATTATTTTGTCCTGAGCAAGCATAGACTTAATGATATTAGTTAACACTGCAAACTCTGACTAAGACCAGACTGACAATTCTGTGATCGTGAGACCCACTAATCCCAGCCGGAGTGAGGCTCTGTGCGACATCGGGTCCCTAATGAACGAATAATGAAGAGTATGAGTTATAAAGAATCTAAATCCAAATTGTGTTAATTGAAATAATCAGATAAATTAATAGTATTATAATTGGAGTCAGATTTTATTTATTAATGGAGTCAATTCTATGAACTACACTAAGAGAAGACTGAACATGCTGATACCTTCGCCTAAGCCATTGGATTCCGTCGGCAATGGGCGATGGGTTGCTTTTTACACATTTATGAACTGTAAAATGAACTGAATATAAAAAATCAAGAAAAAGAACTGCAAAGAAAGTTGGTGCAACTGCAACTGGAGGAGATAACACAAAAGCAGAAAAGAAGGTCCGAGCTGCCGTCATTAAAGATGAACCAGAGAAAAGGACACTTGTGGCACCGGCACCTCCAAAGTACCAACCAGGGTCAGGGTGTACAACTGTCATGACATATGTTTATTTGTTATTTCTTAGCACCATCTTGTGGCAGTTTGGTGTAACAACAAACATAAACATTGATGACTGTGAGCTGTTTTCTTAGTGGTTGGTTTTGGTCATGTGACTCTTTGCGTTAGAGGTTAACCAAGAAATAACCGGTGTTCCAGATTGTTCCTATGCGGTTGGCTCTTTGTTTCCTTTACGTTTTGTGCCTTGGAAAGGCTTTGCTTGTAAGTTGTTGTCTTTCTTTTAATATATATATATATATATTTGTAATTCATAAGTTTAAATCAAACTATTCATGATAGTAATTCATGAGCAACAATAATATTTAGCAGAGTTGAATGCAGCCCTTTGTTGTACGTTCAAAGCAATCAAAGTAAATTCATTCATGTTTATTTGTGAACATTCTGTAACAAAACATTTGTAATCTTTGTATGTTTTAGTTTTACAAAAAAGAGAAAGAAGAGGAAAGAACATAACAGTAAAAACCCTCAACTTTACTCCTGCGTCTGACCCTTTCTTGCTCCTGTTAGCTATCTGTCAGTTTTGCGTAGATGAAACACGCATCTGGAACAGAATAACAACAGTTCCTCCAAATCCACATCATACCCCTGTGCCTGTTGTCAGTATTTATGCTAACCAACCAAGAAATCAAACAAGAAAACTAGAACATTGGAGACAACAAATAAAAGAACAACCTTGTAACTACCTTCCAGGAGTATGCTGGGATATGGACAATGTGGACATAACAGAAAGGAGTGCCCGCCAATCCATGGTACCGGCCAGCTGGTGGTGAAGAGTGGTGGAAGATGGCAGCGGCGGCCCTTTCAAGGTCTAGTTCAAGGCCCCATGAAGAAGCCTACATCAAGGGTGTTAAGGGGTCCCACAGAAACCTACAGGGGTGAATCAGTTATCAATTGTAGGGCATGAGCTAGGTCGAGGGGTAAAGACATACCAGTAAATCCTATAGGTATAGGCACGCAAGAGCCATGAGCCCTAGGTAGGGCATGAGTTAGGTAGTTCGAGGGGTGAGGACATCCCAGTAAATCCTGTAGGTACAGGTCACACAAGATGTGTGAGCCCAAGAAGGGCATTGAAAAACTAAAAAGACAAAAAAATAATAGTTTAAGTTTGTGTTGTCTATGTGTTGAGGAGAAGAGAGTGAGAGAAAGTAAGTGTGTATATGTGCTTGATAAAATAAGAGTGATAGGAACCAGACGAAGAGTGCGGCTGAGCGCCTTTGCGTGGTGTGTTTGTGTGAGAGAATTGAGAAGAAGAGGAGAGACATTTGCTCTAAAGCTTAAAGTATTTTTGTAATGATTCTTGATAAAATCTTTTATGTGAATTGGGTAGAACTAAAGTAAGCTGTTGTGAGAAATGTTTTAAGAAATAGAATAGCTGAAGAGAGACCTGAGGCAGGATCCCTCGTGGATGACAGCGCTATTCAGGAATGCTATTTGATTCAATGCCTCCTGCAGTAAAAACCAAGCTGGAAGATGTGGTGGGACTTAACTCACTTACAGACTAATAAAGACAAAATAAAGACTTTTGTGACTATGTTGCCCATGCTGTTGAACAATACAGAAGAAATGAAATTTGAGTTACAGCGGAAACTAGCACATAGCTGCAGTACGTGGACGATTTGTTGATTTGTGCCCCCACCCTTGAACAATGCCGTAAGGATTTTATCAAAGTGCTGACCAGACTAGCAGAGGGGCGTCATAAAGCCTACAGAACTACAGTACAGTCTCCCATAAGTGAAATACTCAGATAGAACAATAGCTTATAAAAACCAGGGCCATTCACCATTTTTAGTAGTGCATGTATGTTGTGCAAATGATGACATTTTTAGGATTGACTGGCTTTAGTTCAGAGTGGATAGAAGATTATGCAATAAAGGTTGACCCTCTAAGAGTATTAATGAAACAAGCAAGTCAACTAACATGGACAAATGATGCATTGTTAGCATTTGAAATGTTGAAAAGAGAGTTGCACACTGCACCAGCCCTGCTAACCCTAGTTATACAAAGCCTTTTATGTTGCAGATCGAAAAGAGGGGTATGTTTCAGCAGTACTTATGCAAGAAACATGTAAAAGTCAAGTATAACAGCCTATAACTATATATAATAGTGCTAAACTGGATAGTGTAGCCCAAAACTATGACCTCCATGTTACCAAGGGCTTGCTGCTGTATATTATGCTTATGAAAAAGCTTCTTCAATAACTATGGGGTATCCAATTTTTATTTATGTATATCATGACGTTGATGAGTTGACTGAGCAAGGAAAATTTGTTCTTACACAAGCAAGGTGTATATTGGCACTTTCAGTGTTATTGACATATCCAGATATAACACTTAAAATATGCAGAACCATAAACCCAGCTATCCATCCATCCATCCATCCATCCATTTTCCTCCGCTTATCCGGGACCGGAGATCGAGGGGGCAGTCCTAAGCAGGGACTTCCTAGACTTCCCTCTCCCCAGACACTTCCTCCAACTCCTCCGGGGAACCCCGAGGCGCTCCCAGGCCAGCCGAGAGACATAGTCCCTCCAGCGTGTTCTGGGTCTTCCCGGGCCTCCTCCCGGTGGGACATGCCCGAACACCTCCCTTTGGGAGGCGTCCAGGAGGCATCCGAAACAGATGCCCAAGCCACCTCAGCTGGCCTCTCTCGATGTGGAGGAGCAGCGGATCTACTCCGAGCTCCCCCCGAGTGACCGAGCTCCTCACCCTATCTCTAAGGGAGCGCCCAACCACCCGGTGGAGGAAACTCATTTCGGCCGCTTGTATCCTGGATCTCACCCTTTCGGTCATGACCCAAAGCTCATGACCATAGGTGAGAGTAGGAACGTAGATCGACTGGTAAATCGAGAGCTTCGGCCTTGTGGCTCAGCTCCTTCTTCACCACGACAGACCAGTACATCGACCGTGATACTGCAGAAGCTGCACCGATCCATCTGTCGATCTCTCGCTTCCATCCTTCCCTCACTCGTGAACAAGACCCCAAGATACTTAAACTCCTCTACCTGTGTCCAGGAGCTCCCCACCGACCTGGAGGGGACAAGCCACCCTTTTTCCGGCTGAGGACCATGGCCTCAGATTTGGAGGTGCTGATTCTCATCCCAGCCGCCACACTCAGCTGCAAACCGCCCCAGTGCCCGCTGTAGGCCATGGCCTGATGAAGCCAACAGGACAACATCATCCGCAAAAGCAGAGATGAGATCCTGTGGTCACCAAACGGACCCCTCCGGTCCCTGGCTGCGCCTAGAAATCCTGTTCATGAAGATAGTGAACAGGACCGGTGACAAAGGGCAGCCCTGCCGAGTCCAACACGCACTGGGAGCGAGAAGTCTGACTTACTGCTGGCAATGCGAACCATGCTCCTGCTCTGGTCATACAGGGACCGACAGCCCCTAGCAAAGGGCCTCGCACCCCATATTCCCAGAGCACCCCCACAGAACACATGAGGGACACGGTCGAATTCCTTCTCCAGATCCACAAAACACATGTGGACTGGTTGAGCAAAACTCCCATGAACCCTCCAGTATCCTAAAGAGGGTATAGAGCTGGTCCAGTGTTCCACGACCAGGACGAAAAGCCGCATTGTTCCTCCTGTATCCGAGGTTCAACTATCGGACGAATTCTCCTCTCCAGTACCCTGGCATAGACTTTCGGGGAGAGGCTGAGGAGTGTGATCCCCCCATAGTTGGAACACACCCTCCGTCGTCCCCTTCTTATAGAGGGGACCACCACCGGCTCTGCCAGTCCAGAGGCACTGTTCCCCACCTCCACGCGATGTTGTAGAGACGTGTCAGCCAAGACAGCCCCACTTCATCCAGAGACTTGAGGTACTCAGGGCGGATCTCGCCCACCCCTCGAGCCTTGCCACCGGGAGCTTCTCAACTACCTCGGCGACTTCAGCCCGGTGATGTCCGAGCCCATCCCCTCGCCCCAGCCTCTGCCTCCTCAGTGGAGGGCGTGTTGGCAGGGTTGAGGAGATCCGAAGTGAGCATTCCTTCCACCGCCCGACAATATCCCCAGTTGAGGTCAGCAGAGCCCCACCTCCACTATATACAGTGTTGGTAGGGCACCGCTTCCTCCCGGAGGCCGGACAGTTTGCCAGAACCCTTCGAGGCCGACCGATAATCCTTTTCCAAGTCCTCACCGAACTCTTCCCAGGCCCGAAGTTTTGCCTCCACAACCACCCGCAGCGCAGCAGTCCGCTTTGGGTTGTCGGTACCCATCAGCTGCCTCAGGAGTCCCACAAGCCAACCAAGCTCGATAGTACTCCTTCTTCAGCTTGACAGCATCCCTTACTTCCGTGTCCACCACCGGTTCGGGGTTGCCACCACGACAGGCACCAGAGACCTTACGGCCACAACTCGAACGGCCGCTTGGACAATGGAGGCGGAGAACATAGTCCACTCGGACTCAATGTCCCCAACCTCCCTCGGGATCTGTTCAAAGCTCTGCCGGAGGTGTGAGTTGAAGACCCTCTGACAGGGGGCTCTGCCAAACGTTCCCAACAGACCCTCACAGAACGTTTGGGCCTGCCCGAGTCTGTCCAGCTTCCTCCCCGCCAGCGGATCCAACTCACCACCAGGTAGTGATCAGTTGACAGCTCCGCCCTCTCTTCACCCGAAAGTGTCCAAGACATATGGCCGGAGGCCAGATGAAACAACCACAAAGTCGATCATCGACCTCCTAGCCTCTAGGGCTTCTGTTGCCACGGTGCTGATGAGCACCCTTATGCTCGAACATGGTGTTCGCTATGGACAAGCCGTGACTAGCACAGAAGTCCAACAACAGAACACCACTGGGTTCAGGTCAGGGGGCCGTTCCTCCCAATCACGCCTCTCCAGGTGTCACCGCTGTTGCCCACGTGTGCGCTTGAAATCCCCCAGCAAAATGACGGAGTCCCCAGACTGAGCTTCCAGCACCCTCCCAGAGACTCGAAGAAGGCCGGGTACTCTGTACTGCCATTCGGCCCGTAAGCACAAATGACAGTAAGAGACCTATCCCCCACCCGAAGGCGCAGGGAAACGACCCTCTCATTCACAGGGGTAAACTCCAACACATGGCAGCTATAAGCAAGCCCACCACCACCTCTCACCGGCCAACTCCAGAGTAGTGGAGAGTCCAACCTCTTCGAGGAGTTGGGTTCCAGAGCCCAAGCTGTGCGTGGAGGTGAGACCGACTATATCTAGTCGGCACCTCTCTCTACCTCCCCCGCACTAGTTCAGGCTCCTTTCCCCAGCGAGGTGACATTCCATGTCCCTAGAGTTAGGTTCTGTGTCCGAGGATTGGGTGCCGAGGTCCCTGCCTTCGACCGCCACCCAAACCACAATGCACCGGCCCCTTACGGTCCCTCCTGCAGGTGGTGAGCCCACGGGAGGTCGGCCCCACGTCACTCCTTCGGGCTGAGCCCGGCCGGGTCCCATGGGATAAGACCCGGCCACCAGGCTGCCAGATACGCAGCCCCAACCCCAGGCCTGGCTCCAGGGTGGGGCCCGGCTGCGCCATACCGGGCGAATGCCACGATATTTATTTTAGCCTTTCTCATAAGGGGTGGACCGCTCTTTGTCTGGCTTGTCACCTAGGACCTGTTTGCCTTGGGAGACCCCTACCAGGGGCATATAGCCCCTGACAACATAGCTCCTAGGATCATTCAGGCACTCAAACCCCTCCACCACAGTAAGGTGGCGGTCCCAGGAGGGATAAACCCAGCTAATTTCATATATCTAGAAGGGAGGAAGGAAAAGCCACGCGATTGTGTAGCTGAATCTTTAGCATTTACACACCTCAGTCCAGACTTAGAATCCTGCCCAGTGCAAGATGCTACTGTAGAATATTATTGTTTCAGAGACCATATAGGAAATCATGCTGGATAATATGCAGAAGTAAAGAAAGAAGGAATTGAATTTGTTTCTGTTATTTCACAGCATTGTGAACAACCATGTTCATCTTAATTAGCTGAGTTGAAAGCCCTTGAAAAGCATGTCAGTTAGCAAAAGGCCAAACTGCAAATGTATACACCGACTCAGCATACATACATGGGATATATTACCTTTATGGAGCAGTTTGGAACCAGAGAGGATTTAAGAAAAGTGATGAAACTCCTTTCCAACATGCAGAACAGATAGTGCAACTGATGTCTGCCATGGTGCTACCAAGACAACAAGAAGTAATCAAATGCCAGACCCATAAGAAAGGGAATGATTTTATAATCATGGGTAATAAGAAGAAAGAAAAGCCTCTGGTTGTCATAGTGCAGTTATGTCACCTATTGATACTTATTCAGCCTGAAGTTCTTTTAGTAGATAGTAGATCTTATTCCTATTCAGACAAAATCTAGTGTTAATGGGCAGGCAATGTGGAAGCAAAGGCTAATAAAGACAGCATTAGAACATGGCATCACATGAGGAACATATGTTTGCAACCCAATGCACTGTTAAGCATATCTTAATATCTGATGCTCATTGGTTTTGATCATTTTTGGAGAGGAGAGATATTAAGTAAATAAAACAGCAGGGTTATTGGTCACCTTACTTACAAGCCATAGTGGACAACTTTTTGACAAGCTGTGATATTTGTGCCCAGAATCATGTTAGAATCATGTGCACACCTGTGCCAGAAGGACCTATAAAACACATGGTAATGGATTATGTGGATATGTTATGGATATGTATATGGAAGTAGATAGAATACCATCACAGATCAGCTCTGACAATGGATCATCTTTCGTTCAAAAGACTGTTAAGACTATGTAGCAGCAGCTGAGAGTAAACCAGAGACTAGGATGTGTGTATCACCCTCAATCAAAAGGAATGGTTGAAAGAGTGAATGGAACCCTCTCAAAGCCAAGATTAATAAACTTTGTGCAGACACTAAACTGAACTGGGTTGATGCATTGCCTTTGGCATTGATGAACTATCATATGCAAACTAATAGGATTACAAATCTGACTCTTCATGAAATACTTACGGGCAGGTCACTATGCCGTATTTGAAAGGCCCTTATGATGGGTCTCCTGTGGAACAATTGTAAGTTGGACTGAGAAATTATATAAGACAACTAACTGCTATACACCAGACTGTGCATTCACAGGAACAAAAACGAGCACAAGATCAGATCAAACAAACGCAGATCAGGTACAGACTGATTCAAGCCCTGATCATGATCTTGATGTTGTTGCAGAATAAGAGACAATGGGAGGCAGCCCGAGACAGACACAAACGGAGAAGGGAAAAAGATCTTCCTTAAAAGACTCTCCTGCAATGGGTGAACAGGATCAAATCACGTTAAAGATGGAGACATAACGTCCAGTCCACACCCCCGTCAACAGAATTCCAAGCAATTGAATTCTCTGATGTGGTATGGACACTCTCATCCTGAGCTGTGTTTCGAATAGCCACTGCATGATGATAGACTGTTGAATACAACAAGATATAATGAGTGGTATAAATGGGCACAATTCACATTGAGTCAAGTAAAACTGAACAATTGTGTATTTTGAACATCCTCAACTTTGAGTAAAGAGACTGTTGTCCCTAATCCGTATACCTATAGACACTTAGCAAACATTATGCAAAATATTGTGATATAGAATCCCAATAGAAGATGTGAAGGTACCATTTTGTCCAGCAGAATGTGTGATTCCTGTTCTCAGGTCCATGATGACCAAAGCTGCAGCCACGCAAATGATTCTTCAAGCACAAACACCTGAAAATAATCTTGTTCATATGCTTAATTCAACTGTTGTTAATGATCCAGATAGGTGTGCTTAGGAGTCTAATCACTTTAAACCTTAAAAAGGGTTACCACTGCTTTCTTTTGTCTTTTCACAATGGTTATGCACAGTTAGGGAGATAGCGTAAAATTGTATTTTTGTTATTTTCTTTTAAGATTGCAGCATAGTATGTCTTTGTAGTTTGAATAGGCAGTTATTTATACATTATTATGTTTATTGTTTTTGCACAAAACCCTTACAGTTATGTCTTATGCACTCTGATATTATGTTCATTGCTTTAACATGAACTGAGAATAAGAAAAAGGTACACCTTGACCAAGATGACCTCTCAAGATAGCAACGTTGGCGGACACCCCCTGATATTCTACTCCAGCACCATCACACTATATAACACTATATATGTACTTTTTGATAATTGTATTATTCATTTATGTGTGGGACTTTTAAGTCCCAGAGGGTGGAATATTTGATATATTTTTATGGTTTTGGAACATTTTATATGCACATGGTATATTTGTATTGCACAAAGCATAAAAAGAGCACACACACCACATAGAGTAAAAGAACACAGTGGTAATAGGAACATAGAGGTACAGAATAACATCACTGGGAGTAATGTAGGTACCAGGCAAGAGCGCAGAAGACATGTAAGGGCTGTATATATGATGATATATGTAGATATATGCATATGGTATAACACTGAAAAACCAATCCAGAGTTGCCTTGCCACCATTGTACTATAAGATCAGAGAGATAAAAAACAAGGGGGCAGGCCTAAAAAGAAATAGTCCAATAAGAAAAGATAATAATAGCAGACCAAGAAAAGGAGATGGATAAACAGAAAAGGTAAATCATTTGTCAAGAAGAAATGGAATACAGTGAGGAGTCAGAGAATGTAAGATCAGATGCTCTTCGATGTAATTTGTATGTTCATTGGTATCTCAACTTTGTTGGTTCGAGCAATAAAGTTTGACTTTTGGCACCTGGAACCTTCTTTACTTAGTGATTTTTTTGGATAGTGAGGGATTATTTTCCACAACACAAGCAGTTTCAGTGCTATTAAGCAGCACTGAATGAGAAACGCTCAAAAACTCCCACTTTAATGACAAGATAGAGTTCTTTATGGAAACATTTACAGACTAATGTAATTGTAAAGATAACATGTTTTCTAAGCAATATTAGTGGTTATGAGTAGTGACTAGCTATTTCATGGCATGTATCATTGTGAGTTTATTCACTGCAAGCTATTTCAGAGCTAATAAGCAGCTGTGGAAGAGAAACGCTCAGAAACTCCGGTTTGGTCACAGGATACAGTCCTTATGGAAACATTTACAGACTAATGTAATTGTAAAGAAAACATGTTTTTCTAAGCAATATTAGTGGTTATGAGTAGTGACTAGCGATTTCATGGCATGTATAATTGTGAATGCATTTTGCATACAAACCTCCTGTTTTCATAGAAATTAGTGAGTTTATCACTGACGTTGCCAGAAAACATGTATTGCAAGCAGTTTCAGTGCTATTTTAAGCAGCTCTGGAAGAGAAACGCTCAGAAACTCCGCTTTGGTCACAGGATACAGTCCTTTATGGAAACAATTACAGACTAATGTAATTGTAAAGAAAACATTTTTTCTAAGCAATATTATTGGTTATGAGTAGTGACTAACGATTTCAAGGAATATATCATGTGAATGCATTTTGCATCCAATCCTCCTGTTTTCATAGAAATTAGTGAGTATATTATTGATGTTGCCAGAAAACATGTATTGCAAGCAGTTTCAGTGCTAAAAACAGCTCTGGAAGAGAAACGCTCAGAAATTCAAGCTTTGGTCACAGGATACAGTTCTTTATGGAAACATTTACAAACTAATGTCATTGTAAAGAAAAAATGTTTTCTAAGCAATTGTAGTGCTAAAGAGTGGTGACTAGCGATTTCAAGGAATATATCATGTGAATGCATTTTGCATCCAATCCTCCTGTTTTCATAGAAATTAGTGAGTATATTATTGATGTTGCCAGAAAACATGTATTGCAAGCAGTTTCAGTGCTAAAAAACAGCTCTGGAAGAGAAACGCTCAGAAATTCCGCTTTGGTCACAGGATACAGTTCTTTATGGAAACATTTACAAACTAATGTCATTGTAAAGAAAAAATGTTTTCTAAGCAATTGTAGTGCTAAAGAGTGGTGACTAGCGATTTCAAGGAATATATCTTGTGAATGCATTTTGCACTCAAACGTGTTGTTTTCATAGAAATTAATGAGCATAATACTAATGATGTCAGAAAACATGTATTGCAATCAGTTTCAGTGCTAATAAGCATCTCTGAATGAGAAACGCTCAAAAACACCCACTTTAATCACAAGATAGAGTTCTTTATGGAAACATATACAGACTAATGTAATTGTAAAGAAAACATGTTTTCTAAGCAATATTAGTGGTTAATCACAAGATACAGTTCTTTATGGAATCTTTACAGAATCTTAAAGAAAACATGTTTTTCTAAGCAATATTTGTGGTTATGAGTAGTGACTAGCGATTTCATGGCATGTATAATTGTGAATGCATTTTGTTTCAAAACCTGCTGTTTTCATAGAAATTAGTGAGTTTATCACTGATGTTGTCAGAAAACATGTATTGCAAGCAGTTTCAGTGCTAATAAGCAGCTCTGGACGAGAAACGCCAGAAACTCCCCTTTGGTCACAAGATACAGTTCTTTATGGAAACATTTACAGAATTATGTAATTGTAAAGAAAACATGTTTTATAAGCAATTGTAGTGCTAAAAAGTAGTGACTAGCGATTCCAAAGAATATATAATGTTAAAGCATTTTGCATACAAACCTGCTGTTTTCATAGAAATTAGTGAGTATATTTCTGATGTTGTCAGAAAACATGTATTGCAAGCAGTTTCAGTGCTAATAAGCAGCTCTGGAAGAGAAACGCTCAGAAACATCGCTTTGGTCACAGGATACAGTTCTTTATGGAAACATTTACAGACTATTGTAATTGTAAGGAAAACATGTTTTATAAGCAGTTTTAGAAATAATGAGTAGTGACTAGCGATTTAAAGGAATGTATTAATATGATTCCTTTGGATGCATTTTGCATCCAAACCTGCTGTTTTTATTGAAATTAGTGAGTATATCACTAATGTTTTCAGAAAACATGTATTGTATATTTTTATGATATATGCCTATGCCATAGGCATATATCAAATGGATCATTTTATATGCACATGGTATATTTGTAATGCACAAATAAAATGATATCCTAAATGAGCACTGAAGCACTAGAGCAGGGTTTTTCAAACTTTTTGTGTGTGTGGACCACTATTTGTAATCAAAAAATTTTGCGGACCACCTCATAACACACATAATAAAATGTCCTGGTAAATGAAGGTAAAATATTATTTTATTCTGCCTTTCCACGGACCACCTGCAGTACCCTCACGGACCACTAGTGGTCCGCAGACCACTGTTTGGGAATGACTGCACTAGAGCACATATATGGCATAAAAAGAGCACACACACACACACACACACACACACACACACACACACACACACACATTGAGTAAAGAACACAGTGGTACTTGGAACATAGAGGTACAGAATAACACCACTGGGTAAGTAGGTACCAGACACGAACACAGAAAACATGTGTGGCTATAAATATGATTATATTTGTAGATATATGCATATGGTATAACACTGAAACACCAATCCAGGGTTGCCTTGCCACCATTATACTATAAGAACAGAGAATAAGAAACCGGGGGGCAGGCCTAAAAAGGAATACTCCAATAAGAAAAGATAATAGTAGCAGACCACGAAAAGGGGATGGCTAAAGAGTAGTAAATCATTTGTCAAGAAGAAATGGAATAAAGTGAGGAGTCAGAGACTGTAAGATCAGATGCTCTTGGATTTTCTTTGGATGTTCATTGGTATCTCAGCTTTGTTGGCTCGAGCAATAAAGTTTGACTTTTGGCACCTGGAACCTTCTTTCTTAGTGATTTTTTGGATAGTGAGGGATTTTAAAATCATGTCACGCAAGAGTGAGCCCTAGGTAGGGCACGAGCTAGGTAGCTCGAGGGTGAGGACACCCTGATAAATCCTGTAGGTACAGGTCACACAAGAGGTGTGACCCCAAGAAGGGCACGAGCTAGGTAGCTCGAGGGTGAGGACTCCCTGATAAATCCTGTAGGTACAGGTCACACTAAAGGTGTGAGCCCAAGAAGGGCAAGAGGTAGGTAGCTCGAGGGTGAGGTCACCCTGATAAATCCTGTAGGTACAGGTCACACAAGAGGTGTGAGCTCAAGAAGGTTATTGAAAAATAAAAAATCCAGGAAAAAAAATAAAATAAATAATATTTGTAGTTTTTGTTGTCTAGGTGTTGAGGAGAAGAATGTGACCTCTCACACTCTTTTCCTCAACATACACTTTCAAGTAAGTGTGGTAGGTGTTTGCGCAAACATAAGAGAGTGTGTGGGATTTGATAAGCAGAGAAGAGATGGAGTTTGCTGTACAGCTTTAAGGAGCATTTGTTTTTGTGATTATTGGATATGTCTCGTATGAGAATTGGGTAGTGATATATGCTGAAGTGACAAATGTTTAGCAGTATAAGCAGTATAAATAAAAGTAAAGAATACAGTGTATTGAGTATAAAGTATAATAAGTTGAGAAACTCTAAACATGTCTGAAAAACCAATAGAAAGAATAAAGGCTAGATACCCAGTCTGCAGAGAATTAATTAAATATATCCAGAAAATGGACTAAAAAAACTAAAAGTTTACTAACTAAACTTTTGATTTATCTGTATGTGAAGAGAATTATAAACCAAACGATAGGAGTAAGAAAAGAGAAGCAAAAATTATGTATTGAACTTATTTAAAAAAGAAGGGGTTAATTACCTAAAAAGCATAAACATAATTGGAAAAATATTGAATGAAGATGATGAAAAAATGAAAGAAAAAGCAACAGAGAAAAAGAGAAATTAAGAGATTGTAAGAGAATGAAGAGAATATAAGACCACCTCCCTACGAACCACCCAGAGCTCAATTACTAGTAGTTAAATTCAATTCGAGGGACAAGTAGAAGTGTATACAGAGTGTAGCAGGGTTAGGTTATCCGTGTTTGGCCGGTTTGGAGTTGATTGGTGGACTAATGAGATGGAAGCTGCCCTACTATTTAAGGACTCTTATTTTTAGCGGTCGGGTGCTGTCTGGTTGATTCTGAGCTCTCCTCTACCTGGCGTTCCTCTTTGCGCTCCTCACTGAGTCAGGTAGGGTAAGACCAAATTGAATAGTTCTGTGAATGGAGCGAAGTTAATCCGCGCTATTTATAGTTTGATTTGTAGAGCGGGGCTGGTGGCATTTATATTGCGGCAAGTGTGTGACAGCGTTCGCTTACAGGTATGTTTCGTGCTCACATTAAATCTTTTGGTTGTTTGTGATGGTGGTATTTACTTTGTGTTGGCGCCAGTAAAAACAGGTGCTGTGAAAGCCGTTTGTATGCGTGAGTCACAACATTTGTTGGAGTAATATATGGCTTTGCGCTGGTGAGTCGTGTTGTTTCTCTTCCCTGTAAACGGATTTGGTAGATTGTTGTTTAATATTTGTTTTGTTAAAGGTAAAAGGGGAAGGGAATATCACCGTCTCTAAGCTGATCTCGGTGAAGATACTATCTGTGACGCCGCTGCTGTTTTTTACTTGGGGGCATGTTTTGGGTTGAATACGGACCTGTCCTATGTCATTGCTGACGGCTTCGGCTGATTGGCTGGTCGCTTGGGCCACTTCGCTGTGCCTTTGTTAGGCCACTTATTTGTCTCATTTTGATTGAGTTTTCTGTGTTTTGGATTCGGGTTTCTTTTATAACCTTTAATCTTTTTGTATATTACCTTTTGTTTTGTTTTTGTTTTGCTTTGTTTTGTTTTGTGTCATTTGTGGTTGGTTTGTGGCAGCATTATAATCGGTTTATGTTTCTGTCATATATTGTATTATGTTATAGTAAGGAATTTACATCATTTATGTTATTTGTTTTGTAATTCTGGTGTCCTTCAGGCAATGATATTCTCTTTTTGTTACTGCATTCTGTGCTCTTAGGACGCCAGCGTATTGGGGTCCCTACAATTATTGTTTGTAAATTCAGTCTGGTTGTGTTTTCTTTTTATTTTTATAATCTTCTTTTTTGTAATTTTGTGAATTTTTCCCTTATTTCTGTCTCCAGGAGCCAGTGAGGTATCCGTGTGGAGCAGGGGAGGCTAGTCGCTTTCCTTCCATGGTGTCTCACGGGGTGTTGTGTGTGTGTGTTGATATAATTTGCCTTATTGTGTGTGTGTGTGTGTGTGTGTGTGAAGTGTTTACTGTGGTGTGACTTTAGGTGGGTTTGCCTGAGCTGCAGCCGGCCTGCCCTGTTGCCACGAAGCCTGGCCCTGGAGTTATTTTAATAATTTGATGGGGTGTTTCTGGAGGGAGAGAATTTTATTGTTATTATAATAAAGCCGTATTTTTGTATTGATACTTTCGCCTCACATGGTTTTACTTCCCTGCCTTCAAATGGTAAAATGTACCTGTGTCCTTACTGAGAGTAATTCCCTGGCGCTCCACCAGGGTGGCGTAGTCGGATTAAAATAATTGTGATTTTGGGGTCTGTTAGACCATAACGCACTGCCACATTTTGGCGTAGTCGGCAGGGTTTACCTAGCAAGGCAGGGATTTTTCTGAGTGAGGCGTGAGCATATTTTGTGTTGATTTAAAATTTGTTGTATATGTTTTTTTGTTTTTTTTCAGAAGCAAAACAGCAGCGTGTGTTTCCGCCTTTTGGATAATTCGTGTTCCTCCAGCTGCGGCCATTTCCTATAGTTGAGGTGAGTGTAGCTATGACCGGTATGGAGGATGAAATCGCGGAGTTGCGAAATTAGTAGTACAGTTGAAAGCAGATAATGACCGCCATGCGAGGCCGGGGAGTTGCCTGGTCCCAGTACTGTTCCTGTTGCCCTTGCAGGCGTGCCTGGCCTTCCCCAGTCAGTTGAGGCTGGTTCAGTTGTGCCGGAAAGATTTGTTTTTGTGCCCAGAGACAGGCGTTGTCCAAAATTTGGTGGTAAATCCGGTACAGGTATTGACGAGTGGGTGGAGGAGGCTGAGGCATGCATGCGGGCTCGCTATTTGTCCAAAGCCGATAAAGCATTTTTTCTCTTCGATCACTTGGAAGGTGAAGCGCGGGAGGAGATTAGGCACCGTCCCAGGGAAGAACGGGGGGACCCGGATAAGATTATAGCGATTTTGCAGGAGTTGTATGGTTGTTCTCACTCGTACGTGGCACTCCAAGAAGCGTTTTTCTCCAGGAGGCAGCAAGACGGGGAATCTCTACTTGAGTGTTCCCTGGCCTTGATGACTCTTCTGGAAAGGGTTAAACAACAATCACCCAACGCTATCCCTAATGCCGAAATTGTACTGCGGGATCAGTTTGTCGAGTACGTCGCCGATAGTACCCTCCGCCGTGAACTAAAGCAATTAGTTCGCCGCCAGCGAACTATTAGAGTTACGTGGGGAAGCAATTAGGTGGGAGCGGGAGGGGACGCCAGGGGGTGCGAGGGGTAGGAGTCAGTCAGTTCCAATGGCTTATGGCATCCAGTATGGGGTGCACGGGCATTCTCAGTCGGAGTTGAGGGAGCTGCGGGAAATGTTGAAATCACAGCAGCAACAGTTAGACCAACTTACTCAGAGTATTGTGGGTAGGCAGTTTCCTCAGCGGGCTAATCGGCCTCGCATCGGGTATTACTTTGTCATCGGTGTCAACAACCAGGCCATTTTGCCCGTGACTGTGAGGGGGGACGTGTTATTCCTCCCTCTTTAGATCACCGTGAGTCGGCTCCTGCGGTGAGGGCGGGGCATACCGGTTCCCAACCGTCGGAAAACTAGTTCCCGCCGAGCTGCAGAGTCTCAGTTCGGTAGGGAAAGATCATGACTCGGTGACATCAGGTTCCCCTGCCACATTTAATGGCCATGCCCCTCACCTTGTTGTTTGTATGGGGTACAAGTGCCCTGTTTGATTGATACTGGCTCCATGGTGTCTCACGATTACGGAGAGTTGTTTTATGGAGTTATTTGCACCATGGGGCCAGGATCGCCTCAGGGCATGTCAGTGGCTGCAGCTTCATCGCGGCCAATGGGGCGTTGATACCGTATGTTGGCTATGGCATCGAAGTTGGACATCGCTTTGCGGTCAGGTAATTCCGGGTGTGGCGTACTGGTGGTTAGAGATTCTCCTGGGGCACAGCATTTCGGGTCCCTGGTATTTTGGGAATGAACGTGTTGAGCGGTGCTATCAGGAGCTCTTTGGGCAGCATGGTACCGCCCTTTTGACACACCGTCTGTGTCAGGGGGCCTCTAAGCCAATGTTCCAAGCATTACAGCACTGTTGTCAGGTAAGTTGCTGTCCGGCAAGAGAGTCGAGTATGGGCACGGTGCGACCGCGGGAGTCGCAGCGTGTCGTGTTCCAGGTGGCACGATAAAATTAGTGGCTGCCACTTGTTCTGGAGCGCCAGCTGGGATACCGTGCTCTTTGAACCACCAGAAACTGGTTTGCCTGCAGGTCTTTTGGCATCGGCTGAAGTTAATCACGGTGGTCGCAAGGTACCGTGTATGTACCTGTTATTAGCGTGGGTAAGACTGATGTAATGTTGTTCCGTAACTCAGTGTTGGGCACCTTGCATAGTGTATTTATTGGCGAAGTTTGCCCGTGGTGTCTCTGAATGTAAATCAGTGTCGGCCTTAGTAAAATCTTCAGATGCCCACTGTTCTTTCTTCAGTACAGGAACAAATCAAGAAGCTTGACTTGTCTGCGTTGTCAGAACTGAACAGGAACAGGTGAGGGCTGCTGTTGAAAAATCATTCAGTTTTCTCAGAGTATGAAGGCGATTTGGGATGTACCGGCTTCTTTCTCATGACATCCCTTTGACCGATTCTGTCCCAGTTCGACAGCGGTACCGGCGGATACCGCCGTCCGAATATGACGTGGTAAAAGCGATATAAATCAGTTGCTGGAAGCGGATATTATTCCGAGAGCTGTAGTCCGTATGCCTCCCTATTGTGTTGGCCAAAAGAAGGATGGCACGTTATGTATGTGTGTGGACTATCGCTCGGCTGAGCATAAAACTTCGAAAAGATGCTTTCCCCTGCCACGCATAGAAACTTTGGACTCACTGACAGGGGCCCAGTGGTTTTCCACTATGGACCCACCAGTGGGTACAATCAGGTTCGGTCACAGAGGGATAAACATAAGACTGCCTTTTGCACACCCTTTGGTCTTTTGAATGGAATCGTTATGCCGTTCGGGCTCTGCAATGCCCAGGCACCTTCCAGAGGCTAATGGAGAGGGTGTTTGGGGATCAGCAGTGTCAGTCCCTTTTTTATATATTTGGGCGACATAGTGGTGTTTTCTTCCTCTATGACCCAACATCTAGAGAGGTTAGAGGTGGTTTTGAGTCGGTTGGGCGAGAGGGCTGAAGGCTAATTTAACTAAGTGTAGGTTCTTCCAGCAAGAGGTAGGTTACTTGGGACATGTTATTTCGGCCAATGGGGTGTCGACGGATCCCAGTAAGATAGAGGCAGTGAAGCAATGGCAGCGCCCTACAGGGGTGGCAGAGCTTCGGTCGTTCCTAGGGGTTTGCCAGTTACTATGGGCGGTTTTGTAGAGGGTTTAGCCAAGTTGGCGGCTCCTCTGCATCGCCTAGTAGCTGAATTTGTTGGTCGTAAGTCCAGGGCCCGAACAGAGTTGAGTTTTGGGGCTGCATGGACCGAACAATGTCAGGAGAGCTTCGAGGAATTGAGGGGTAGGCTCACCTCTGCCCCTGTATTAGCTTATGCCGACTTTTCCCTTCCCTTTATCCTGGAGGTAGATGCCAGCCAGAGGGTTGGGGGGCAGTTTTGTCTCAGGAACAGGGGAGAGTGCGGCCTATAGCTTATGCTAGCCACAGTCTTAGGCCCACTGGAGCGCAACATGTCAAATTACAGCTCTATGAAGTTGGAGTTTTGGCTCCAAGTGGGCCATGACTGAAAGTTTAGAGAATATCTGCTGGGGCAGAGGTGTGTCGTCTTCACTGATAACAACCCCTCAGCCACCTGACTACTGCCAAACTTGGGGCCACTTGAGCAGCGGTGGGCTGCACAGTTATCTGCCTTTGATTTTGAGTTAAAGTATCGCTCTGGAAAGAGTAACCAGAATGCGGATGCCCTTTCCCGACAGGGTCCCTCTAGTCAGGGTGAGTTGGAGGCAGTACTGCCCAGCACAGCACTCCCAGCCATTGTGAGGGGAGCTGGAAAGACGAGTGTGGGATTCCAAGCAGCAGTTACAGTGCTGCCTGGCCTGGCTGTGGATATGCAGAAGTTGCAGGAGGAGGACCCAGTTATAGGTGAAGTGTTAAGGTTTTGGCGGTGTGGGGTCCCTCCTAGCTCTGAGGAGCGTCGGCAGCTGTCCAAGGCTGTGATAAATCTTTTACGTCAATGGAGCCGGTTATGTGAGCAGGACGGAGTATTGCACCGCCGAGTGTTTCGCTCGGATGGGGGAGAGGAGACACTTCAGGTGGTGTTACCATCACTATTGCATCAGGAAGTTTTGACACTGCTTCACCAGGAGCATGGGCATCAAGGGGCGGAACGCACTACTGAGTTGGTGCGGCAGCGTTGCTATTGGCCTGGCTTGACCTCAGATGTGGTACAATGGTGTCGAGAGTGTGAAAGGTGCCAGGTTGCCAAAGACCACCAACTCCGTCCTAGTAGCTTTATGGGCCATTTGTTGGCCTTTAGGCCGAATGAAATACTGGCCATAGACTTCACCGTGTTGGAGCCAACTCGTTCGGGGCTGGAGAACGTGCTGGTTATGACGGACGTTTTCACGAAATATACGTTGGCCGTGCCTACACGAGACCAACGGGCGGAGACCGTAGCCCAAGTTTTGGTGGCTGAATGGTTTTATAAGTTCGGTGTCCCCAGTCGGGTCCATTCCGATCAGGGCCGTAATTTTGAGTCCTCCCTGGTGCGGCAACTTTGGCGCATTATATAAGGTCGAAAAAAGTCTCGCACTACCCTGTATCATCCGGGCGGGGAATGGGCAGTCTGGCGCTTTAATAGGACATTGCGACCTTCTGCGTACCCTGCCTGTGTCCAGGAAAATGGACTGGGCCTCGTGCCTCCCCCAATTGTTGTTTTGTTACAACACTACCCCTCATCAGGCGACTGGCGAATCCCCATATTTTTTTAATGTTCGGGCAAGAGCCACGGCTCCCGGTGGACTTCCTTTTAGGTAGAGTCCAGGAGATTGGTGTTGGTAGTGTGCACGAGTGGGTGAGGGAACATCAGGCCAGGCTTCAGGTGGCTTTTGAAGGCACGGCGAGGGCGATTGGAAGTGGCGGCTGAGTGCGTCGTGAAGCAAACATGATGCCCATGTCCGTGATGCACCACTGGGGAGGGCCAGCTAGTTTATCTCACGAGAGTATGGCTTTAGAGGTCGCCATAAAATTCAGGACCTGTGGAGCCGGTGGTGTATCAGGTCATAAAATCACCCAAGGAAGGGGGTAGTATACACCATCGCACCAGTGGATGATTTGGGAAGGGCAGATCGTCCATCAGCAGCCTTGAAGGCCCGAATCCAGAAGGATGTTTCTGTTCCGGCCTCGGCGTATCTCCCTGTTTTGGCAGAAGAGGTGCCTTTAGCTGAAGTTTCATCAGACGATGTTGATCTGCTTAGGTTGGTGCCGGCAATCCCCCCGGCAGGTTGGGGACCAGGCGCTCAGGTACCGGGTTTCTCTGGGGCTCCTACCTTACAGAGTGGACCGGTGGGGTCTGATGGGGAGGCCCTAGTTGTCGGAGCTGTGAGATCCCTGATTTTATATCCGGTGTACCTCCAGGGCCTGCCGGTCTGCGGAGGGCCAGCCCTGTATGGATGGTGTCCCCTTTGAGGGAGGACTGGAAGCGGACCACTGCGGGCCACCACTCAAATTTGCACCGTCTACCACGGGCTGTTGAGGGAGGCACGAGAGCTGCTACAATACCAGGCCCCTAGTTCCAATGGGATGTCTGCTTGGTTTAGGCAGCGTGGGATGTAGGACAGAAATAGTCCAAGGGTCTGTCATTGGTTTATCGTCGGACGGCGATCAAAAATAGGGGGTAGAATGTAGCAGGGTTAGGTTATCCGTGTTTGGCCGGTTTGGAGTTGATTGGTGGACTAATGAGATGGAAGCTGCCCTACTATTTAAGGACTCTTATTTTTAGCGGTCGGGTGCTGTCTGGATGATTCTGAGCTCTCCTCTTCCCTGGCGTTCCTCTTTGCACTCCTCACTGAGTCAGGTAGGTAAGACCAAATTGACTAGTTCTGTGAATGGAGCGAAGTTAATCAGCGCTTTATAGTTTGATTTGTAGAGCGGGGCTGGTGGCATTTATATTGCGGCAAGTGTGTGACAGCGTTCGCTTACAGGTATGTTTCGTGCTCACATTAAATCTTTTGGTTGTTTGTGATGGTGGTATTTACTTTGTGTTGCGCTCAGTAAAAACAGGTGCGTAAGCGCCGTTTGTATGCGTGAGTCACAACATTTGTTGGAGTAATATATGGCTTTGCTGGTGAGTGCACGTGTTGTTTCTCTTTCCTGTAAACGGGTTTGGTAGATTGTTGTTTAATATTTGCTTTTGTTAAAGGTAAAGGGAAGGGAATATCACCGTCTCTAAGCTGATCTCTGGTGAAGATACTATCTGTGGCGCTGCTGCTGTTTTGCTTAGGGGGCATGTTTTGGGTTGAATACGGACCTGTCCTATGTCATTGCTGACGGCTTCGCTGATTGATTGGGGTCGTTTGGAGCCACTCGCTGTGCCTTGTTAGGCCACTTATTTGTCTCATTTTGTTTGAGTTTTCTGTGTTTTGGATTCCGGGTTTCTTTTATAACCTTTAATCTTTTTTTTGTATATTACCTTTTGTTTTGTTTTGTTTTTGCTTTGTTTTGTTTTGTGTCATTTGTGGTTGGTTTGTGGCAGCATTATAATCGGTTTATGTTTCTGTCATATATTGTATTATGTTATAGTAAGGAATTTACATCATTTATGTTATTTGTTTTGTAATTCTGGTGTCCTTCAGGCAATGATATTCTCTTTTTGTTACTGCATTCTGTGCTCTTAGGACGCCAGCGTATTGGGGTCCCTACAATTATTGTTTGTAAATCGGCCCAACGACGGAATCCAATGGCTTGGGCGAAGGTATCAGCGTGTTCAGTTTTCTCTTTGAGCAGTTAATAGAATTGACTCCGTTCATAAATAAAATCTGACTCCAGTTATAATACTATTAATTTATCTGATTATTTCAATTAACACAATTTGGATTTAGATTCTTTATAATTTCTCATACTCTTCATTATTCGTTCATTAGGGACCCGATGACGCACAGAGCCTCACTCTGGCCAGAATAAGTGGATCTCACGATCACAGAATTGTCAGTCTGGTCTTAGTCAGAGTTTGCAGTGTTAACTAATATCATTAAGCCTAGCCGCTCTATGCTTGCTCAGGACAAAATAATAGTTGATTTTATTTAGTTGATAGTTGATAGACATAAATCTGGGAATTCTGGTGCTCCATGCTCCATTCAACATCAAAACCCCAGTCTGATCTTATCATAAATGCAATCTTCTGCGGTAACACCAGACTCCTTCTAATCTACTGGAAATAACCATTTCTGAAGAAGTTTTAAATGAATCAATAATAACTTATAATAATTTATTATGCCAGGCAGGTAAAACATTAATTAAACTATACAAATTCAGTTTCAATGTATAGAAGTGATCAACAGAATATACAAGTTACAAATGCAAAGTCATACCTAACAATAGAGCGGGTGAGGAACATCAAGTTTCTGGGTGTCCATATCTCAGCGGACCTCACTTGAGCCCTGAACACCTCTTACCTGGTTAGGAAAGCTCAACAAAGGCTTTTCTTCCTCAGGTGAATTGAAGCAGGTTGGTCTCTCCTCTGGCTGTTGATAAATTTCTATAGGACTGCCATACAAAGCATCCTATGCTACTGTGTGACTGTGTGCCAGCTGCACAGCCTGGGACAGGAAAAGGACTTGGCCAGGGTGGTCGAGACGGCACAGAGGATTGTTGGGGATCCACTTCCAGATTTGGAATTGGTTTATGCAGAATGCCTCCAGAAGAAGGCCAGGAACATTGCTGCAGATCCCACCCACCGGGCCATGGACTGTTTGATCCCTCTGCCCTCAGGGCGGGAGGTATAGGACTATAAAAGCACACACAAACAGACTGAGAAACAGCTTCTTCCCAAGAGCTGTGACCTCTATTACACCCTTGCACTTACACCCTCACTTGACACTACCTGCACTTCATTTTGTTGTAACTGTTTGTTTGACAATTATTGTTGGTCAATTGTTGTAGTTTGTAACTGAGACTCACCAGACAAATTTCGTTGTACTTATGTACAATGACAATAAAATAAATTGATCAAAGGATTGACAGGTCAGACCACCATAGGTGAAGGATTCTTTTCAATGAAAACACACCACTGTGAACATCATCCGCATGACCATACAATGACTGAACACAGCATTTGGAAGACAATTATTATAAAGGATTAAAACAACAAATAACATAATTAGATTCTTCATGGTACCTGAGTGCGAGTGGTAAAAAAATCTGATTTTCTCTGAAAGGATATTTATCCAGTAAGGTTATCCCATTTGATTACTTGATCTGTGTATTTTAAAGGAAGAGTGGCAAAAAGTCTGTCAAACTTTGGCATGTTTACCAGGGGTATACATCATTAGAGCATATAATAATAATAATAATTATAATGAATAATCATACCATTCAAATATAATAAAAAATAAAATACAAATATATGTATACAAATGTATTTCTATATGCATATAAAATCGAGATACAATTAGGGATGTCCCGATCAGGTTTTTTGCCCTCGAGTCCGAGTCATTTGATTTTGAGTATCTGCCGATACCGAGTCCTGATCCGATACTTCTATAATACATAAAAAAAGAATATAAAGAAGAGCGAAGAAACAGATCCAGGATGTTCCTTATTTTTTATTTAATTCACCTTAGTTGTTGAATGGTGAACAATCAAGTAATAAATGACATAAATTCTTCACTTTTGGACTTTAGTGCAACAGTAAATATAAAAAAAGCCTAATATAAAAACAAATAGCACCTCAACTTAAAATACCTGGCAGGCATGTAAACAAATAAAAAATAAAAGTGCCACAGTGTTTGCAAAGCCAGTAATGTGCTTTTAGGAACTGCACTCCTAACTCTTACTGCGCACACGTTGCTGTTTCTGTGTGAGTCAAGAGGTCTAACTCTGTGCCACGGCACGACTATAGATGTGTTAAAAACAACAAGGTATGTCCGGAGCCTGTGGCTGAGTGGACAGCCTCAGACATATACAGCCCAACTGCGCTTCTGCGACGTGAGTTCGAATCCCGGCTCTGGCATCCTTTCCTAAAAAAAAAAAAAAAATAATGTTCAACATTAATCATTATCTACTCTGATATATTCTTGTGTCTTTAATAACCATTATTTACTCTCATATATTCTGGTGTTGATATTAATCATTATAATAACATTAATCAGTAAAACAATATTAATCACTATTTGCTCGTATATATATATATTCATAGTCTTGTGTGCTTGTATGAAATGCTTGCCAGTGGAAATTTACCAAGGAAAAGAGAAGGACCGGTATAACCATGTATGAAATGAGCTATCTTAGGTCGAAGTGCCCTAAGCACTCCAAGTATAAGTCTTAACCCTGAATTTGTGCAGACCAAGATCTATCTTTGCAGACTAAGCAGAAGATAACAGTGACCAAATATCAGAAGATGCCTACCGGAAGGGTGGAGAGGTGCCACCTGCTAACCTTGGGGAGAGGAGACCATAAAAATTGGGTTTTGAGGGATAGACGGGGTTCTTTCTGTCGTATTGCTCGATGGGGGAACTCCTTTGATTGTGTAATGATAGGGACAGATTGAACCCAGAGCTCTGCATATTTTATTCTAGTGTGATATTCTTCAATATACTTTTGATTGTTAAAATAAATCCTTTTAAAGATATTTTTGAGTCTTCCTTCCTGAATAAACGAGCACGCGGACTTGAAGGATTAAATGCCAAGTCCAACACTACTCATAACCACTAAAATTGCTTAGAAAACATGTTTTCTTTACGATTATATGATTCTGTAAAAGACTCCATGAAGAACTGTATCCTGTGACCAAAGCGGAGTATCTGAGCGTTTCTCTTCCACAGCTGCTAATTAGTTCTGAAATACTTGCAATTCATGTTTTCTGACAACATCAGTAAAATGCTCACTAATTTCAATTAAAACTGCAGGTTTTGAAACGAAATACATTCACAATGATACATGCCATGAAATCGCTAGTCACTACTCATAACCAATAATATTGCTTAGAAAACATGTTTTCTTTACAATTACATTAGTCTGTAAATGTTTCCATAAAGGACTGTATCCTGTGACCAAAGCGGAGTTTCTGAGCGTTTCTCTTCCAGAGCTGCTTAAAATAGCACTGAAACTGCGTGCAATACAAGTTTTTTGGCAACATCAATAGTATACTCACTAATTTCTATGAAAACAGCAGGTTTTGAAACAAAATGCATTCACAATTATACATGCAATGGGAAATCGCTAGTCACTACTCATAACCACAAATATTGCTTAGAAAACATGTTTTCTTTACAATTACATTAGTCTGTAAATGTTTCCATAAAGGACTGTATCCTGTGACCAAAACGGAGTTTCTGAGCGTTTCTCTTCCACAGCAGCAGCTTAATATCACTGGAAACTGCTTGCAATAGCCTACATGTTTTCTGACAACATCAGTGATAAACTCACTAATTTCTATGAAAACAGGAGGTTTGTATGCAAAATACATTCACAACGATACATGCCATGAAATCGCTTGTCACTACTCATTAGCACTAATATTGCTTAGAAAACATGTTTTCTTTAAGATTCTGTAAAAGATTCTGTAAAGAACTGTATCTTGTGATTAACCACTAATATTGCTTAGAAAACATGTTTTCTTTACAATTACATTAGTCTGTATATGTTTCCATAAAGAACTCTATCTTGTGATTAAAGTGGGTGTTTTTGAGCGTTTCTCATTCAGAGATGCTTATTAGCACTGAAACTGATTGCAATACATGTTTTCTGACATCATTAGTATTATGCTCATTAATTTCTATGAAAACAACACGTTTGAGTGCAAAATGCATTCACAAGATATATTCCTTGAAATCGCTAGTCACCACTCTTTAGCACTACAATTGCTTAGAAAAACATTTTTTCTTTACAATGACATTAGTTTGTAAATGTTTCCATAAAGAACTGTATCCTGTGACCAAAGCGGAATTTCTGAGCGTTTCTCTTCCAGAGCTGTTTTTTTAGCACTGAAACTGCTTGCAATACATGTTTTCTGGCAACATCAATAATATACTCACTAATTTCTATGAAAACAGGAGGATTGGATGCAAAATGCATTCACATGATATATTCCTTGAAATCGCTAGTCACTACTCATAACCAATAATATTGCTTAGAAAAAATGTTTTCTTTACAATTACATTAGTCTGTAAATGTTTCCATAAAGGACTGTATCCTGTGACCAAAGCCCGGCAGTTTCTGAGCGTTTCTCTTCCAGAGCTGCTTAAAATAGCACTGAAACTGCTTGCAATACATGTTTTCTGGCAACGTCAGTGATAAACTCACTAATTTCTATGAAAACAGGAGGTTTGTATGCAAAATGCATTCACAATTATACATGCCATGAAATCGCTAGTCACTACTCATAACCACTAATATTGCTTAGAAAACATGTTTTCTTTACAATTACATTAGTCTGTAAATGTTTCCATAAAGGACTGTATCCTGTGACCAAACCGGAGTTTCTGAGCGTTTCTCTTCCACAGCTGCTTATTAGCTCTGAAATAGCTTGCAGTGAATAAACTCACAATGATACATGCCATGAAATAGCTAGTCACTACTCATAACCACTAATATTGCTTAGAAAACATGTTATCTTTACAATTACATTAGTCTGTAAATGTTTCCATAAAGAACTCTATCTTGTCATTAAAGTGGGAGTTTTTGAGCGTTTCTCATTCAGTGCTGCTTAATAGCACTGAAACTGCTTGTGTTGTGGAAAATAATCCCTCACTATCCAAAAAAATCACTAAGTAAAGAAGGTTCCAGGTGCCAAAAGTCAAACTTTATTGCTCGAACCAACAAAGTTGAGATACCAATGAACATACAAATTACATCGAAGAGCATCTGATCTTACATTCTCTGACTCCTCACTGTATTCCATTTCTTCTTGACAAATGATTTACCTTTTCTGTTTATCCATCTCCTTTTCTTGGTCTGCTATTATTATCTTTTCTTATTGGACTATTTCTTTTTAGGCCTGCCCCCTTGTTTTTTATCTCTCTGATCTTATAGTACAATGGTGGCAAGGCAACTCTGGATTGGTTTTTCAGTGTTATACCATATGCATATATCTACATATATCATCATATATACAGCCGCACATGTCTTCTGTGCTCTTGCCTGGTACCTACGTACCCAGTGATGTTATTCTGTACCTCTATGTTCCTATTACCACTGTGTTCTTTACTCTATGTGTGTGTGCTCTTTTTTATGCTTTGTGCAATACAAATATACCATGTGCATATAAAATGTTCCAAAACCATAAAAATATATCAAATATTCCACCCTCTGGGACTTAAAAGTCCCACACATAAATGAATAATACAATTATCAAAAAGTACATATATAGTGTTATATAGTGTGATGGTGCTGGAGTAGAATATCAGGGGGTGTCCGCCAACGTTGCTATCTTGAGAGGTCATCTTGGTCAAGGTGTACCTTTTTCTTATTCTCAGTTCATGTTAAAGCAATGAACATAATATCAGAGTGCATAAGACATAACTGTAAGGGTTTTTATTGCAAAACAATAAACATAATAATGTATAAATAACTGCCTATTCAAACTACAAAGACATACTATGCTGCAATCTTAAAAGAAAATAACAAAAATACAATTTTACGCTATCTCCCTAACTGTGCATAACCATTGTGAAAAGACAAAAGAAAGCAGTGGTAACCCTTTTTAAGGTTTAAAGTGATTAGACTCCTAAGCACACCTATCTGGATCATTAACAACAGTTGAATTAAGCATATGAACAAGATTATTTTCAGGTGTTTGTGCTTGAAGAATCATTTATGTGGCTGCAGCTTTGGTCATCATGGACCTGAGAACAGGAATCACACATTCTGCTGGACAAAATGGGTACCTTCATCTTCTATTGGGATTCTATATCACAATATTTTGCATAATGTTTTTCGCGCCAGTGTCTATAGGTATACGGATTAGGGACAACAGTCTCTTTACTCAAAGTTGAGGATGTTCAAAATACACAATTGTTCAGTTTTACTTGACTCAATGTGAATTGTGCCCATTTATACCACTCATTATATCTTGTTGTATTCAACAGTCTATCATCATGCAGTGGCTATTCGAAACACAGCTCAGGATGAGAGTGTCCATACCACATCAGAGAATTCAATTGTTTGGAATTCTGTTGACGGGGGTGTGGACTGGATGTCCTGTCTCCATCTTTAACGTGATTTGATCCTGTTCACCCATTGCAGGAGAGTCTTTTAAGGAAGATCTTTTTCCCTTCTCCGTTTGTGTCTGTCTCGGAGCTTTCCCATTGTCTCTTATTCTGTAGAACAACATCAAGATCATGATCAGGGCTTGAATCAGTCTGTACCTGATCTGCGTTTGTTTGATCTGATCTTGTGCTCGTTTTTGTTCCTGTGAATGCACAGTCTGGTGTATAGCAGTTAGTTGTCTTATATAATTTCTCAGTCCAACTTACAATTGTTCCACAGGAGACCCATCATAAGGGCCTTTCAAATCGGCATAGGTACTGACCTGCCCGTAGAATATTTCATGAAAGAGTCAGATTTGTAATCCTATTAGTTTGCATATGATAGTTCATCAATGCCAAAGGCAATGCATCAACCCAGTTCAGTTTAGTGTCTGCACAAAGTTTATTAATCTTGGCTTTGAGAGGGTTCCATTCACTCTTTCAACCATTCCTTTTGATTGAGGGTGATACACACATCCTAGTCTCTGGTTTACTCTCAGCTGCTGCTACATAGTCTTAACAGTCTTTTGAACGAAAGATGATCCATTGTCAGAGCTGATCTGTGATGGTATTCTATCTACTTCCATATACATATCCATAACATATCCACATAATCCATTACCATGTGTTTTATAGGTCCTTCTGGCACAGGTGTGCACATGATTCTAACATGATTCTGGGCACAAATATCACAGCTTGTCAAAAGTTGTCCACTATGGCTTGTAAGTAAGGTGACCAATAACCCTGCTGTTTATTTACTTAATATCTCTCCTCTCAAAAAATGATCAAAACCAATGAGCATCAGATATTAAGATATGCTTAACAGTGCATTGGGTGCAAACATATGTTCCTCATGTGATGCCATGTTCTAATGCTGTCTTTATTAGCCTTTGCTTCCACATTGCCTGCCCATTAACACTAGATTTTGTCTGAATAGGAATAAGATCTACTATCTACTAAAAGAACTTCAGGCTGAATAAGTATCAATAGGTGACATAACTGCACTATGACAACCAGAGGCTTTTCTTTCTTCTTATTACCCATGATTATAAAAATCATTCCCTTCTTATGGGTCTGGCATTTGATTACTTCTTGTTGTCTTGGTAGCACCATGGCAGACATCAGTTGCACTATCTGTTCTGCATGTTGGAAAGGAGTTTCATCACTTTTCTTAAATCCTCTCTGGTTCCAAACTGCTCCATAAAGGTAATATATCCCATGTATGCATGCTGAGTGGTCGGTATACATTTGCAGTTTGGCCTTTTGCTAACTGACATGCTTTCAAGGGCTTTCAACTCAGCTAATTAAGATGAACATGGTTGTTCACAATGCTGTGAAATAACAGAAACAAATTCAATTCCTTCTTTCTTTACTTCTGCATATTATCCAGCATGATTTCCTATATGGTCTCTGAAACAATAATATTCTACAGTAGCATCTTGCACTGGGCAGGATTCTAAGTCTGGACTGAGGTGTGTAAATGCTAAAGATTCAGCTACACAATCGCGTGGCTTTCCTTCCTCCCTTCTAGATATATGAAATTAGCTGGGTTTATCCCCTCCTGGGACCGCCACCCCACTGTGGTGGAGGGGTTTGAGTGCCTGAATGATCCTAGGAGCTATGTTGTCAGGGGCTATATGCCCCTGTAGGGTCTCCCAAGGCAAACAGGTCCCAGGTGACAAGCCAGACAAAGAGCGGTCCACCCCCCCCTTATGAGAAAGGCTAAAATAAATATCGTGACGTCGCCCGGTATGGCGCAGCCGGGGCCCCACCCTGGAGCCAGGCCTGGGGTTGGGGCTCGTATGCGAGCGCCTGGTGGCCGGGTCTTATCCCATGGGACCCGGCCGGGCTCAGCCCGAAGGAGTGACGTGGGGCCGACCTCCCGTGGGCTCACCACCTGCAGGAGGGACCGTAAGGGGCCGGTGCATTGTGGTTTGGGTGGCGGTCGAAGGCAGGGACCTCGGCGACCCAATCCTCGGACACAGAACCTAACTCTAGGGACATGGAATGTCACCTCGCTGGGGGGAAAGGAGCCTGAACTAGTGCGGGAGGTAGAGAGGTACCGACTAGATATAGTCGGTCTCACCTCCACGCACAGCTTGGGCTCTGGAACCCAACTCCTCGAAAGAGGTTGGACTCTCCACTACTCTGGAGTTGGCCGCGGTGAGAGGCGGGGCGGGAGGGCTTGCTTATAGCTGCCATGTGTTGGAGTTTACCCCTGTGAATGAGAGGGTCGTTTCCCTCTGCCGGGTGGGGATAGGTCTCTTACTGTCATTTGTGCTTACGGGCCGAATGGCAGTACAGAGTACCCGGCCTTCTTCGAGTCTCTGGGAGGGGTGCTGGAAAGCGCTCAGTCTGGGGACTCCGTCATTTTGCTGGGGGATTTCAACGCACACGTGGGCAACGACGGTGACACCTGGAGAGGCGTGATTGGGAGGAACGGCCCCCCTGACCTGAACCCGAGTGGTGTTCTGTTGTTGGACTTCTGTGCTAGTCCATTTTGGCTTGTCCATAGCGAACACCATGTTCGGGAGCATAAGGGTGCTCATCAGCACGTGGCAACAGAGCGCTCTAGGGCGGAGGTCGATGATCGACTTTGTGGTTGTTTCATCTGGCCTCCGGCCATATGTCTTGACACTCGGGTGAAGAGAGGGCGGAGCTGTCAACTGATCACTACCTGGTGGTGAGTTGGATCCGCTGGCCGGGAGGAAGCTGGACAGACTTCGGCAGGCCCAAAGCGTTCTGTGAGGGTCTGTTGGGAACGTTTGGCAGAGCCCCCTGTCAGAGGGTCTTCAACTCACACCTCCGCAGAGCTTTGAACAGATCCCGAGGAGGTTGGGGACATTGAGTCCGAGTGGACTATGTTCTCCGCCTCCATTGTCAAAGCCGCCGGCTCGGAGTTGTGGCCGTGAAGGTCTCTGGTGCCTGTCGTGGCGGCAACCCCGAACCCGTGGTGGACACCGGAAGTAAGGGATGCTGTCAAGCTGAAGAAGGAGTACTATCGAGCTTGGTTGGCTTGTGGGACTCCTGAGGCAGCTGATGGGTACCGACAACCCAAGCGGACTACTGCACGGGTGGTTGTGGAGGCAAAACTTCGGGCCTGGGAAGAGTTCGGTGAGGACTTGGAAAAGGATTATCGATCGGCCTCGAGAGGTTCTGGCAAACTGTCCGAGCCTCCGGAGGAAAGCGGTGCCCTACCAACACTGTATATAGTGGAGGTGGGGCTCTGCTGACCTCAACTGGGGATATTGTCGGGCTGTGGAAGGAATGCCGAGGATCTCCCTCAACCCTGCCAACACGCCTCCACTGAGGAGGCAGAGGCTGGGGGCGAGGGATGGGCTCGGACATCACCCGGGCTGAAGCCGAGGTAGTTGAGAGCTCCCCCGTGGCAAGGCTCCGGGGTGACGCAGATCCGCCCTGGAGTACCTCAAGTCTCTGGATGAAGTGGGGCTGTCTTGGCTGACACGTCTCTACAACATCGCGTGGAGGTGGGGGACAGTGCCTCTGGACTGGCAGACTGGGGTAGTGGTCCCCCTCTATAAGAAGGGGGACCGGAGGGTGTGTTCCAACTATAGGGGGATCACACTCCTCAGCCTCCCCTGGAAAGTCTACGCCAGGGTACTGGAGAGGAGAATTACGATCCGATAGTTGAACCTCGGATACAGGAGGAACAATGCGGCTTCGTCCTGGTCGTGGAACACTGGACCAGCTCTATACCCTCTTTAGGATACTGGAGGGTTCATGGGAGTTTGCTCAACCAGTCCACATGTGTTTTGTGGATCTCGAGAAGGCATTCGACCGTGTCCCTCAGGGTGTTCTGTGGGGGTGCTCTGGGAATATGGGGTATGAGGCCCTTTGCTAGGGGCTGTCCGTCCCTGTATGACCAGAGCAGGAGCATGGTTCCATTACAGCAGTAAGTCAGACTCGTTCCCAGTGCGTGTTGGACTCCGCAGGGGCTGCCCTTTGTCACCGGGTCCTGTTCACTATCTTCATGGACAGGATTTCTAGGCGCAGCCAGGGACCGGAGGGGTCCGGTTTGGTGACCACAGGATCTCATCTCTGCTTTTACGGATGATGTTGTCCTGTTGGCTTCATCAGGCCATGACCTACAGCGGGCACTGGGGCGGTTTGCAGCTGACTGTGAAGCGGCTGGGATGAGAATCAGCACCTCCAAATCTGAGGCCATGGTCCTCAGCCGAAAAAGGGTGGCTTGTCCCTCCAGGTCGGTGGGAGAGCTCCTGCCACAGGTGGAGGAGTTTAAGTATCTTGGGGTCTTGTTCACGAGTGAGGGAAGGATGGAGCGAGAGATCGACAGATGGATCGGTGCAGCTTCTGCAGTAATGCGGTCGATGTACCGGTCTGTCGTGGTGAAGAAGGAGCTGAGCCACAAGGCGAAGCTCTCGATTTACCGGTCGATCTACGTTCCTACTCTCACCTATGGTCATGAGCTTTGGGTCATGACCGAAAGGGTGAGATCCAGGATACAAGCAGCCGAAATGAGTTTCCTCCACCGGGTGGTTGGGCGCTCCCTTAGAGATAGGGTGAGGAGCGTAGTCCCTCCCACGCTGGAGGGACTATGTCTCTCGGCTGGCCTGGGAACGCCTCGGGGTTCCCCCGGAGGAGTTGGAGGAAGTGTCAGGGGAGAGGGAAGTCTGGGCGTCCCTGCTTAGACTGCTGCCCCCGCGACCCGGTCCCGGATAAGCGGAGGAAAATGGATGGATGGATGGATGGATAGCTGGGTTTATGGTTCTGCATATTTTAAGTGTTATATCTGGATATGTCAATAACACTGAAAATGCCAATATACACCTTGCTTGTGTAAGAACAAATTTTCCTTGCTCAGTCAACTCATCAACGTCATGATATACATAAATAAAAATTGGATACCCCATAGTTATTGAAGAAGCTTTTTCATAAGCATAATATACAGCAGCAAGCCCTTGGTAACATGGAGGTCATAGTTTTGGGCTACACTATCCAGTTTAGCACTATTATATATAGTTATAGGCTGTTATACTTGACTTTTACATGTTTCTTGCATAAGTACTGCTGAAACACACCCCTCTTTTCGATCTGCAACATAAAAGGCTTTGTATAACTAGGGTTAGCAGGGCTGGTGCAGTGTGCAACTCTCTTTTCAACATTTCAAATGCTAACAATGCATCATTTGTCCATGTTAGTTGACTTGCTTGTTTCATTAATACTCTTAGAGGGTCAACCTTTATTGCATAATCTTCTATCCACTCTGAACTAAAGCCAGTCAATCCTAAAAATGTCATCATTTGCACAACATACATGCACTACTAAAAATGGTGAATGGCCCTGGTTTTTATAAGCTATTGTTCTATCTGAGTATTTCACTTATGGGAGACTGTACTGTAGTTCTGTAGGCTTTATGACGCCCCTCTGCTAGTCTGGTCAGCACTTTGATAAAATCCTTACGGCATTGTTCAAGGGTGGGGGCACAAATCAACAAATCGTCCACGTACTGCAGCTATGTGCTAGTTTCCGCTGTAACTCAAATTTCATTTCTTCTGTATTGTTCAACAGCATAAGGCAACATAGTCACAAAAGTCTTTATTTTGTCTTTATTAGTCTGTAAGTGAGTTAAGTCCCACCACATCTTCCAGCTTGGTTTTTACTGCAGGAGGCATTGAATCAAATAGCATTCCTGAATAGCGCTGTCATCACGAGGATCCTGCCTCAGGTCTCTCTTCAGCTATTCTATTTCTTAAAACATTTCTCACAACAGCTTACTTTAGTTCTACCCAATTCACATAAAAGATTTTATCAAGAATCATTACAAAAATACTTTAAGCTTTAGAGCAAATGTCTCTCCTCTTCTTCTCAATTCTCTCACACAAACACACCACGCAAAGGCGCTCAGCCGCACTCTTCGTCTGGTTCCTATCACTCTTATTTTATCAAGCACATATACACACTTACTTTCTCTCACTCTCTTCTCCTCAACACATAGACAACACAAACTTAAACTATTATTTTTTTGTCTTTTTTAGTTTTTCAATGCCCTTCTTGGGCTCACACATCTTGTGTGACCTGTACCTACAGGATTTACTGGGATGTCCTCACCCCTCGAACTACCTAACTCATGCCCTACCTAGGGGCTCATGGCTCTTAGTGCCTATACCTATAGGATTTACTGGTATGTCTTTACCCCTCGACCTAGCTCATGCCCTACAATTGATAACTGATTCACCCCTGTAGGTTTCTGTGGGACCCCTTAACACCCTTGATGTAGGCTTCTTCATGGGGCCTTGAACTAGACCTTGAAAGGGCCGCCGCTGCCATCTTCCACCACTCTTCACCACCAGCTGGCCGGTACCATGGATTGGCGGGGCACTCCTTTCTGTTATGTCCACATTGTCCATATCCCCAGCATACTCCTGGAAGGTAGTTACAAGGTTGTTCTTTTATTTGTTGTCTCCAATGTTCTAGTTTTCTTGTTTGATTTCTTGGTTGGTTAGCATAAATACTGACAACAGGCACAGGGGTATGATGTGGATTTGGAGGAACTGTTGTTATTCTGTTCCAGATGCGTGTTTCATCTACGCAAAACTGACAGATAGCTAACAGGAGCAAGAAAGGGTCAGACGCAGGAGTAAAGTTGAGGGTTTTACTGTTATGTTCTTTCCTCTTCTTTCTTTTTGTAAAACTAAAACATACAAAGATTACAAATGTTTTGTTACAGAATGTTCACAAATAAACATGAATGAATTTACTTTGATTGCTTTGAACGTACAACAAAGGGCTGCATTCAACTCTGCTAAATATTATTGTTGCTCATGAATTACTATCATGAATAGTTTGATTTAAACTTATGAATTACAAATATATATATATATATATTAAAAGAAAGACAACAACTTACAAGCAAAGCCTTTCCAAGGCACAAAACGTAAAAGGAAACAAAGAGCCAACCGCGATAGGAACAATCTGGAACACCGGTTATTTCTTGGTTAACCTCTAACGCAAAGAGTCACATGACCAAAACCAACCACTAAGAAAACAGCTCACAGTCATCAATGTTTATGTTTGTTGTTACACCAAACTGCCACAAGATGGTGCTAAGAAATAACAAATAAACATATGTCATGACACTCCCCGCCTGGTATTATTTTGATACCACTATATAACCAACTGAAATAAAGGGAATGTTCATATAAACCTCACAAAATATCAGTCCTCTGTTGGCATGAGAAGAACAGTTTCTGATATAGGTCTGAGGAATGTCTTGATTGTCCCATTCCTTGCAACTCTTAGCTCAATTGTTCTCACTTTTCCATCACTGCTGGTGAAGATCTTGGTTACAAGAGCCATAGGCCATTCATTGCGCTTAGCTTGAGAATCCTTAAGAAGGACCACATCGCCCTCTTTTAGATTTCGTTGTTCTTTTTGCCATTTGCTTCGGCTTTGAAGTGTTGCTAGGTATTCATGTCTCCATCTACTCCAGAAAGTGTTGGCAAGATGCTGCACCCATTTCCATTGCTGTCTGTGGAGATCGGTCTCCTTTGAAGTCACCTGGAGGTGAAAGGACTGGATGACCTTTTGAGTTAGGAGCATGGCTGGCGTCAACAAGAAAGGTGAGTCTGGGTCTGAAGAAATAGGAACAAGAGGTCTTGAATTGACAATTCCTATAACCTCTGCCATCAGAGTAGACAACACTTCATGTGTCAAGCAGGAAGGACTGATCTGCAAAAAACCTTCTCAAGGCATTTATAAAGGTGGATGAATCCATGCAATCAATCAACTCGATGTGTATGGCACGAGTACTCATACAAGTGAAAAGAACAGCCCATCTTTTGCTGAGTGCTTGTCCTCCTCGTGTGCATCTCGCTACGACTGTCCAGGGTCCAAAAACATCAAGCCCGACATACGTGAAAGGGGGTTCAGTGCTCAGGCAGATCGATAGGTAAGTCTGCCATCTTCTGCCCGTTACCTTCCCACCAATTTGCTTGTTGCAGATGACGCACTTGTATAGAATGCTGTTCACAAGCTTCTTGACACCGACAATCCAATACCCTGCATTGCGGATAGCGGATTCAGTGAATACACGACCCTGATGCTTGACTCCATCATGGTAATGCTCCACCAGTAGTTTTGCAGCATGACTGCGTCCTGGAATGATCAAAGGAAACTTCTCTTCAGCCGACCTCCTATCCTTAGAAGACCTCTGCTATCTATGTAAGGGTTCAGTTTTCTCAGAGCACTGTACCTAGGAATGTCATTCCTTTTGGCAATGGAGATTTTTTGGCTCTTCTTGGTAAGCTCTCCTCTGCACGCTCTTAATCACGACTTCCTCTGCTTGCAACAACTCTTTCACTGTACGAGGCTTAGCACAATAGTGCCAAGATCTGCAGGTTCTTTCTGCATCATCACGTGACTTGTAAGTCCGGGCTACATGTATGAGAGAAGCTATGGCTCTGACTAATGACCTCCAAGAAGAGAACCGCTCGAATCGTTGACATTCAAGATAGGAATCGTCAGTAGATAGGATAGTAACAAGAAGGACGAACCTCCACATCCAACTCTGGCCGATGGAGGTTAAATTCCTCCTCCAGTGGCAGATTCTGATGCACTTGCAACAGGAAGGTGGGTCCTGTAAACCAAGTAGTTGTGCTCAACATTGCTGCTGACACAGAGCGGGTGGCATGGTCTGCATGGACTGCTTCTTCCTTTTCCTCAGGGAGAGGAGAGTCCCAGTCAAGAGCCTCACCTGAGAGTTCCCGTAATAGGAATTTCCCTTCAATGACAATTGGGGCAACGAACCCAAGTGGGTCGAAGAGACTGTTGACAGTAGCAAATATTCCTCTGCGAGTAAATGCTTCTTGATGTCTGTTACCACGAAAAAAGTGAATATGTCTCTCTTCACATCCCAACAAAGTCCTAGACTACGTTGGAGGGAGTTGGGTCGACCTCCAAATTGAGATCCTTGAGACCCTTTGCATGATCTTCGATTGGGAATGCATCCATTACTTCCCTTGCTATTAGAAAGCGAACTTGTGCAGTCTCAAATTCGAAGTGGCCAGCATCTCCCTTTGTTCTCATCAACAGGTCGATTGCTTCCGCAGCTGTGGGTGTTGACAAGAGTCCATCATCGACATAGAATTCTCTTTCTACAAAGTGTTTGGCGTCTGAACCATACTCCTTCTCATCATAAGATGCTGCTCGTCGAAGACCATAAATGGCTACAGCAGGAGATGGACTATTTCCTCAACACACGCACCCCTCATACGATATTCGATGATCTCCTTACTGGTGTCATTTTCCTTGAACCAAAGGAAACGAGGGAAATCTCTATTTTCCCTCTTTCACAATGAAGCTATGAAACATCTGCTCAATGTCCGCAGTTACAGCTACCAGTTCCCTTCTGAAGCGCAGTAAAACTCCTAAGAGGCTATTATTTAAGTCTGACCAGAGAGAAGAACATCGCTCAAGGAGATGCCCTGTTTTTGCGCCAGGCTGGAGTCGAAGACAACTCTGATCTGACCAGGCTTCTGCGGGTGGTATACTCCAAAGATAGGTAAATACCAACATTCCTGGCCTTCGAAGAGGAGGGGCTACCGGCATGGTCACGATCAAAAATGTTCTGCATGAAGGCAACAAAATGAGACTTCCATCTCAGGCTTTCTTCCTAGTGTGCGAAGAGAGGATAGGCGTTAATGCCTGGTCTCTATTATTAGGAGTTGCTGGCGAGGTGCTCTGAATGGGAGTGGTGCGACCCAGCTATTGCTCTCATCCATGAACATCTCTCTATCCATGATGTCCAGAAAGTGCCTGTCTTCAATGGACAATCCAATTTTGTTATCATCCTTTGACCTCTCAAAGATGGTATCCCCTATTACATTATCATCAAAGATGAAGGTGTCACATGCTAAAGATACCTCAGGCAGAGGCTTGATGTCAAACTTCTCCTTTGACGCTTAAGTTTGTTAGGACATGGAGGAAGTAGAGAAGGACGTCCATTATCAAGTACATGGGTGTGGTAAGCACTAAGTGCGGCAAACCTGTGTACAGATCCTAAGCAAACATCTCCTACTACAACCCAGCCTAGGGTCTAATCTTTACATAGGGTGCTTATTAGGTCCATTACGTTGCTCCCTTACCTTATGAACCTGAAGGATGTCACGACCCAAAAGAAGAAGAATTTGGGCCTCTGGATCCAAAGGAGGAATGCAATGGGCTATGGGCTTTAGATGAGTATGCCAGCGTGCTGCGTCAGGAGTCGGTATCTCTGCTCTGTCATCCGGCATATTGTTGCATTCGATCAAAGTTGGCAATTTCACCTTTGTCTCTCCATCTAAAGACTCTATGATGAAACCTGTGGCTCTCCTCCTTCTGTCTCCAGCACACCCGCACATGTACGTAGGGTGTATGTTGAGCTCTCTCCTTTGACATGCTGCAAGTCGAAGAACTTGGTTCTAGCAAGGGATCTATTGCTCTGGTCGTCTAGGAGCACATAAAGCTTGATCATTCTTCCGGGCGTCCTGCTGGGTAAACCTTAGCCAAGCAAATCTTAGAGCAGGACCGTGAATTTTTACCATAACCACAAACCTCCGTACATTTGGAAGTGGACAGCAGGTTGAGGTCTATCTATCTCTCTCTCCCCGCCATGCTCAAATAAAGTTAGCTAGCGCTGGGTCCTGGTGAAGCTGCAACATGAGCATCACTGTTGCATTCTTTTACATTTAATAGCTACTTTACAGTCCCTAGCCAGATGAGAGGTAGTAGCACAGCACCTGTAGCAAACCCTTTCTCCTTTAGGAAAGTCTTACGCTCGGTTAAAGGTTTGCTCCTAAAACCTCTACAACGCTTTGAGAGGGTGGGGCTTTTATGAATTGGGCAAGTCTTATCCACATCATCCAACTCACAGTTTGAGCTGCTTGTCTGACTCACGGTACCTGCTGACACTTCTGTCTTGTGAGCATAGACTGGACTTTTCTCTTGCCTCTTGACTGGCTGCTCCAGTTTCAACACACTATTGATTCCTGAAGACAGAGCAAAACTTCGGATCGCTCGTGCGTCTCGAGCCTCTCTGCAGATGAAATCACAAAAAGAATGAGAATGGAGGAAAGGCAACTTGATGTACAGTTTTGTACTGAGAACCTTGAGCCATCCACCTCTCCTGAAGACTGTAAGGTAACTTGTCTACGATGGGGCTACACCTCGCAAGCGGTGTTCAGATAAGTTAGTCCGGTAGGTAGCCTTCGTTTTCTGCAGACTCCACTTCCTGTAGAAGATCTCCTCGAGCTCATGCTGCTTTTTGACATCCTTGTTGCTAATCTTTGGAAAGCTATCGATCCTGTCAAAGAGGGATTTCTCAATAATCTCTGGAGAGCCATAGCAATCTTCCAAACGCTCCCAAGCCTTTCTTAAGCCTGTGTCTGAATTACATGTATGCACAGCTCTGATCCTTCGTTACATAATGTGAAGACTGTTCCCCAGCCATTTAGAAAGAAGGTCTAACTGTTCAGTAGCTGACAGCTTCAAACCTTCAATTGCATTGGCAAGGATGACTTCCACGCCCAATAATTCTCAGGACGATCATCGAACTTGAAGATGCCTGAATTAACAAGCTCTCTGCGCGCTTAAGTACCTGGCGATCTCACTCACATATTGTCGCTGTTAAACGATGGCTGTGATGTTATCTTACATGGTGAGGAGGTGAATGGCGGTGCTTGGAATTTATGGCTAGGAGTTTGCATTGACCTCTGAGGCTGCTGGCGTCATACTCTCAGCATCAGGTTTATTGTAGGAGTCTCTGACATCCCAAGCAGTAAAGCGATGCGCTCTTTAGGGTGTATCAGGCTTCAACACATGGACAATGGGCTCTAGCGGTGATTGGTATGGTTCGTCTCCAACAGGTGGTGATAACTCCAGTTGAGACTGACGATGACGAATCACGAGTGCAATCAGAACTCTCTCTCCACCTGTCAGAAATTCTTTCTTGAGCTCACTTTCTGCTGCTGCCTCCAGCACCTTTGCCTCAGCGAGGGCTGCTGCCACCTCACTCTCATGCTTTAGCACTGATAGAGATGCTTCCATGCGAGCCTCCGTCACTTTCAATTGAGAGCTTTTCTATTAAGATCTCGGATTCTTTTAAGGAATTCAGCCTCTGGCCCGCAGCTTCCAACTTAGCTGAGCCTTTGGCAGCAGCAATGCTAGCTGATGAGCTTCTAGATCTATTAGTTGAAGCAGAGGCTATAGATCTTGTTTCCAGTGCTTGGCTGTGCTCTGTAGCTTCTCCAATCTCCGTAACTTTCTCCGCCATCGTGTATCGCTGATTCCGTCTAAGAGTGCAAGATGTGATGATTAACGAAGAATAATGGAATTAGAGCTTGCTTTCCTTGAACTGTAGTGCCTGGGCCAATGCTTTTGCTTTTTACTATTCTGTTCCAGATGCGTGTTTCATCTACGCAAAACTGACAGATAGCTAACAGGAGCAAGAAAGGGTCAGGCGCAGGAGTAAAGTTGAGGGTTTTTACTGTTATGTTCTTTCCTCTTCTTTGTTTCTAAAGGAAACAAAGAGCCAACCGCATAGGAACAATCTGGAACACCGGTTATTTCTTGGTTAACCTCTAACGCCAAGAGTCACATGACCAAAACCATCCACTAAGAAAACAGCTCACAGTCATCAATGTTTATGTTTGTTGTTACACCAAACTGCCACAAGATGGTGCTAAGAAATAACAAATAAACATATGTCATGACAGTTGTACACCCTGACCCTGGTTGGTACTTTGGAGGTGCCGGTGCCACAAGTGTCCTTTTCTCTGGTTCATCTTTAATGACGGCAGCTCGGACCTTCTTTTCTGCTTTTGTGTTATCTCCTCCAGTTGCAGTTGCACCAACTTTCTTTGCAGTTCTTTTTCTTGATTTTTTATATTCAGTTCATTTTACAGTTCATAAATGTGTAAAAAGCAACCCATCGGCCCAACGACGGAATCCAATGGCTTAGGCGAAGGTATCAGCATGTTCAGTCTTCTCTTAGTGTAGTTCATAGAATTGACTCCATTAATAAATAAAATCTGACTCCAATTATAATACTATTAATTTATCTGATTATTTCAATTAACACAATTTGGATTTAGATTCTTTATAACTCATACTCTTCATTATTCGTTCATTAGGGACCCGATTAGTCAATGACAGAGCCTCACTCCGCTGGGATTAGTGGGTCTCAATCATCACAGAATTGTCAGTCTGGTCTTAGTCAGAGTTTGCAGTGTTAACTAATATCATTAAGCCTAGCCAGCTCTATGCTTGCTCAGGACAAAATAATAGGTGATTTTATTTAGTTGATAGTTGATAGACATAAATCTGGGAATTCTGGTGCTCCATTCAACATCAAAACCCCAGTCTGATCTGAGGAGAACCGATGGGAGAGACCAGAATCCGACAACCTATGCTCAGCTCAGTTAGCTGAGTTGAAAGCTGTAGCATGTCAGTTAGCAAAGGCCAAACTGCAAATATATATGGCACCTGACTCGGCATACACAAAATGGAATATGTCACATTTTTGGAGTAGTTTGGACCCAGAGAGATTTTAAGAAAAGTGATGAAACACCTATCCAACATGCAGAACAGAGCAACTAATGTTTGCCATGATGCTACCAAAACAACTAGCAGTAGTTAAATGCCAGGCCCATAAGAAAGGGATGGTTTTATAATAATGGGTAATAATGTGGCTGAGTTAGAAACAAGACAAGCCCTGGTTGTCATAGTGCAGTTATGTCACCTATGATACATATTCAGCCTGAGCTCCAGATAGATCTTATTTGTATTTAGACACAGAGGACAACTTTTTGACAAGCTGTGATATTTGGTGCTCAGAAACACTTGTAATGGATTATGTGGAATGTTAAAGACAGTATATAGAAGTAGATCAATGGATCTGCTTTTGTTCAAAAAGACTATTAAGACTTCATGTAGCAGCAGCTGGGAGTAAAATAGGGATTAGGATGTGTGTATCACCCTTAATCACAAGGAATGGTTGAAAAAGAGTGAATGGAACCCTCATAGCCAAAATTAATAAACTTTGTGCAGACACTAAACTGAACTGGGTTGATGCATTGCCTTTGGCATTGATGAACTATCATATGCAAACTAATAGGATTACAAATCTAACTCTTCATGAAATGCTTATGGGCAGATCAATGCCTATGTCGTATTTGAGAGGCCCTTATGATGGGCCTCCTCTGAACAATTGCTGTACATGAGACTGTGCATTCACAGGAACAAAGACGAGCACCGAGAGAAGACAAAGTGTCACTCAAAGTGTGTTCCCCGTGTATCTCAGAGTTTTCCGAAAGAGGGATAATGAGAGTTGAAGGGGTACCACGTGGTATCATTTAAATACTTCCACCAGAGTTCCTGTACTGAGATATTGTGAAGCAGAGAATCAGCAGGATGCAGAGACATATGGAGATCGAGTGAAAGACATCACTGGACTCAACCATGAGACAACAAACGCAGATCAGGTACAGACTGATTCAAGCCCTGACCATGATCTTGATGTTGTTGCAGAATAAGAGACAATGGGAGGCAACCCTTCGAGACGGACACAAACGGAGAAGGGAAAAATATCTTCCTTTACAAGACTCTCTTGCAATGGGTGAACAGGATCAAATCACCTTAAAGATGGAGACAGGATCGTCCAGCCCCGTCAACAGAATTCCAAACAATTGCCGTCTCTGATGTGGTATGGACACTCTCATCCTGAGCTGTGTTTCGATGAGCCACTGCATGATGAGAGACTGTTGAATACAGCAAGATATAATGAGTGGTATAAATGGGCACAGTCTCACAGAGAGTCAAGTAAATCTGAACAATTGTGTATTTTGAACATCCTCACCTTTGGGTAAAGTGACTGTTGTCCCTAATCCCATACCTATAGACACTGCGCAAAACATTATGCAAAATAATGTGATATAGAATCCCAATAGAAGATGTGGAAGGCACCATTTTGTCCAGCAGAATGTGTGATTCCTGTTCTCAGGTCCATGATGACCAAAGCTGCAGCCACACAAATGATTCTTCAAGCATAAATCCACACAAATCAAAAATAATCTTGTTCATATGCTTAATTCAACTGTTGTTAATGATCCAGATAGTTATGCTTAGGGAGTCTAATCTCTTTAAACCTTAAAAGGGTTGCCACTGCTTTCCTTTGTCTTTTCTCAATGGTTATGCACACATAGAGTAAAAATTGTATTTTTGTTATTTTCTTTTAAGATTGCAGCATAGTAATCCTTTGTGGTTTGAATAGACAGTTATTTATAAATTATTATGTTTATTGTTTTGGCACAAAACCCTTACAGTTATATCTTTTGAACTCTGATATTATTTTTATTGTTTAACATGAACTGAGAATAAGAAAAGGTAAACCTTGACCCAGATGACCTCACAAGATAGCGCCTTAAGGTGCCGCGTTCCTGTGGGTTCCTCTGGCAACGTCGGCAGACATTTTTTATGGTTATGGACCATTTTATATGAACATGGTATATCTGTATTGCACAAATTGAATGAAATCCTAAAATGAGCAATAAAGCACTAGAGCATAAAAGAGCACACACACATAGAGAAAGAACACAGTAACATACTCAGGTACTTAGGAACATAGAGGTACAGAATAACATCACTGATAGGTAGGTACCAGGCACGAGCACAGAAGTCACGAGCGGCTATATATATGATGATATATGTAGATATATGTATAACACTGAAACACTAATCCAGGGTTGCCTTGCCACCATTATATATATTATATAAGAGCTAACAGGAACTAAAATATTTTCTAAGGAATTTTAGTGCTGATGAGCAGTGACTAGCGATTTCAAGGAATATATGAGTAGTGACTAGCGAAGTATGGAATGTAGCATGTGAAGACATCTAGTATCGAAACCTGCTGTTTTATTGAAATTAATGAACATATTACTGATGTTGTCAGAAAACATGTATTGCAAGCAGTTTCAGTGCTAATAAGCAGCTCTGGACTGAGTAACGCCAGAAACTCTCGCTTTTGGCCTCACAAGACACAGTTCTTATCTAAACATTTACAGACTAATGTAATTGTAAAGAAAACATGTTTTCTAAAAAATTGTAGTGCTAGAATGAGTAGTGATCTAGCCATTTCAAGGAATACATTTTGCATCCAAAACCTCTGTTCTTATTGAAATTAGTGAGCATATTACCGATGCGATGTCAGAAAAATATATTGCAAGCTGTTTCAGTGCTAATAATAAGCTCTGGAAGAGAAACGTTCAGAAACTCCACTGCAGTGGTCACAGAATACAGTTCTTTATAGAAACATTTACAGAATCATGTAATTATAAAGAAAACATGTTTTCTAAGCAATTTTAGTGCTAATGAGTAGTGACTAGCCATTTCAAGGAATGTATCATGTGAAGACATTTTGCATCCAGACCTGCTGTTCTTATAGAAATTAGTGAGCATATTACTGATGATGTCAGAAAAACATGTATTATTGCAAGCTGTTTCCAGTGCTAATAAGCAGCTTTGGATGAGAAACGCTCAGAAACTCCCACCTTAATCACAATATACAGTTCTTTGTATGGAAACATTTACAGAATCATGTAATTGTAAAGAAAACATGTTTTCTAAGACATTTTTAGTGCTAATGAGTAGTGAATAGCGATTTCAAAGAATGTAGCATGTGAAAGCCTTTTTCACAAACCTGTTTTAATAGAAATTATTGAGTATATTACTGATGTTGTCAGAAAGAAAACATATTGCAAGCTGTTTCTAGAGTGCCAAGAAGCAGCTCTGGAAGAGAAACGCCTCAGAAACTCATCTTTTGTTCACAGGATACAGATCTTATGGAAACATTTACAGAATCATGCAATTGTAAAGAAAAACATGTTTTCTAAGCAATGTTAGTGCTAATGAGTAGTGACTAGCGATTTCAAGGAATGTATCATGGGAATGTATTTTTCTTATAAATTATTGAGTATATTACTGATGTTGTCAGAAAACATGTATTATTGCAAGCTGTTTCAGAGCTAATAAGCAGCTCAGGAATAGAAAGGCTCAGAAACTCCACTTTGGTCACAAGATTCACTTCTTTATCAAAACATATACAGACAAATGTAATTGTAAAGAAAACATGTTTTCTAAGCAATTGTAGTGCTAAAAAGTAGTGACTAGCGATTCCAAAGAATATATAATGTTAAAGCATTTTGCACACAAAACTGCGGTTTTTATAGAAATTATTGAGTATATTATTGATGTTGTCAGAAAACATGTATTTTTGCAAGCTGTTTCAGTGCTAATAAGCAGCTCAGGAATAGAAAGGCTCAGAAACTCCGCTTTGGTCACAGGACACAGATCTTTATGGAAACATTTACACAATCATGTTATTGTAAAGAAAACATGTTTTCTAAGCAATTTTAGTGCTAATGTGTAGTGACTAGCGATTTCAAGGAATGTAGCATGTGAATACATTTTGTATCCAAACCTGCTGTTTTTAATGAAATTAATGAGTATATCACTGATGTTGTCATAAAACATGTATTGTAAGCAGCTTCAGGGCTAATAAGCAACTCTGGACGAGAAATGCTCAGAAACTCTCGTTTTGGTCACAAGACACAGTTCTTTATCGAAACATTTACAGACTAATGTAATTGTAAAGAAAACATGTTTTCTAAAAAATTGTAGTGCTAATGAGTAGTGACTAGCGATTTCAAGGAATGTAGCATGTGAATACATCTAGTATCGAAACCTGCTGTTTTTATTGAAATTAATGAACATATTACTGATGTTGTCAGAAAACATGTATTGCAAGCAGTTTCAGTGCTAATAAGCAGCTCTGGACGAGTAACGCCTCAGAAACTCTCGCTTTGGTCACAAGACACAGTTCTTTATCAAACATTTACAGACTAATGTAATTGTAAAGAAAACATGTTTTCTAAAAAAATTTGTAGTGCTAATGAGAGGTGACTAGCCATTTCAAAGAACATATCATGTGAAAGCATTTTGTATCACAATAAAACTGCGGTTTTATAGAAATTATTGAGTATATTATTGATGTTGTCAGAAAAACATGTATTTTGCAAGCTGTTCAGTGCTAATAAGCAGCTCAGGAATAGAAAGGTTCAGAAACTCCACTTTGGTCACAAGATTCACTTGTTTCAGTGCTAAAAGCAGCTCATATGAGAAAGGCTCAGACCCAATGTAATTGTAAAGAAAAAGAAAACATGTTTTATAAGCAATTTTATTGCTAATGAGTAGTGAATAGCGATTCCAAAGAATATATCATGTGAAAGCATTTTGCACACAAACCTGCTGTTTTAATAGAAATTATTGAGTATATTACTGATGTTGTCAGAAAACATGTATTGCAAATAGTTTCAGTGCTAATAAGCAGCTCTGGACGAGAAACGCTCAGAAACTCCCGCTTTGGTCTCAAGATACAGTTCTTTATAGAAACATTTACAGAATCATGTAATTGTAATGAAAACATGTTTTCTAAGCAATGTTAGTGCTAATGAGTAGTGACTAGCGATTTCAAGGAATGTATCATGGGAATGCATTTTTCTTATATATTATTGAGTATATTACTGATGTTGTCAGAAAACATGTATTATTGCAAGCTGTTTCAGAGCTAATAAGCAGCTCAGGAATAGAAAGGCTCAGAAACTCCACTTTGGTCACAAGATTCACTTCTTTATCAAAACATATACAGACTAATGTAATTGTAAAGAAAACATGTTTTCTAAGCAATTGTAGTGCTAAAAAGTAGTGACTAGCGATTCCAAAGAATATATAATGTTAAAGCATTTTGCATACAAACCTGCTGTTTTTGTTAAAATTAATGAACATATTACTGATGTTGTCAGAAAACATGCATTGCAAGCATTTTCAGTGCTTATGAGCAGCTCTGGAAGAGAAATGACACAGTTCTTTATGGAAACATTTACAGAATCATGTAATTGTAAAGAAAACATGTTTTCTAAGAAATTTTAGTGCTAATGAGTAGTGAATAGCGATTTCAAAGAATGTAGCATGTGAAAGCCTTTTGCACACAAACCTGCTGTTTTAATAGAAATTATTGAGTATATTACTGATGTTGTCAGAAAACATATATTGCAAGCTGTTTCAGTGCCAAGAAGCAGCTCTGGAAGAGAAACGCTCAGAAACTCATCTTTGTTCACAGGATACAGATCTTTATGGAAACATTTACACAATCATGTTATTGTAAAGAAAACATGTTTTCTAAGCAATTTTAGTGCTAATGTGTAGTGACTAGCGATTTCAAGGAATGTAGTACGTGAATACATCTAGTATCGAAACCTGCTGTTTTCATAGAAATTAGTGAGTATATCACTGATGTTGTCAGAAAACATATATTGCAAAACTGTTTCAGGGCTAATACAGCTCTGGAAGAGAATCGTTCAGAAACTACGCTTAGGTCACAGGACACAGTTCTTTATGGAAACATTTACAGAATCATGTAAAGAAAACATGTTTTATAAGCAATTTTAGTGCTAATGAGTAGTGACTAGCGATTTCAAGGAAATGTAGCATGTGAATACATTTTGCATCCAAACCTGCTGTTTTTAATGAAATTAATGAAGTATATCACTGATGTTGTCAGAAAACATGTTGTCAGAAAACATGTATTTCAGTTTCAGCAGTTTCAGTTCTAATAAGCAGCTCTGGAAGAGAAACGCTCAGAAACTCCCCCGCTTTGGTCACAGGACACAGTTCTTTATGGAAACATTTACAGAATCATGTAATTGTAAAGAAAACATGTTTTATTAGCAATTTTAGTGCTAATGAGTAGTGACTAGCGATTTCAAGGAATATATCATGTGAATACATTTTGTATCCAAACCTGCTGTTTTTCATATAGAAATTAGTGAGTATATTACTGATGTTGTCAGAAAACATGTATTCCAAGTATTTTCAGCATTGTATGCAAATACATTTTGCTTCCAAACCTGCTGTTCTTATAGAAATTAGTGAGCATATTACTGATGATGTCAGAAAACATGTATTATTGCAAGCTGTTTCCAGTGCTAATAAGCAGCTTTGGATGAGAAACGCTCAGAAACTCCTAATCTTAATCACAATATACACAGTTCTTTATGGAAACATTTACAGAATCATGTAATTGTAAAGAAAACATGTTTTTCTAAGAAATTTTAAGTGCTAATGAGTAGTGAATAGCGATTTCAAAGAATGTAGCATGTGAAAGCCTTTTGCACACAAACCTGTTGTTTTAATAGAAATTATTATTGAGTATATTACTGATGTTGTCAGAAAACATATATTGCAAGCTGTTCTCAGTGCCAAGAAGCAGCCTTGGAAGAGAAACGCTCAGAAACTCATCTTTGTACAGATCTTTATGGAAACATTTACAGAATCATGTAATTGTAAAGAAAACATGTTTTCTAAGCAATGTTGTTAGTGCTAATGAGTAGTGACTAGCGATTTCAAGGGAATGTATCATGGGAATGCATTTTCTTATAAATTATTGAGTATATTACTGATGTTGTCAGAAAACATGTATTATTGCAAGCTGTTTCAGTGCTAATAAGCAGCCCAGGAATAGAAAGGCTCAGAACTCCACTTTGGTCACAAGATTCACTTCTTTATCAAAACATATACAGACTAATGTAATTGTAAAGAAAACATGTTTTCTAAGCAATTTATATGCTAAAAGTAGAGTGACTAGCGATTCCAAAGAATATATAATGTTAAAGCATTTTGCATACAAACCTGCTGTTTTGTTAAAATTAATGAACATATTACTGATGTTGTCAGAAAACATGCATTGTAAGCATTTTCAGTGCTTATGAGCAGCTTTGGAAGAGAAATGCTCAGAAACTCCTTTTGTCATCACAGGACACAGTTCTATATGGAAACATTTACACAGGATCATGTAATTGTAAAGAAAACATGTTTTATAAGCAATTTTATTGCTAATGAGTAGTGAATAGCGATTCCAAAGAATATATCATGTGAAAGCCTTTTGCACACAAACCTGCTGTTTTATTACATAGAAATTATTGAGTATATTACTGATGTTGTCAGAAAACATATATTGCAAGCTGTTTCAGTGCCAATAAGCAGCTCTGGAAGAGAAACGCTCAGAAACTCAGCTTTGTTCCCAGGATACAGATCTTATGTGCTAATGTAAACATTTACAATAATGAATCATGTAAAGAAAACATGTTTCAAGAAAACATATCAAACTAAGCAATGTTAGTGCTAATGAGTAGTGACTAGCGATTTCAAGGAAATGTAGCATGTGAATACATTTAGTATCAAAACCTGCTGTTTTCTATGAAATTAGTGAAGTATATCACTGATGTTGTCAGAAAATGTTGTCAGAAAACATGTGTTTCAGGGCTAATAAAAGCAGCTCTGGAAGAGAATCACTGTAGAAACTACCGCTGAGGTCACAGGACACAGTTTTTATGGAAACATTTACAGAATGTAAAGAAAAAACATGTTTTATAAGCAATTTTAGTGCTAATGAGTAGTGACTAGCGAATTCAAGGAAATGTATCATGAATACATTTTGCATCCAAACCTGCTGTTTTTAATGGTATATCACTGATGTTGTCCAGAAAACATGTTGTCAGAAAAACATGTATTTCAGTTTCAGCAGTTTCTTTATCTCTTGGGAAAGAAAACATCAGCAACTCCGATGATGTCACAGACACAGTAATGTACATTGTAAAAGAAAACATGTTTTATTAGCAATTTTAGTGCTAATGAAGTAGTGACTAGCGATTTCAAGGAATATATCATGTGAATACATTTTGTATCCAAACCTGCTGTTTTCTATAGAAATTAGTGAGTATATTACTGATGTTGTCAGAAAACATGAATTCCAAGTATTTTCAGTATTGTAGGCAAATACATTTTGCTTCCAAACCTGCTGCTCTTATAGAAATTAGTGAGCAATATTACTGATGATGTCAGAAAACATGTATTATTGCAAGCTGTTTCAGTGCTAATAAGCAGCTTTGGATGAGAAACGCTCAGAAACTCCCACCTTAATCACAATATACAGTTCTTTATGGAAACATTTACAGAATCATGTAATTGTAAAGAAAAAAACATGTTTTCTAAGAAATTTTAGTGCTAATGAGTAGTGAATAGCGATTTCAAAGAATGTAGTGCATGAAAGCCTTTTGCACACAAACCTGCTGTTTTAATAGAAATTATTGAGTATATTACTGATGTTGTCAGAAAAATATATATTGCACATGTATGTCCAAGAAGCAAAGTTTCAGTGGCAAGCAGCTTCGCCTAGAAACTCAGCTTTGTCTACAGGATATATCTTTATGGAAACATTTACAGAATCATGTAATTGTAAAGAAAACATGTTTTCTAAGCAATGTTAGTGCTAAAAGTAGTGACTCAAGGAATGTATCATGGGAATGCATTTTAGTGCTAAGCAATTTATAAATTATTGAGTATATTACTGATGTTGTTTTAATGAAATCAGAAAACATGCATTATTGCAAGCTGTTTCCAGTGCTAATAAGCAGCTCAGGAATAGAAATGTCTAGAAACTCCACTTTGGTCACAAGATTCACTTCTTTATCAAAACATATACAGACTAATGTAATTGTAAAGAAAACATGTTTTCTAAATTATTGCTAAAAGTAGTGCTAATGAGTTCCAGTGAACATTACAATTTATCAAGGAATGTAGCAATTTTAGTGCTAAGCACATCTAGTGAATACATTTTGTATCCAAACCTGCTGTTTTAATGAAATTAATGAGTATATTCACTGATGTTGTCATAAAACATGTATTTCATAAGCAATAAGCAGTTTCAGTGCTAATAAGCAGCTCTGGACGAGTAACAGCTCATCTAAACTCTCTAATTTTGGTCATGTTTTCTAAAAAATTAGTGCAAGACACAGTTTCTGTAAACATTTACAGACTAATGTAATTGTAAAGAAAAATGAACATATTTTTCTAAAAACATGTATTGTAGTGCTAATGAGCAGGTGACTAGCCATTTCACGCCCAGAAACATATCATGTAGAAATTACATTTTGCATCACAAGAAACCTGCAAGCAATTTATAGAAATTATTGAGTATATTGTTGATGTTGTCCAGAAAACATATTTTCTAAAAATTTTAGTGCTAATGAGAGGTGACAGCCATTTCCAAAGAACATATCATGTGAAAGCTTAGAAAAACCCACTTTATTCACAGAAATTATTGAGTATATTATTGATGTTGTCAGAAAACATGTAAGCTATTGTAATAAGCAGCTTGACGAGAAACGCTTAGAAACTTTTTTATTCACAAGATACAGTGGAAATTGTACAGAATCATGCTAAAAGAATATTTTTTTTCTAAGAAATTGTAGTGCTAATGAGTAGTGACTAGCGATTTCAAAGAATGTATCATGGGAATGCATTTTGCATACAAACCTCCTGTTTTGCTAATAAGTGCTAATAAGCAGCTCTGGACGAGAAATGCTCAGAAACTCTTGTTTTGGTCACAAGACACAGTTCTTTATCGAAACATTTACAGACTAATGTAATTGTAAAAAAAACATGTTTTCTAAAAAATTGTAGTGCTAATGAGTTAGTGACTAGCGATTTCAAAAAGGAATGTAGCATGTGAATACATCTAGTATCGAAACCTGCTGTTTTTATTGAAATTAATGAACATATTACTGATGTTGTCAGAAAACATGTATTGCAAGCAGTTTCAGTGCTAATAAGCAGCTCTGGACGAGTAACGCTCAGAAACTCTCGTTTTGGTCACAAGACACAGTTCTTTATCGAAACATTTACAGACTAATGTAATTGTAAAGAAAACATGTTTTCTAAAAAATTGTAGTGCTAATGAGAGGTGACTAGCCATTTCAAAGAACATATCATGTGAAAGCATTTTGCACACAAAACTGCGCGGTTTTATAGAAATTATTGAGTATATTATTGATGTTGTCAGAAAACATGTATTTTTGCAAGCTGTTTCAGTGCTAATAAGCAGCTCAGGAATAGAAAGGCTCAGAAACTCCACTTTGGTCACAAGATTCACTTCTTTATCAAAACATATACAGACTAATGTAATTGTAAAGAAAACATGTTTTATAAGCAATTTTATTGCTAATGAGTAGTGAATAAGTCTTGATTCCAAAGAATATATCATGTGAAAGCATTTTGCACACAAACCTGCTGTTTTAATAGAAATTATTGAGTATATTACTGATGTTGTCAGAAAACATGTATTGCAAGCAGTTTCCAGTGCTAATAAGCAGCTCTGGACGAGATACTGCTCAGAAACTCCCGCTTTGGTCTCAAGATACAGTTCTTTATAGAAACATTTACAGAATCATGTAATTGTAATGAAAACATGTTTTCTAAGCAATTTTAGTGCTAAAGTGTAGTGACTAGCGATTTCAAGTAATATATCATGTGAATGCATTTTGCATCTAAACATGCTGGTTTTGTTAAAATTAATGATCATATCACTGATGATTTTAGAAAACATGTTTTCTAAGCAATTTTAGTGCTAATGAGTAGTGACTAGCGATTTCAAGGAATGTAGCATGTGAATACATCTAGTATCGAAACCTGCTGTTTCATAGAAATTAGTGAGCATATCACTGATGTTGTCAGAAAACATGTATTGCAAATAGTTTCAGTGCTAATAAGCAGCTCTGGACGAGAAACGCTCAGAAACTCCCGCTTTGGTCTCAAGATACAGTTCTTTATAGAAACATTTACAGAATCATGTAATTGTAATGAAAACATGTTTTCTAAGCAATTTTAGTGCTAAAGTGTAGTGACTAGCGATTTCAAGTAATATATCATGTGAATGCATTTTGCATCTAAACATGCTGGTTTTGTTAAAATTAATGATCATATCACTGATGATTTTAGAAAACATGTATTTGCAAGCAGTTTCAGTGCTATTAAGCAGCTCTGGAAGAGAAATGCTCAGAAACTCCGCTTTGGTCACAGGATACAGTTCTTTATGGAAACATTTACAGAATCATGTAATTGTAAAGAAAACATGTTTTCTAAAAAATTGTAGTGCTAATGAGTAGTGACTATCCATTTCAAAGAACATATCATGTGAAAGCATTTTGCACACAAACCTGCGGTTTTTATAGAAATTATTGAGTATTTTATTGATGTTGTCAGAAAACATGTATTGCAAGCTGTTTCAGTGCCAAGAAGCAGCTCTGGAAGAGAAACGCTCAGAAACTCATCTTTGTTCACAGGATACAGATCTTTATGGAAACATTTACAGAATCATGTAATTGTAAAGAAAACATGTTTTCTAAGCAATGTTAGTGCTAATGAGTAGTGACTAGCGATTTCAAGGAATGTATCATGGGAATGCATTTTTCTTATAAATTATTGAGTATATTACTGATGTTGTCAGAAAACATGTATTATTGCAAGCTGTTTCAGAGCTAATAAGCAGCTCAGGAATAGAAAGGCTCAGAAACTCCACTTTGGTCACAAGATTCACTTCTTTATCAAAACATATACAGACTAATGTAATTGTAAAGAAAACATGTTTTCTAAGCAATTGTAGTGCTAAAAAGTAGTGACCAGCGATTCCAAAGAATATATAATGTTAAAGCATTTTGCATACAAACCTGCTGTTTTTGTTAAAATTAATGAACATATTACTGATGTTGTCAGAAAACATGCATTGCAAGCATTTTCAGTGCTTATGAGCAGCTCTGGAAGAGAAATGCTCAGAAACTCCGCTTTGGTCACAGGACACAGTTCTATATGGAAACATTTACAGGATCATGTAATTCTAAAGAAAACATGTTTTATAAGCAATTTTATTGCTAATGAGTAGTGAATAGCGATTCCAAAGAATATATCATGTGAAAGCCTTTTGCACACAAACCTGCTGTTTTAATAGAAATTATTGAGTATATTACTGATGTTGTCAGAAAACATATATTGCAAGCTGTTTCAGTGCCAATAAGCAGCTCTGGAAGAGAAACGCTCAGAAACTCAGCTTTGTTCCCAGGATACAGATCTTTATGGAAACATTTACACAATCATGTTATTGTAAAGAAAACATGTTTTCTAAGCAATTTTAGTGCTAATGTGTAGTGACTAGCGATTTCAAGGAATGTAGCATGTGAATACATCTAGTATCGAAACCTGCTGTTTTCATAGAAATTAGTGAGCATATCACTGATGTTGTCAGAAAACATGTATTGCAAGCAGTTTCAGTGCTAATAAGCAGCTCTGGAAGAGAAACGCTCAGAAACTCAGCTTTGTTCACAGGATACAGATCTTTATGGAAACATTTACACAATCATGTTATTGTAAAGAAAACATGTTTTCTAAGCAATTTTAGTGCTAATGTGTAGTGACTAGCGATTTCAAGGAATGTAGCATGTGAATACATCTAGTATCGAAACCTGCTGTTTTCATAGAAATTAGTGAGTATATCACTGATGTTGTCAGAAAACATATATTGCAAACTGTTTCAGGGCTAATAAGCAGCTCTGGAAGAGAATCGTTCAGAAACTACGCTTAGGTCACAGGACACAGTTCTTTATGGAAACATTTACAGAATCATGTAATTGTAAAGAAAACATGTTTTCTAAGAAATTTTAGTGCTAATGAGTAGTGAATAGCGATTTCAAAGAATGTAGCATGTGAAAGCCTTTTGCACACAAACCTGCTGTTTTAATAGAAATTATTGAGTATATTACTGATGTTGTCAGAAAACATATATTGCAAGCTGTTTCAGTGCCAAGAAGCAGCTCTGGAAGAGAAACGCTCAGAAACTCATCTTTGTTCACAGGATACAGATCTTTATGGAAACATTTACACAATCATGTTATTGTAAAGAAAACATGTTTTCTAAGCAATTTTAGTGCTAATGTGTAGTGACTAGCGATTTCAAGGAATGTAGCATGTGAATACATCTAGTATCGAAACCTGCTGTTTTCATAGAAATTAGTGAGTATATCACTGATGTTGTCAGAAAACATATATTGCAAACTGTTTCCAGGGCTAATAAGCAGCTCTGGAAGAGAATCGTTCAGAAACTACGCTTGAGGTCACAGGACACAGTTCTTATGGAAACATTTACAGAATCATGTAAAGAAACATGTTTTATAAGCAATTTTAGTGCTAATGAGTAGTGACTAGCGATTTCAAGGAAATGTAGCATGTGAATACATTTTGCATCCAAACCTGCTGTTTTTAATGAAATTAATGAAGTATATCACTGATGTTGTCAGAAAACATGTTGTCAGAAAACATGTATTTCAGTTTCAGCAGTTTCAGTTCTAATAAGCAGCTCTGGAAGAGAAACGCTCAGAAACTCCCCGGCTTTGGTCACAGGACACAGTTCTTTATGGAAACATTTACAGAATCATGTAATTGTAAAGAAAACATGTTTTATTAGCAATTTTAGTGCTAATGAGTAGTGACTAGCGATTTCAAGGAATATATCATGTGAATACATTTTGTATCCAAACCTGCTGTTTTCATAGAAATTAGTGAGTATATTACTGATGTTGTCAGAAAACATGTATTCCAAGTATTTTCAGTATTGTATGCAAATACATTTTGCTTCCAAACCTGCTGTTCTTATAGAAATTAGTGAGCATATTACTGATGATGTCAGAAAACATGTATTATTGCAAAGCTGTTTCAGTGCTAATAAGCAGCTTTGGATGAGAAACGCTCAGAAACTCCCACCTTAATCACAATATACAGTTCTTTATGGAAACATTTACAGAATCATGTAATTGTAAAGAAAACATGTTTTCTAAGAAATTTTAGTGCTAATGAGTAGTGAATAGCGATTTCAAAGAATGTAGCATGTGAAAGCCTTTTGCACACAAACCTGCTGTTTTAATAGAAATTATTGAGTATATTACTGATGTTGTCAGAAAACATATATTGCAAGCTGTTCTCAGTGCCAAGAAGCAGCTCTGGAAGAGAAACGCTCAGAAACTCATCTTTGTTCACAGGATACAGATCTTTATGGAAACATTTACAGAATCATGTAATTGTAAAGAAAACATGTTTTCTAAGCAATGTTAGTGCTAATGAGTAGTGACTAGCGATTTCAAGGAATGTATCATGGGAATGCATTTTTCTTATAAATTATTGAGTATATTACTGATGTTGTCAGAAAACATGTATTATTGCAAGCTGTTTCAGTGCTAATAAGCAGCTCAGGAATAGAAAGGCTCAGAAACTCCACTTTGGTCACAAGATTCACTTCTTTATCAAAACATATACAGACTAATGTAATTGTAAAGAAAAACATGTTTTCTAAGCAATTGTAGTGCTAAAAGTAGTGACTAGCGATTCCAAAGAATATATAATGTTAAAGCATTTTGCATACAAACCTGCTGTTTTTGTTAAAATTAATGAACATATTACTGATGTTGTCAGAAAACATGCATTGCAAGCATTTTCAGTGCTTATGAGCAGCTTTGGAAGAGAAATGCTCAGAAACTCCGCTTTGGTCACAGGACACAGTTCTATATGGAAACATTTACAGGATCATGTAATTGTAAAGAAAACATGTTTTATAAGCAATTTTATTGCTAATGAGTAGTGAATAGCGATTCCAAAGAATATATCATGTGAAAGCCTTTTGCACACAAACCTGCTGTTTTAATAGAAATTATTGAGTATATTACTGATGTTGTCAGAAAACATATATTGCAAGCTGTTTCAGTGCCAATAAGCAGCTCTGGAAGAGAAACGCTCAGAAACTCAGCTTTGTTCCCAGGATACAGATCTTTATGGAAACATTTACACAATCATGTTATTGTAAAGAAAACATGTTTTCTAAGCAATTTTAGTGCTAATGTGTAGTGACTAGCGATTTCAAGGAATGTAGCATGTGAATACATCTAGTATCGAAACCTGCTGTTTTCATAGAAATTAGTGAGTATATCACTGATGTTGTCAGAAAAAGCATATATTGCAAACTGTTTCAGGGCTAATAAGCAGCTCTGGAAGAGAATCGTTCAGAAACTACGCTTAGGTCACAGGGACACAGTTCTTTATGGAAACATTTACAGAATCATGTAAAGAAAAACATGTTTTATAAGCAATTTTAGTGCTAATGAGTAGTGACTAGCGATTTCAAGGAAATGTAGCATGTGAATACATTTTGCATCCAAACCTGCTGTTTTTAATGAAATTAATGAAGTATATCACTGATGTTGTCAGAAAACATGTTGTCAGAAAACATGTATTTCAGTTTCAGCAGTTTCAGTTCTAATAAGCAGCTCTGGAAGAGAAACGATCAGAAACTCCCGCTTTGGTCACAGGACACTGTTCTTTATGGAAACATTTACAGAATCATGTAATTGTAAAGAAAACATGTTTTATTAGCAATTTTAGTGCTAATGAGTAGTGACTAGCGATTTCAAGGAATATATCATGTGAATACATTTTGTATCCAAACCTGCTGTTTTCATAGAAATTAGTGAGTATATTACTGATGTTGTCAGAAAACATGTATTCCAAGTATTTTCAGTATTGTATGCAAATACATTTTGCTTCCAAACCTGCTGTTCTTATAGAAATTAGTGAGCATATTACTGATGATGTCAGAAAACATGTATTGCAAGCTGTTTCAGTGCCAAGAAGCAGCTCTGGAAGAGAAACGCTCAGAAACTCAGCTTTGTTCACAGGATACAGATCTTTATGGAAACATTTACAGAATCATGTAATTGTAAAGAAAACATGTTTTCTAAGCAATGTTAGTGCTAATGAGTAGTGACTAGCGATTTCAAGGAATGTATCATGGGAATGCATTTTTCTTATAAATTATTGAGTATATTACTGATGTTAAAGCATTTTGCATACAAACCTGCTGTTTTTGTTAAAATTAATGAACATATTACTGATGTTGTCAGAAAACATGCATTGCAAGCATTTTCAGTGCTTATGAGCAGCTCTGGAAGAGAAATGCTCAGAAACTCCGCTTTGGTCACATGACACAGTTCTATATGGGAAAATTTACAGGATCATGTAATTGTAAAGAAAACATGTTTTATAAGCAATTTTATTGCTAATGAGTAGTGAATAGCGATTCCAAAGAATATATCATGTGAAAGCCTTTTGCACACAAACCTGCTGTTTTAATAGAAATTATTGAGTATATTACTGATGTTGTCAGAAAACATATATTGCAAGCTGTTTCAGTGCCAATAAGCAGCTCTGGAAGAGAAACGCTCAGAAACTCAGCTTTGTTCACAGGATACAGATCTTTATGGAAACATTTACACAATCATGTTATTGTAAAGAAAACATGTTTTCTAAGCAATTTTAGTGCTAATGTGTAGTGACTAGCGATTTCAAGGAATGTAGCATGTGAATACATCTAGTATCGAAACCTGCTGTTTTCATAGAAATTAGTGAGTATATCACTGATGTTGTCAGAAAACATGTATTGCAAGCAGTTTCAGTGCTATTAAGCAGCTCTGGAAGAGAAATGCTCAGAAACTCCGCTTTGGTCACAGTATACAGTTCTTTATTGAAACATTTACAGAATCATGTAATTGTAATGATAACATTACAATTTAACATTACAATTAAGCAATTTTAGTGCTAAGCAATTTCAAGTAATATATAATGTGAATACATTTTGTATCCAAACCTGCTGTTTTTAATGAAATTAATGAGTATATCACTGATGTTGTCATAAAACATGTATTGCAAGTAGTTTCAGTGCTAATAAGCAGCTCTGGACGAGAAACGCTCAGAAACTCCCGCTTTGGTCTCAAGATACAGTTCTTTATAGAAACATTTACAGAATCATGTAATTGTAATGAAAACATGTTTTCTAAGCAATTTTAGTGCTAAAGTGTAGTGACTAGCGATTTCAAGTAATATATCGTGAATGCAATTGGCATCTAAACATGCTGGTTTTGTTAAAATTAATGATCGTATCACTGATGATTTTAGAAAACATGTATTTGCAAGCAGTTTCAGTGCTATTAAGCAGCTCTGGAAGAGAAATGCTCAGAAACTCCGCTTTGGTCACAGGATACAGTTCTTTATGGAAACATTTACAGAATCATGTAATTGTAAAGAAAACATGTTTTCTAAGTAATTGTATTGCTAAAGTGTAGTGACTAGCGAATTCAAGTAATGTAGCATGTGAATACATTTTGCATCCAAACCTGCTGTTCTTATAGAAATTAGTGAGCATATTACTGATGGTGTCAGAAAACATGTATTGCAAGCTGTTTCAATGCTAATAAGCAGCTCTGGACGAGAAATGCTCAGAAACTCTCGTTTTGGTCACAAGACACAGTTCTTTATCGAAACATTTACAGACTAATGTAATTGTAAAGAAAACATGTTTTCTAAAAAATTGTAGTGCTAATGAGTAGTGACTAGCGATTTCAAGGAATGTAGCATGTGAATACATCTAGTATCGAAACCTGCTGTTTTTATTGAAATTAATGAGTATATTACTGATGTTGTCAGAAAACATGTATTGCAAGCAGTTTCAGTGCTAATAAGCAGCTCTGGACGAGAAACGCTCAGAAACTCCCGCTTTGGTCTCAAGATACAGTTCTTTATAGAAACATTTACAGAATCATGTAATTGTAAAGAAAACATGTTTTCTAAGCAATTTTAGTGCTAATGAGTAGTGACTAGCGATTTCAAGGAATGTAGCATGTGAATACATCTAGTATCGAAACCTGCTGTTTCATAGAAATTAGTGAGCATATCACTGATGTTGTCAGAAAACATGTATTGCAAGTAGTTTCAGTGCTAATAAGCAGCTCTGGACGAGAAACGCTCAGAAACTCCCGCTTTGGTCTCAAGATACAGTTCTTTATAGAAACATTTACAGAATCATGTAATTGTAAAGAAAACATGTTTTCTAAGCAATTTTAGTGCTAATGAGTAGTGACTAGCGATTTCAAGGTATGTAGCATGTGAATACATCTAGTATCGAAACCTGCTGTTTTTATTGAAATTAATGAACATATTACTGATGTTGTCAGAAAACATGTATTGCAAGCAGTTTCAGTGCTAATAAGCAGCTCTGGACGAGTAACGCTCAGAAACTCTCGTTTTGGTCACAAGACACAGTTCGAAACATTTACAGACTAATGTAATTGTAAAGAAAACATGTTTTCTAAAAAATTGTAGTGCTAATGAGAGGTGACTAGCCATTTCAAAGAACATATCATGTGAAAGCATTTTGCACACAAACCTGCGGTTTTTATAGAAATTATTGAGTATATTATTGATGTTGTCAGAAAACATGTCTTGCAAGCTATTTCAGTGCTAATAAGCAGCTTTGGACGAGAAACGCTTAGAAACTCCCACTTTATTCACAAGATACAGTGGAAACATTTACAGAATCATGTAATTGTAAAGAATATTTTTTTTCTAAGAAATTGTAGTGCTAATGAGTAGTGACTAGCGATTTCAAAGAATGTATCATGGGAATGCATTTTGCATACAAACCTCCTGTTTTTGCTAAATAAGTGCTAATAAGCAGCTCTGACGAGAAATGCTCAGAAACTCTTGTTTTGGTCACAAGACACAGTTCTTTATCGAAACATTTACAGACTAATGTAATTGTAAAAAAAACATGTTTTCTAAAAAATTGTAGTGCTAATGAGTTAGTGACTAGCGATTTCAAGGAATGTAGCATGTGAATACATCTAGTATCGAAACCTGCTGTTTTTATTGAAATTAATGAACATATTACTGATGTTGTCAGAAAACATGTATTGCAAGCAGTTTCAGTGCTAATAAGCAGCTCTGGACGAGTAACGCTCAGAAACTCTCGTTTTGGTCACAAGACACAGTTCTTTATCGAAACATTTACAGACTAATGTAATTGTAAAGAAAAACATGTTTTCTAAAAAAATTGTAGTGCTAATGAGAGGTGACTAGCCATTTCAAAGAACATATCATGTGAAAGCATTTTGCACACAAAACTGCGGTTTTTATAGAAATTATTGAGTATATTATTGATGTTGTCAGAAAACATGTATTTTTGCAAGCTGTTTCAGTGCTAATAAGCAGCTCAGGAATAGAAAGGCTCAGAAACTCCACTTTGGTCACAAGATTCACTTCTTTATCAAAACATATACAGACTAATGTAATTGTAAAGAAAACATGTTTTATAAGCAATTTTATTGCTAATGAGTAGTGAATAGCGATTCCAAAGAATATATCATGTGAAAGCATTTTGCACACAAACCTGCTGTTTTAATAGAAATTATTGAGTATATTACTGATGTTGTCAGAAAACATGTATTGCAAGCAGTTTCAGTGCTAATAAGCAGCTCTGGACGAGATACGCTCAGAAACTCCCGCTTTGGTCTCAAGATACAGTTCTTTATAGAAACATTTACAGAATCATGTAATTGTAATGAAAACATGTTTTCTAAGCAATTTTAGTGCTAAAGTGTAGTGACTAGCGATTTCAAGTAATATATCATGTGAATGCATTTTGCATCTAAACATGCTGGTTTTGTTAAAATTAATGATCATATCACTGATGATTTTAGAAAACATGTATTTGCAAGCAGTTTCAGTGCTATTAAGCAGCTCTGGAAGAGAAATGCTCAGAAACTCCGCTTTGGTCACAGGATACAGTTCTTTATGGAAACATTTACAGAATCATGTAATTGTAAAGAAAACATGTTTTCTAAAAAATTGTAGTGCTAATGAGTAGTGACTATCCATTTCAAAGAACATATCATGTGAAAGCATTTTGCACACAAACCTGCGGTTTTTATAGAAATTATTGAGTATTTTATTGATGTTGTCAGAAAACATGTATTATTGCAAGCTGTTTCAGTGCTAATAAGCAGCTCAGGAATAGAAACGCTCCGAAACTCCGCTTTGGTCACAGGATACAGTTCTTTATGGAAAAATTTACAGAATCATGTAATTGTAAAGAAACATGTTTTATAGGCTATTTTAGTACTAATGTGTAGTGACTAGCGATTTCAAGGAATGTAGCATGTGAATACATCTAGTATCGAAACCTGCTGTTTTCATAGAAATTAGTGAGTATATCACTGATGTTGTCAGAAAACATATATTGCAAACTGTTTCAGGGCTAATAAGCAGCTCTGGAAGAGAATCGTTCAGAAACTACGCTTAGGTCACAGGACACAGTTCTTTATGGAAACATTTACAGAATCATGTAATTGTAAAGAAAACATGTTTTCTAAGAAATTTTAGTGCTAATGAGTAGTGAATAGCGATTTCAAAGAATGTAGCATGTGAAAGCCTTTTGCACACAAACCTGCTGTTTTAATAGAAATTATTGAGTATATTACTGATGTTGTCAGAAAACATATATTGCAAGCTGTTTCAGTGCCAAGAAGCAGCTCTGGAAGAGAAACGCTCAGAAACTCATCTTTGTTCACAGGATACAGATCTTTATGGAAACATTTACACAATCATGTTATTGTAAAGAAAACATGTTTTCTAAGCAATTTTAGTGCTAATGTGTAGTGACTAGCGATTTCAAGGAATGTAGCATGTGAATACATCTAGTATCGAAACCTGCTGTTTTCATAGAAATTAGTGAGTATATCACTGATGTTGTCAGAAAACATATATTGCAAACTGTTTCAGGGCTAATAAGCAGCTCTGGAAGAGAATCGTTCAGAAACTACGCTTAGGTCACAGGACACAGTTCTTTATGGAAACATTTACAGAATCATGTAAAGAAAACATGTTTTATAAGCAATTTTAGTGCTAATGAGTAGTGACTAGCGATTTCAAGGAAATGTAGCATGTGAATACATTTTGCATCCAAACCTGCTGTTTTAATGAAATTAATGAAGTATATCACTGATGTTGTCAGAAAACATGTTGTCAGAAAACATGTATTTCAGTTTCAGCAGTTTCAGTTCTAATAAGCAGCTCTGGAAGAGAAACGCTCAGAAACTCCCGCTTTGGTCACAGGACACAGTTCTTTATGGAAACATTTACAGAATCATGTAATTGTAAAGAAAACATGTTTTATTAGCAATTTTAGTGCTAATGAGTAGTGACTAGCGATTTCAAGGAATATATCATGTGAATACATTTTGTATCCAAACCTGCTGTTTTCATAGAAATTAGTGAGTATATTACTGATGTTGTCAGAAAACATGTATTCCAAGTATTTTCAGTATTGTATGCAAATACATTTTGCTTCCAAACCTGCTGTTCTTATAGAAATTAGTGAGCATATTACTGATGATGTCAGAAAACATGTATTATTGCAAGCTGTTTCAGTGCTAATAAGCAGCTTTGGATGAGAAACGCTCAGAAACTCCCACCTTAATCACAATATACAGTTCTTTATGGAAACATTTACAGAATCATGTAATTGTAAAGAAAAACATGTTTTCTAAGAAATTTTAGTGCTAATGAGTAGTGAATAGCGATTTCAAAGAATGTAGCATGTGAAAGCCTTTTGCACACAAACCTGCTGTTTTAATAGAAATTATTGAGTATATTACTGATGTTGTCAGAAAACATATATTGCAAGCTGTTTCAGTGCCAAGAAGCAGCTCTGGAAGAGAAACGCTCAGAAACTCATCTTTGTTCACCAGGATACAGATCTTTATGGAAACATTTACAGAATCATGTAATTGTAAAGAAAACATGTTTTCTAAGCAATGTTAGTGCTAATGAGTAGTGACTAGCGATTTCAAAGAATGTATCATGGGAATGCATTTTTCTTATAAATTATTGAGTATATTACTGATGTTGTCAGAAAACATGTATTATTGCAAGCTGTTTCAGTGCTAATAAGCAGCTCAGGAATAGAAAGGCTCAGAAACTCCACTTTGGTCACAAGATTCACTTCTTTATCAAAAACATATACAGACTAATGTAATTGTAAAGAAAACATGTTTCTAAGCAATTGTAGTGCTAAAAAGTAGTGACTAGCGATTCCAAAGAATATATAATGTTAAAGCATTTTGCATACAAACCTGCTGTTTTTGTTAAAATTAATGAACATATTACTGATGTTGTCAGAAAACATGCATTGCAAGCATTTTCAGTGCTTATGAGCAGCTTTGGAAGAGAAATGCTCAGAAACTCCGCTTTGGTCACAGGACACAGTTCTATATGGAAACATTTACAGGATCAAGTGTAATTGTAAAGAAAACATGTTTTATAAGCAATTTTATTGCTAATGAGTAGTGAATAGCGATTCCAAAGAATATATCATGTGAAAGCCTTTTGCACACAAACCTGCTGTTTTAATAGAAATTATTGAGTATATTACTGATGTTGTCAGAAAACATATATTGCAAGCTGTTTCAGTGCCAATAAGCAGCTCTGGAAGAGAAACGCTCAGAAACTCAGCTTTGTTCCCAGGGTACAGATCTTTATGGAAACATTTACACAATCATGTTATTGTAAAGAAAACATGTTTTCTAAGCAATTTTAGTGCTAATGTGTAGTGACTAGCGATTTCAAGGAATGTAGCATGTGAATACATCTAGTATCGAAACCTGCTGTTTTCATAGAAATTAGTGAGTATATCACTGATGTTGTCAGAAAACATATATTGCAAACTGTTTCAGGGCTAATAAGCAGCTCTGGAAGAGAATCGTTCAGAAACTACTTTTAGGTCACAGGACACAGTTCTTTATGGAAACATTTACAGAATCATGTAAAGAAAACATGTTTTATAAGCAATTTTAGTGCTAATGAGTAGTGACTAGCGATTTCAAAGGAAATGTAGCATGTGAATACATTTTGCATCCAAACCTGCTGTTTTTAATGAAATTAATGAAGTATATCACTGATGTTGTCAGAAAACATGTTGTCAGAAAAACATGTATTTCAGTTTCAGCAGTTTCAGTTCTAATAAGCAGCTCTGGAAGAGAAACGATCAGAAACTCCCGCTTTGGTCACAGGACACTGTTCTTATGGAAACATTTACAGAATCATGTAATTGTAAAGAAAACATGTTTTATTAGCAATTTTAGTGCTAATGAGTAGTGACTAAGCGATTTCAAGGAATATATCATGTGAATACATTTTGTATCCAAACCTGCTGTTTTCATAGAAATTAGTGAGTATATTACTGATGTTGTCAGAAAACATGTATTCCAAGTATTTTCAGTATTGTATGCAAATACATTTTGCTTCCAAACCTGCTGTTCTTATAGAAATTAGTGAGCATATTACTGATGATGTCAGAAAACATGTATTATTGCAAGCTGTTTCAGTGCTAATAAGCAGCTTTGGATGAGAAACGCTCAGAAACTCCCACCTTAATCACAATATACAGTTCTTTATGGAAACATTTACAGAATCATGTAATTGTAAAGAAAAACATGTTTTCTAAGAAATTTTAGTGCTAATGAGTAGTGAATAGCGATTTCAAAGAATGTAGCATGTGAAAGCCTTTGCACACAAAACCTGCTGTTTTAATAGAAATTATTGAGTATATTAATTGATGTTGTCAGAAAACATATATTGCAAGCTGTTTCAGTGCCAAGAAGCAGCTCTGGAAGAGAAACGCTCAGAAACTCAGCTTTGTTCACAGGATACAGATCTTTATGGAAACATTTACAGAATCATGTAATTTGTAAAGAAAACATGTTTCTAAGCAATGTTAGTGCTAATGAGTAGTGACTAGCGATTTCAAGGAATGTATCATGGGAATGCATTTTCTTATAAAATTATTGAGTATATTACTGATGTTAAAGCATTTTGCATACAAACCTGCTGTTTTTGTTAAAATTAATGAACATATTACTGATGTTGTCAGAAAACATGCATTGCAAGCATTTTCAGTGCTTATGAGCAGCTCTGGAAGAGAAATGCTCAGAAACTCCGCTTTGGTCACATGACACAGTTCTATATGGAAAAATTTACAGGATCATGTAATTGTAAAAGAAAAACATGTTTTTATAAGCAATTTTATTGCTAATGAGTAGTGAATAGCGATTCCAAAGAATATATCATGTGAAAGCCTTTTGCACACAAACCTGCTGTTTTAATAGAAATTATTGAGTATATTACTGATGTTGTCAGAAAACATATATTGCAAGCTGTTTCAGTGCCAATAAGCAGCTCTGGAAGAGAAACGCCAGAAACTCAGCTTTGTTCACAGGATACAGATCTTTATGGAAACATTTACACAATCATGTTATTGTAAAGAAAACATGTTTTCTAAGCAATTTTAGTGCTAATGTGTAGTGACTAGCGATTTCAAGGAATGTAGCATGTGAATACATCTAGTATCGAAACCTGCTGTTTTCATAGAAATTAGTGAGCATATCACTGATGTTGTCAGAAAACATGTATTGCAAGCAGTTTCAGTGCTATTAAGCAGCTCTGGAAGAGAAATGCTCAGAAACTCCGCTTTGGTCACAGTATACAGTTCTTTATTGAAACATTTACAGAATCATGTAATTGTAATGATAACATTACAATTTAACATTACAATTAAGCAATTTTAGTGCTAAGCAATTTCAAGTAATATATAATGTGAATACATTTTGTATCCAAACCTGCTGTTTTTAATGAAATTAATGAGTATATCACTGATGTTGTCATAAAACATGTATTGCAAGTAGTTTCAGTGCTAATAAGCAGCTCTGGACGAGAAACGCTCAGAAACTCCCGCTTTGGTCTCAAGATACAGTTCTTTATAGAAACATTTACAGAATCATGTAATTGTAATGAAAACATGTTTTCTAAGCAATTTTAGTGCTAAAGTGTAGTGACTAGCGATTTCAAGTAATATATCGAATGCAATTGGCATCTAAACATGCTGGTTTTGTTAAAATTAATGATCGTATCACTGATGATTTTAGAAAACATGTATTTGCAAGCAGTTTCAGTGCTATTAAGCAGCTCTGGAAGAGAAATGCTCAGAAACTCCGCTTTGGTCACAGGATACAGTTCTTTATGGAAACATTTACAGAATCATGTAATTGTAAAGAAAACATGTTTTCTAAGTAATTGTATTGCTAAAGTGTAGTGACTAGCGAATTCAAGTAATGTAGCATGTGAATACATTTTGCATCCAAACCTGCTGTTCTTATAGAAATTAGTGAGCATATTACTGATGGTGTCAGAAAACATGTATTGCAAGCTGTTTCAATGCTAATAAGCAGCTCTGGACGAGAAATGCTCAGAAACTCGCTTTTGGTCACAAGACACAGTTCTTTATCCAAAAACATTTACAGACTAATGTAATTGTAAAGAAAACATGTTTTCTAAAAAATTGTAGTGCTAATGAGTAGTGACTAGCGATTTCAAGGAATGTAGCATGTTAATACATCTAGTATCGAAACCTGCTGTTTTTATTGAAATTAATGAGTATATTACTGATGTTGTCAGAAAACATGTATTGCAAGCAGTTTCAGTGCTAATAAGCAGCTCTGGACGAGAAACGCCAGAAACTCCCGCTTTGGTCTCAAGATACAGTTCTTTATAGAAACATTTACAGAATCATGTAATTGTAAAGAAAACATGTTTTCTAAGCAATTTTAGTGCTAATGAGTAGTGACTAGCGATTTCAAGGAATGTAGCATGTGAATACATCTAGTATCGAAACCTGCTGTTTCATAGAAATTAGTGAGCATATCACTGATGTTGTCAGAAAACATGTATTGCAAGTAGTTTCAGTGCTAATAAGCAGCTCTGGACGAGAAACGCTCAGAAACTCCCACTTTGGTCTCAAGATACAGTTCTTTATAGAAACATTTACAGAATCATGTAATTGTAAAGAAAAACATGTTTTCTAAGCAATTTTAGTGCTAATGAGTAGTGACTAGCGATTTCAAGGTATGTAGCATGTGAATACATCTAGTATCGAAACCTGCTGTTTTTATTGAAATTAATGAACATATTACTGATGTTGTCAGAAAACATGTATTGCAAGCAGTTTCAGTGCTAATAAGCAGCTCTGGACGAGTAACGCTCAGAAACTCTCGTTTTGGTCACAAGACACAGTTCGAAACATTTACAGACTAATGTAATTGTAAAGAAAACATGTTTTCTAAAAATTGTAGTGCTAATGAGAGGTGACTAGCCATTTCAAAGAACATATCATGTGAAAGCATTTTTGCACACAAACCCAGCGGTTTTATAGAAATTATTGAGTATATTATTGATGATGTCAGAAAACATGTCTTGCAAGCTATTTCAGTGCTAATAAGCAGCTTTGGACGAGAAACGCTTAGAAACTCCAATTTTATTCACAAGATACAGTGGAAACATTTACAGAATCATGTAATTGTAAAGAATATTTTTTCTAAGAAATTGTAGTGCTAATGAGTAGTGACTAGCGATTTCAAAGAATGTATCATGGGAATGCATTTTGCATACAAACCTCCTGTTTTGCTAATAAGTGCTAATAAGCAGCTCTGGACGAGAAATGCTCAGAAACTCTTGTTTTGGTCACAAGACACAGTTCTTTATCGAAACATTTACAGACTAATGTAATTGTAAAAAAAACATGTTTTCTAAAAAATTGTAGTGCTAATGAGTTAGTGACTAAGCTGATTTCAAGGAATGTAGCATGTGAATACATCTAGTATCGAAACCTGCTGTTTTATTGAAATTAATGAACATATTACTGATGTTGTCAGAAAACATGTATTGCAAGCAGTTTCAGTGCTAATAAGCAGCTCTGGACGAGTAACGCCAGAAACTCTCGCTTTGGTCACAAGACACAGTTCTTTATCGAAACATTTACAGACTAATGTAATTGTAAAGAAAACATGTTTTCTAAAAAATTGTAGTGCTAATGAGAGGTGACTAGCCATTTCAAAGAACATATCATGTGAAAGCATTTTGCACACAAAACTGCGGTTTTTATAGAAATTATTGAGTATATTATTGATGTTGTCAGAAAACATGTATTTTTGCAAGCTGTTTCAGTGCTAATAAGCAGCTCAGGAATAGAAAGGCTCAGAAACTCCACTTTGGTCACAAGATTCACTTCTTTATCAAAACATATACAGACTAATGTAATTGTAAAGAAAACATGTTTTATAAGCAATTTTATTGCTAATGAGTAGTGAATAGCGATTCCAAAGAATATATCATGTGAAAGCATTTTGCACACAAACCTGCTGTTTTAATAGAAATTATTGAGTATATTACTGATGTTGTCAGAAAACATGTATTGCAAGCAGTTTCAGTGCTAATAAGCAGCTCTGGACGAGATACGCTCAGAAACTCCCGCTTTGGTCTCAAGATACAGTTCTTTATAGAAACATTTACAGAATCATGTAATTGTAATGAAAACATGTTTTCTAAGCAATTTTAGTGCTAAAGTGTAGTGACTAGCGATTTCAAGTAATATATCATGTGAATGCATTTTGCATCTAAACATGCTGGTTTTGTTAAAATTAATGATCATATCACTGATGATTTTAGAAAACATGTATTTGCAAGCAGTTTCAGTGCTATTAAGCAGCTCTGGAAGAGAATCGTTCAGAAACTACGCTTAGGTCACAGGACACAGTTCTTTATGGAAACATTTACAGAATCATGTAATTGTAAAGAAAACATGTTTTCTAAGAAATTTTAGTGCTAATGAGTAGTGAATAGCGATTTCAAAGAATGTAGCATGTGAAAGCCTTTTGCACACAAACCTGCTGTTTTAATAGAAATTATTGAGTATATTACTGATGTTGTCAGAAAACATATATTGCAAGCTGTTTCAGTGCCAAGAAGCAGCTCTGGAAGAGAAACGCTCAGAAACTCATCTTTGTTCACAGGATACAGATCTTTATGGAAACATTTACACAATCATGTTATTGTAAAGAAAACATGTTTTCTAAGCAATTTTAGTGCTAATGTGTAGTGACTAGCGATTTCAAGGAATGTAGCATGTGAATACATCTAGTATCGAAACCTGCTGTTTTCATAGAAATTAGTGAGTATATCACTGATGTTGTCAGAAAACATATATTGCAAACTGTTTCAGGGCTAATAAGCAGCTCTGGAAGAGAATCGTTCAGAAACTACGCTTAGGTCACAGGACACAGTTCTTTATGGAAACATTTACAGAATCATGTAAAGAAAACATGTTTTATAAGCAATTTTAGTGCTAATGAGTAGTGACTAGCGATTTCAAGGAAATGTAGCATGTGAATACATTTTGCATCCAAACCTGCTGTTTTAATGAAATTAATGAAGTATATCACTGATGTTGTCAGAAAAACATGTTGTCAGAAAACATGTATTTCAGTTTCAGCAGTTTCAGTTCTAATAAGCAGCTCTGGAAGAGAAACGCTCAGAAACTCCCGCTTTGGTCACAGGACACAGTTCTTTATGGAAACATTTACAGAATCATGTAATTGTAAAGAAAACATGTTTTATTAGCAATTTTAGTGCTAATGAGTAGTGACTAGCGATTTCAAGGAATATATCATGTGAATACATTTTGTATCCAAACCTGCTGTTTTCTATAGAAATTAGTGAGTATATTACTGATGTTGTCAGAAAACATGTATTCCAAGTATTTTTCAGTATTGTATGCAAATACATTTTGCTTCCAAACCTGCTGTTCTTATAGAAATTAGTGAGCATATTACTGATGATGTCAGAAAACATGTATTATTGCAAGCTGTTTCAGTGCTAATAAGCAGCTTTGGATGAGAAACGCTCAGAAACTCCCACCTTAATCACAATATACAGTTCTTTATGGAAACATTTACAGAATCATGTAATTGTAAAGAAAACATGTTTTCTAAGAAATTTTAGTGCTAATGAGTAGTGAATAGCGATTTCAAAGAATGTAGCATGTGAAAGCCTTTTGCACAAAAACCTGCTGTTTTAATAGAAATTATTGAGTATATTACTGATGTTGTCAGAAAACATATATTGCAAGCTGTTTCAGTGCCAAGAAGCAGCTCTGGAAGAGAAACGCTCAGAAACTCATCTTTGTTCACCAGGATACAGATCTTTATGGAAACATTTACAGAATCATGTAATTGTAAAGAAAACATGTTTTCTAAGCAATGTTAGTGCTAATGAGTAGTGACTAGCGATTTCAAAGAATGTATCATGGGAATGCATTTTTCTTATAAATTATTGAGTATATTACTGATGTTGTCAGAAAACATGTATTATTGCAAGCTGTTTCAGTGCTAATAAGCAGCTCAGGAATAGAAAGGCTCAGAAACTCCACTTTGGTCACAAGATTCACTTCTTTATCAAAACATATACAGACTAATGTAATTGTAAAGAAAACATGTTTTCTAAGCAATTGTAGTGCTAAAAAGTAGTGACTAGCGATTACAAAGAATATATAATGTTAAAGCATTTTGCATACAAACCTGCTGTTTTTGTTAAAATTAATGAACATATTACTGATGTTGTCAGAAAACATGCATTGCAAGCATTTTCAGTGCTTATGAGCAGCTTTGGAAGAGAAATGCTCAGAAACTCCGCTTTGGTCACAGGACACAGTTCTATATGGAAACATTTACAGGATCATGTAATTGTAAAGAAAACATGTTTTATAAGCAATTTTATTGCTAATGAGTAGTGAATAGCGATTCCAAAGAATATATCATGTGAAAGCCTTTTGCACACAAACCTGCTGTTTTAATAGAAATTATTGAGTATATTACTGATGTTGTCAGAAAACATATATTGCAAGCTGTTTCAGTGCCAATAAGCAGCTCTGGAAGAGAAACGCTCAGAAACTCAGCTTTGTTCCCAGGGTACAGATCTTTATGGAAACATTTACACAATCATGTTATTGTAAAGAAAACATGTTTTCTAAGCAATTTTAGTGCTAATGTGTAGTGACTAGCGATTTCAAGGAATGTAGCATGTGAATACATCTAGTATCTAAACCTGCTGTTTTCATAGAAATTAGTGAGTATATCACTGATGTTGTCAGAAAACATATATTGCAAACTGTTTCAGGGCTAATAAGCAGCTCTGGAAGAGAATCGTTCAGAAACTACGCTTAGGTCACAGGACACAGTTCTTTATGGAAACATTTACAGAATCATGTAAAGAAAACATGTTTTATAAGCAATTTTAGTGCTAATGAGTAGTGACTAGCGATTTCAAGGAAATGTAGCATGTGAATACATTTTGCATCCAAACCTGCTGTTTTTAATGAAATTAATGAAGTATATCACTGATGTTGTCAGAAAACATGTTGTCAGAAAACATGTATTTCAGTTTCAGCAGTTTCAGTTCTAATAAGCAGCTCTGGAAGAGAAACGATCAGAAACTCCCGCTTTGGTCACAGGACACTGTTCTTTATGGAAACATTTACAGAATCATGTAATTGTAAAGAAAACATGTTTTATTAGCAATTTTAGTGCTAATGAGTAGTGACTAGCGATTTCAAGGAATATATCATGTGAATACATTTTGTATCCAAACCTGCTGTTTTCATAGAAATTAGTGAGTATATTACTGATGTTGTCAGAAAACATGTATTCCAAGTATTTTCAGTATTGTATGCAAATACATTTTGCTTCCAAACCTGCTGTTCGTATAGAAATTAGTGAGCATATTACTGATGATGTCAGAAAACATGTATTATTGCAAGCTGTTTCAGTGCTAATAAGCAGCTTTGGATGAGAAACGCTCAGAAACTCCCACCTTAATCACAATATACAGTTCTTTATGGAAACATTTACAGAATCATGTAATTGTAAAGAAAACATGTTTTCTAAGAAATTTTAGTGCTAATGAGTAGTGAATAGCGATTTCAAAGAATGTAGCATGTGAAAGCCTTTTGCACACAAACCTGCTGTTTTAATAGAAATTATTGAGTATATTACTGATGTTGTCAGAAAACATATATTGCAAGCTGTTTCAGTGCCAAGAAGCAGCTCTGGAAGAGAAACGCCAGAAACTCAGCTTTGTTCACAGGATACAGATCTTTATGGAAACATTTACAGAATCATGTAATTGTAAAGAAAACATGTTTTCTAAGCAATGTTAGTGCTAATGAGTAGTGACTAGCCATTTCAAGGAATGTATCATGGGAATGCATTTTTCTTATAAATTATTGAGTATATTACTGATGTTGTCAGAAAACATGTATTATTGCAAGCTGTTTCAGTGCTAATAAGCAGCTCAGGAATAGAAAGGCTCAGAAACTCCACTTTGGTCACAAGATTCACTTCTTTATCAAAACATATACAGACTAATGTAATTGTAAAGAAAACATGTTTTCTAAGCAATTGTAGTGCTAAAAAGTAGTGACTAGCGATTCCAAAGAATATATAATGTTAAAGCATTTTGCATACAAACCTGCTGTTTTTGTTAAAATTAATGAACATATTACTGATGTTGTCAGAAAACATGCATTGCAAGCATTTTCAGTGCTTATGAGCAGCTCTGGAAGAGAAATGCTCAGAAACTCCGCTTTGGTCACATGACACAGTTCTATATGGAAACATTTACAGGATCATGTAATTGTAAAGAAAACATGTTTTATAAGCAATTTTATTGCTAATGAGTAGTGAATAGCGATTCCAAAGAATATATCATGTGAAAGCCTTTTGCACACAAACCTGCTGTTTTAATAGAAATTATTGAGTATATTACTGATGTTGTCAGAAAACATATATTGCAAGCTGTTTCAGTGCCAATAAGCAGCTCTGGAAGAGAAACGCTCAGAAACTCAGCTTTGTTCACAGGATACAGATCTTTATGGAAACATTTACACAATCATGTTATTGTAAAGAAAACATGTTTTCTAAGCAATTTTAGTGCTAATGTGTAGTGACTAGCGATTTCAAGGAATGTAGCATGTGAATACATCTAGTATCGAAACCTGCTGTTTTCATAGAAATTAGTGAGCATATCACTGATGTTGTCAGAAAACATGTATTGCAAGCAGTTTCAGTGCTATTAAGCAGCTCTGGAAGAGAAATGCTCAGAAACTCCGCTTTGGTCACAGTATACAGTTCTTTATTGAAACATTTACAGAATCATGTAATTGTAATGATAACATTACAATTTAACATTACAATTAAGCAATTTTAGTGCTAAGCAATTTCAAGTAATATATAATGTGAATACATTTTGTATCCAAACCTGCTGTTTTAATGAAATTAATGAGTATATCACTGATGTTGTCATAAAACATGTATTGCAAGTAGTTTCAGTGCTAATAAGCAGCTCTGGGACGAGAAACGCCAGAAACTCCCCGCTTTGGTCTCAAGATACAGTTCTTTATAGAAACATTTACAGAATCATGTAATTGTAATGAAAAAATGTTTTTCTAAGCAATTTTAGTGCTAAAGTGTAGTGACTAGCTGATTTCAAGTAATATATCGTGAATGCAATTGGCATCTAAACATGCTGGTTTTGTTAAAATTAATGATCAGATCACTGATGATTTTAGAAAACATGTATTTGCAAGCAGTTTCAGTGCTATTAAGCAGCTCTGGAAGAGAAATGCTCAGAAACTCCGCTTTGGTCACAGGATACAGTTCTTTATGGAAACATTTACAGAATCATGTAATTGTAAAGAAAACATGTTTTCTAAGTAATTGTATTGCTAAAGTGTAGTGACTAGCGAATTCAAGTAATGTAGCATGTGAATACATTTTGCATCCAAACCTGCTGTTCTTATAGAAATTAGTGAGCATATTACTGATGGTGTCAGAAAACATGTATTGCAAGCTGTTTCAATGCTAATAAGCAGCTCTGGGACGAGAAATGCTCAGAAACTCTCGTTTTGGTCACAAGACATAGTTCTTTATCGAAACATTTACAGACTAATGTAATTGTAAAGAAAACATGTTTTCTAAAAAATTGTAGTGCTAATGAGTAGTGACTAGCGATTTCAAGGAATGTAGCATGTGAATACATCTAGTATCGAAACCTGCTGTTTTATTGAAATTAATGAGTATATTACTGATGTTGTCAGAAAACATGTATTGCAAGCAGTTTCAGTGCTAATAAGCAGCTCTGGACGAGAAATGAACGCCAGAAACTCCCGCTTTGGTCTCAAGATACAGTTCTTTATAGAAACATTTACAGAATCATGTAATTGTAAAGAAAACATGTTTTCTAAGCAATTTTAGTGCTAATGAGTAGTGACTAGCGATTTCAAGGAATGTAGCATGTGAATACATCTAGTATCGAAACCTGCTGTTTCATAGAAATTAGTGAGCATATCACTGATGTTGTCAGAAAACATGTATTGCAAGTAGTTTCAGTGCTAATAAGCAGCTCTGGACGAGAAACGCTCAGAAACTCCCGCTTTGGTCTCAAGATACAGTTCTTTATAGAAACATTTACAGAATCATGTAATTGTAAAGAAAACATGTTTTCTAAGCAATTTTAGTGCTAATGAGTAGTGACTAGCGATTTCAAGGTATGTAGCATGTGAATACATCTAGTATCGAAACCTGCTGTTTTTATTGAAATTAATGAACATATTACTGATGTTGTCAGAAAACATGTATTGCAAGCAGTTTCAGTGCTAATAAGCAGCTCTGGACGAGTAACGCCTCAGAAACTCTCGCTTTGGTCACAAGACACAGTTCAAAACATTTACAGACTAATGTAATTGTAAAGAAAACATGTTTTCTAAAAAAATTGTAGTGCTAATGAGAGGTGACTAGCCATTTCAAAGAACATATCATGTGAAAGATTTTTGCACACAAAACCTGCGGTTTTATAGAAATTATTGAGTATATTATTGATGTTGTCAGAAAACATGTCTTGCAAGCTATTTCAGTGCTAATAAGCAGCTTTGGACGAGAAACGCTTAGAAACTCCCACTTTATTCACAAGATACAGTGGAAACATTTACAGAATCATGTAATTGTAAAGAATATTTTTTTTCTAAGAAATTGTAGTGCTAATGAGTAGTGACTAGCGATTTCAAAGAATGTATCATGGGAATGCATTTTGCATACAAACCTCCTGTTTTGCTAATAAGTGCTAATAAGCAGCTCTGGACGAGAAATGCTCAGAAACTCTTGTTTTGGTCACAAGACACAGTTCTTTATCGAAACATTTACAGACTAATGTAATTGTAAAGAAAACATGTTTTCTAAAAAATTGTAGTGCTAATGAGTTAGTGACTAGCGATTTCAAGGAATGTAGCATGTGAATACATCTAGTATCGAAACCTGCTGTTTTTATTGAAATTAATGAACATATTACTGATGTTGTCAGAAAACATGTATTGCAAGCAGTTTCAGTGCTAATAAGCAGCTCTGGACGAGTAACGCTCAGAAACTCTCGCTTTGGTCACAAGACACAGTTCTTTATCGAAACATTTACAGACTAATGTAATTGTAAAGAAAACATGTTTTCTAAAAAATTGTAGTGCTAATGAGAGGTGACTAGCCATTTCAAAGAACATATCATGTGAAAGCATTTTGCACACAAAACTGCGGTTTTTATAGAAATTATTGAGTATATTATTGATGTTGTCAGAAAACATGTATTTTTGCAAGCTGTTTCAGTGCTAATAAGCAGCTCAGGAATAGAAAGGCTCAGAAACTCCACTTTGGTCACAAGATTCACTTCTTTATCAAAACATATACAGACTAATGTAATTGTAAAGAAAACATGTTTTATAAGCAATTTTATTGCTAATGAGTAGTGAATAGCGATTCCAAAGAATATATCATGTGAAAGCATTTTGCACACAAACCTGCTGTTTTAATAGAAATTATTGAGTATATTACTGATGTTGTCAGAAAACATGTATTGCAAGCAGTTTCAGTGCTAATAAGCAGCTCTGGACGAGATACGCTCAGAAACTCCCGCTTTGGTCTCAAGATACAGTTCTTTATAGAAACATTTACAGAATCATGTAATTGTAATGAAAACATGTTTTCTAAAAAATTGTAGTGCTAATGAGTAGTGACTAGCGATTTCAAAGAATGTATCATGGGAATGCATTTTGCATACAAACCTCCTGTTTTGCTAATAAGTGCTAATAAGCAGCTCTGGACGAGAAATGCTCAGAAACTCTTGTTTTGGTCACAAGACACAGTTCTTTATCGAAACATTTACAGACTAATGTAATTGTAAAGAAAACATGTTTTCTAAAAAATTGTAGTGCTAAAGTGTAGTGACTAGCGATTTCAAGTAATATATCATGTGAATGCATTTTGCATCTAAACATGCTGGTTTTGTTAAAATTAATGATCATATCACTGATGATTTTAGAAAACATGTATTTGCAAGCAGTTTCAGTGCTATTAAGCAGCTCTGGAAGAGAAATGCTCAGAAACTCCGCTTTGGTCACAGGATACAGTTCTTTATGGAAACATTTACAGAATCATGTAATTGTAAAGAAAACATGTTTTCTAAAAAATTGTAGTGCTAATGAGTAGTGACTATCCATTTCAAAGAACATATCATGTGAAAGCATTTTGCACAATAAACCCAAGGTGGTTTTTATAGAAATTATTGAGTATTTTATTGATGTTGTCAGAAAACATGTATTATTGCAAGCTGTTTCAGTGCTAATAAGCAGCTCAGGAATAGAAACGTCTCAAAACTCCGCTTTGGTCACAGGATACAGTTCTTTATGGAAAAATTTACAGAATCATGTAATTGTAAAGAAACATCATGTTTTATAGGCTATTTTAGTACTAATGAGTAGTGACTAGCGCATTTCAAGGAATGTAGCATGTGAATACATCTTGTATCTAAAACCTGCTGTTTTCATAGAAATTAGTGAGTATATCACTGATGTTGTCAGAAAACATATATTGCAAACTGTTTCAGGGCTAATAAGCAGCTCTGGAAGAGAATCGTTCAGAAACTACTTTTAGGTCACAGGACACAGTTCTTTATGGAAACATTTACAGAATCATGTAAAGAAAACATGTTTTATAAGCAATTTTAGTGCTAATGAGTAGTGACTAGCGATTTCAAGGAAATGTAGCATGTGAATACATTTTGCATCCAAACCTGCTGTTTTTAATGAAATTAATGAAGTATATCACTGATGTTGTCAGAAAACATGTTGTCAGAAAACATGTATTTCAGTTTCAGCAGTTTCAGTTCTAATAAGCAGCTCTGGAAGAGAAACGCCTCAGAAACTCCGCTTTGGTCACAGGACACAGTTCTTTATGGAAACATTTACAGAATCATGTAATTGTAAAGAAAACATGTTTTATTAGCAATTTTAGTGCTAATGAGTAGTGACTAGCGATTTCAAGGAATATATCATGTGAATACATTTTGTATCCAAACCTGCTGTTTTCATAGAAATTAGTGAGTATATTACTGATGTTGTCAGAAAACATGTATTCCAAGTATTTTCAGTATTGTATGCAAATACATTTTGCTTCCAAACCTGCTGTTCAGATAGAAATTAGTGAGCATATTACTGATGATGTCAGAAAACATGTATTATTGCAAGCTGTTTCAGTGCTAATAAGCAGCTTTGGATGAGAAACGCTCAGAAACTCTAACCTTAATCACAATATACAGTTCTTTATGGAAACATTTACAGAATCATGTAATTGTAAAGAAAACATGTTTTCTAAGAAATTTTAGTGCTAATGAGTAGTGAATAGCGATTTCAAAGAATGTAGCATGTGAATGCCTTTTGCACACAAACCTGCTGTTTTAATAGAAATTATTGAGTATATTACTGATGTTGTCAGAAAACATATATTGCAAGCTGTTTCAGTGCCAAGAAGCAGCTCTGGAAGAGAAACGCTCAGAAACTCAGCTTTGTTCACAGGATATAGATCTTTATGGAAACATTTACAGAATCATGTAATTGTAAAGAAAACATGTTTTCTAAGCAATGTTAGTGCTAATGAGTAGTGACTAGCGATTTCAAGGAATGTATCATGGGAATGCATTTTTCTTATAAATTATTGAGTATATTACTGATGTTGTCAGAAAACATGTATTATTGCAAGCTGTTTCAGTGCTAATAAGCAGCTCAGGAATAGAAAGGCTCAGAAACTCCACTTTGGTCACAAGATTCACTTCTTTATCAAAACATATACAGACTAATGTAATTGTAAAGAAAACATGTTTTCTAAGCAATTGTAGTGCTAATGTGTAGTGACTAGCGATTTCAAGGAATGTAGCATGTGAATACATCTAGTATCGAAACCTGCTGTTTTCATAGATTTAGTGAGCATATCACTGATGTTGTCAGAAAACATGTATTGCAAGCAGTTTCAGTGCTATTAAGCAGCTCTGGAAGAGAAATGCTCAGAAACTCCGCTTTGGTCACAGTATACAGTTCTTTATTGAAACATTTACAGAATCATGTAATTGTAATGATAACATTACAATTTAACATTACAATTAAGCAATTTTAGTGCTAAGCAATTTCAAGTAATATATAATGTGAATACATTTTGTATCCAAACCTGCTGTTTTTAATGAAATTAATGAGTATATCACTGATGTTGTCATAAATCATGTATTGTAAGCAGCTTCAGTGCTAATAAGCAGCTCTGGACGAGAAATGCTCAGAAACTCTCGTTTTGGTCACAAGACACAGTTCTTTATCGAAACATTTACAGACTAATGTAATTGTAAAGAAAACATGTTTTCTAAAAAATTGTAGTGCTAATGAGTAGTGACTAGCGATTTCAAGGAATGTAGCATGTGAATACATCTAGTATCGAAACCTGCTGTTTTTATTGAAATTAATGAGTATATTACTGATGTTGTCAGAAAACATGTATTGCAAGCAGTTTCAGTGCTAATAAGCAGCTCTGGACGAGAAACGCTCAGAAACTCCCGCTTTGGTCTCAAGATACAGTTCTTTATAGAAACATTTACAGAATCATGTAATTGTAAAGAAAACATGTTTTCTAAGCAATTTTAGTGCTAATGAGTAGTGACTAGCGATTTCAAGGAATGTAGCATGTGAATACATCTAGTATCGAAACCTGCTGTTTCATAGAAATTAGTGAGCATATCACTGATGTTGTCAGAAAACATGTATTGCAAGTAGTTTCAGTGCTAATAAGCAGCTCTGGACGAGAAACGCCAGAAACTCCCGCTTTGGTCTCAAGATACAGTTCTTTATAGAAACATTTACAGAATCATGTAATTGTAATGAAAACATGTTTTCTAAGCAATTTTAGTGCTAAAGTGTAGTGACTAGCGATTTCAAGTAATATATCATGTGAATGCATTTTGCATCTAAACATGCTGGTTTTGTTAAAATTAATGATCATATCACTGATGATTTTAGAAAACATGTATTTGCAAGCAGTTTCAGTGCTATTAAGCAGCTCTGGAAGAGAAATGCTCAGAAACTCCGCTTTGGTCACAGGATACAGTTCTTTATGGAAACATTTACAGAATCATGTAATTGTAAAGAAAACATGTTTTCTAAGTAATTGTATTGTTAAAGTGTAGTGACTAGCGATTTCAAGTAATGTAGCATGTGAAAACATTTTGCATCCAAACCTGCTGTTCTTATAGAAATTAGTGAGCATATTACTGATGATGTCAGAAAACATGTATTGCAAGCTGTTTCAATGCTAATAAGCAGCTCTGGAAGAGAAACGCTCAGAAACTCCGCTTTGGTCACAGTATACAGTTCTTTATTGAAACATTTATTAGAATCATGTAATTGTAATGATAACATTACAATTTATCATTACAATTAAGCAATTTTAGTGCTAAGCAATTTCAAGTAATATATAATGTGAATACATTTTGTATCCAAACCTGCTGTTTTTAATGAAATTAATGAGTATATCACTGATGTTGTCATAAAACATGTATTGTAAGCAGCTTCAGTGCTAATAAGCAGCTCTGGACGAGAAATGCTCAGAAACTCTCGTTTTGGTCACAAGACACAGTTCTTTATCGAAACATTTACAGACTAATGTAATTGTAAAGAAAACATGTTTTTTAAAAAATATTAGTGCTAATGAGTAGTGACTAGCGATTTCAAGGAATGTAGCATGTGAATACATCTAGTATCGAAACCTGCTGTTTTTATTGAAATTAATGAACATATTACTGATGTTGTCAGAAAACATGTATTGCAAGCAGTTTCAGTGCTAATAAGCAGCTCTGGACGAGTAACGCTCAGAAACTCTCGTTTTGGTCACAAGACACAGTTCTTTATCGAAACATTTACAGACTAATGTAATTGTAAAGAAAACATGTTTTCTAAAAATTGTAGTGCTAATGAGAGGTGACTAGCCATTTCAAAGAACATATCATGTGAAAGCATTTTGCACACAAACCTCAAGGTTTTTATAGAAATTATTGAGTATATTATTGATGTTGTCAGAAAACATGTCTTGCAAGCTATTTCAGTGCTAATAAGCAGCTTTGGACGAGAAACGCTTTAGAAACTCCCACTTTATTCACAAGATACAGTTCTTTATGGAAACATTTACAGAATCATGTAATTGTAAAGAATATTTTTTTTCTAAGAAATTGTAGTGCTAATGAGTAGTGACTAGCGATTTCAAAGAATGTATCATGGGAATGCATTTTGCATACAAACCTCCTGTTCTCTTATAAATTATTGAGTATATTACTGATGTTGTCAGAAAACATGTATTTTGCAAGCTGTTTCAGTGCTAATAAGCAGCTCAGGAATAGAAAGGCTCAGAAACTCCACTTTGGTCACAAGATTCACTTCTTTATCAAAACATATACAGACTAATGTAATTGTAAAGAAAACATGTTTTATAAGCAATTTTATTGCTAATGAGTAGTGAATAGCGATTCCAAAGAATATATCATGTGAAAGCATTTTGCACACAAACCTGCTGTTTTAATAGAAATTATTGAGTATATTACTGATGTTGTCAGAAAAAAAATGTATTGCAAGCAGTTTCTAGTGCTAATAAGCAGCTCTGGACGAAACGCTCAGAAACTCCCGCTTTGGTCTCAAGATACAGTTCTTTATAGAAACATTTACAGAATTATGTAATTGTAATGAAAACATGTTTTCTAAGCAATTTTAGTGCTAAAGTGTAGTGACTAGCGATTTCAAGTAATATATCGTGAATGCAATTTGCATCTAAACATGCTGGTTTTGTTAAAATTAATGATCGTATCACTGATGATTTTAGAAAACATGTATTTGCAAGCAGTTTCAGTGCTATTAAGCAGCTCTGGAAGAGAAATGCTCAGAAACTCCGCTTTGGTCACAGGATACAGTTCTTTATGGAAACATTTACAGAATCATGTAATTGTAAAGAAAACATGTTTTCTAAGTAATTGTATTGCTAAAGTGTAGTGACTAGCGAATTCAAGTAATGTAGCATGTGAATACATTTTGCATCCAAACCTGCTGTTCTTATAGAAATTAGTGAGTATATGATGTTGTCAGAAAACATATATTGCAAACTGTTTCAGGGCTAATAAGGAGCTCTGGAAGAGAATCGTTCAGAAACTACGCTTAGGTCACAGGACACAGTTCTTTATGGAAACATTTACAGAATCATGTAAAGAAAACATGTTTCATAAGCAATTTTAGTTCTTATAAGTAGTGACTAGCGATTTCAAGGAATGTAGCATGTGAATACATTTTGCATCCAAACCTGCTGTTCTTATTGAGATTAGTGAGCATATTACTGATGATGTCAGAAAACATGTATTGCAAGCAGTTTCAGTGCTAATAAGCCGTTCTTGACGAGAAACGCTCAGAAATTCACGCTTTGGTCACAAGATACAGTTCTTTATGGAAACATTTACAGAATCATGTAATTGTAAAGAAAACATGTTTTATAAGCAATTTTAGTGCTAATGAGTAGGACTAGCGATTTCAAGGAAATGTAGCATGTGAATACATTTTGCATCCAAACCTGCTGTTTTTAATGAAATTAATGAAGTATATCACTGATGTTGTCAGAAAACATGTTGTCAGAAAACATGTATTGCAAGCAGTTTCAGTGCTAATAAGCAGCTCTGGAAGAGAAACGCTCAGAAACTCCCGCTTTTGTCACAGGACACAGTTCTTTATGGAAACATTTACAGAATCATGTAATTGTAAAGAAAACATGTTTTATTAGCAATTTTAGTGCTAATGAGTAGTGACTAGCGATTTCAAGGAATATATCATGTGAATACATCTTGTATCCAAACCTGCTGTTTTCATAGAAATTAGTGAGTATATTACTGATGTTGTCAGAAAACATGTATTCCAAGTATTTTCAGTATTGTATGCAAATACATTTTGCATCCAAACCTGCTGTTTTCATAGAAATTAGTGAGCATAACACTGATGTTGTCAGAAAACATGTATTGCAAGCAGTTTCAGTGCTAATAAGCAGCTCTGGAAGAGAAACGCTCAGAAACTCAGCTTTGTTCACAGGATACAGATCTTTATGGAAACATTTACACAATCATGTTATTGTAAAGAAAACATGTTTTCTAAGCAATTTTAGTGCTAATGTGTAGTGACTAGCGATTTCAAGGAATGTAGCATGTGAATACATCTAGTATCGAAACCTGCTGTTCTTATAGAAATTAGTGAGCATATTACTGATGGTGTCAGAAAACATGTATTGCAAGCTGTTTCAATGCTAATAAGCAGCTCTGGACGAGAAATGCTCAGAAACTCTCGTTTTGGTCTCAAGATACAGTTCTTTATAGAAACATTTACAGAATCATGAAATTGTAATGAAAACATGTTTTCTAAGCAATTTTAGTGCTAAAGTGTAGTGACTAGCGATTTCAAGTAATATATCGTGAATGCAATTTGCATCTAAACATGCTGGTTTTGTTAAAATTAATGATCGTATCACTGATGATTTTAGAAAACATGTATTTGCAAGCAGTTTTAGTGCTATTAAGCAGCTCTGGAAGAGAAATGCTCAGAAACTCCGCTTTGGTCACAGGATAGAGTTCTTTATGGAAACATTTACAGAATCATGTAATTGTAAAGAAAACATGTTTTCTAAGTAATTGTATTGCTAAAGTTTAGTGACTAGCGAATTCAAGTAATGTAGCATGTGAATACATTTTGCATCCAAACCTGCTGTTCTTATAGAAATTAGTGAGCATATTACTGATGGTGTCAGAAAACATGTATTGCAAGCTGTTTCAATGCTAATAAGCAGCTCTGGACGAGAAATGCTCAGAAACTCTCGTTTTGGTCACAAGACACAGTTCTTTATCGAAACATTTACAGACTAATGTAATTGTAAAGAAAACATGTTTTCTAAAAAATTGTAGTGCTAATGAGTAGTGACTATCCATTTCAAAGAACATATCATGTGAAAGCATTTTGCACACAAAACCCGCGGTTTTATAGAAATTATTGAGTATTTTATTGATGTTGTCAGAAAACATGTATTATTGCAAGCTGTTTCAGTGCTAATAAGCAGCTCAGGAATAGAAACGTCTGAAACTCCGCTTTGGTCACAGGATACAGTTCTTTATGGAAAAATTTACAGAATCATGTAATTGTAAAGAAACATGTTTTATAGGCTATTTTAGTACTAATGAGTAGTGACTAGCGATTTCAAGGAATGTAGCATGTGAATACATCTTGTATCGAAACCTGCTGTTTTCATAGAAATTAGTGAGTATATCACTGATGTTGTCAGAAAACATATATTGCAAACTGTTTCAGGGCTAATAAGCAGCTCTGGAAGAGAATCGTTCAGAAACCTACGCTTTAGGTCACAGGGACACAGTTCTTTATGGAAACATTTACAGAATCATGTAAAGAAAACATGTTTCATAAGCAATTTTAGTCCTTATAAGTAGTGACTAGCGATTTCAAGGAATGTAGCATGTGAATACATTTTGCATCCAAACCTGCTGTTCTTATTGAGATTAGTGAGCATATTACTGATGATGTCAGAAAACATGTATTGCAAGCAGTTTCAGTGCTAATAAGCCGCTCTTGACGAGAAAACGCCAGAAATTCACGCTTTGGTCACAAGATACAGTTCTTATGGAAACATTTACAGAATCATGTAATTGTAAAGAAAACATGTTTTATAAGCAATTTTAGTGCTAATGAGTAGGACTAGCGATTGCAAGGAAATGTAGCATGTGAATACATTTTGCATCCAAACCTGCTGTTTTTAATGAAATTAATGAAGTATATCACTGATGTTGTCAGAAAACATGTTGTCAGAAAACATGTATTTCAGTTTCAGCAGTTTCAGTTCTAATAAGCAGCTCTGAAGAGAAACGCCAGAAACTCCCGCTTTGGTCACAGGACACAGTTCTTTATGGAAACATTTACAGAATCATGTAATTGTAAAGAAAACATGTTTTATTAGCAATTTTAGTGCTAATGAGTAGTGACTAGCGATTTCAAGGAATATATCATGTGAATACATTTTGTATCCAAACCTGCTGTTTTCATAGAAATTAGTGAGTATATTACTGATGTTGTCAGAAAACATGTATTCCAAGTATTTTCAGTATTGTATGCAAATACATTTTGCATCCAAACCTGCTGTTTTCATAGAAATTAGTGAGCATATCACTGATGTTGTCAGAAAATATGTATTGCAAGCAGTTTCAGTGCTAATAAGCAGCTCTGGACGAGAAACACTCAGAAACTCCCGCTTTGGTCTCAAGATACAGTTCTTTATAGAAACATTTACAGAATCATGTAATTGTAATGAAAACATGTTTTCTAAGCAATTTTAGTGCTAAAGCGTAGTGACTAGCGATTTCAAGTAATATATCATGTGAATGCATTTTGCATCTAAACATGCTGGTTTTGTTAAAATTAATGATCATATTACTGATGATGTCAGAAAACATGTATTGCAAGCTGTTTCAATGCTAATAAGCAGCTCTGGAAGAGAAACGCTCAGAAACTCCGCTTTGGTCACAGTATACAGTTCTTTATTGAAACATTTACAGAATCATGTAATTGTAATGATAACATTACAATTTATCATTACAATTAAGCAATTTTAGTGCTAAGCAATTTCAAGTAATATATAATGTGAATACATTTTGTATCCAAACCTGCTGTTTTTAATGAAATTAATGAGTATATCACTGATGTTGTCATAAAACATGTATTGTAAGCAGCTTCAGTGCTAATAAGCAGCTCTGGACGAGAAACGCTCAGAAACATCGCTTTGGTCACAGGATACAGTTCTTTATGGAAACATTTACAGACTATTGTAATTGTAAGGCAAACATGTTTTATAAGCAGTTTTAGAAATAATGAGTAGTGACTAGCGATTTAAAGGAATGTATTAATACATTCCTTTTGGATGCATTTTGCATCCAAACCTGCTGTTTTTATTGAAATTAGTGAGTATATCACTAATGTTTTCAGAAAACATGTATTGTATATTTTTATGATATATGCCTATGCCATAGGCATATATCAAATGGATCATTTTATATGCACATGGTATATTTGTAATGCACAAATAAAATGATATCCTAAATGAGCACTGAAGCACTAGAGCAGGGTTTTTCAAACTTTTTGTGTGTGTGGACCACTATTTGTAATCAAAAAATTTTGCGGACCACCTCATAACACACATAATAAAATGTATTATTTTATTATGTGTGTTATGAGGTGGTCCGCAAAATTTTTTGATTACAAATTTGATTAAAAACAGCAGGTTTGGATGCAAAATGCATCCAAAAGGAATGTATTAATACATTTTAAAATGTATTATAGAATATTTTATTCTGCCTTTCCACGGACCACCTGCAGTACCCTCACGGACCACTAGTGGTCCGCGGACCACAGTTTGGGAATGACTGCACTAGAGCACATATATGGCATAAAAAGAGCACACACACACACACACACACACACACACACACACACACACACACACACACACACACACACACACACACACACACACACACACACACACACACACACACACACACACACACACACACACACACACACACACACACACACACACACACACACACACACACACACACACACACACACACACACACACACACACACACACACACACACACACACACACACACACACACACACACACACACACACACACACACACACACACACACACACACACACACACACACACATTGAGTAAAAAACACAGTGGTACTTGGAACATAGAGGTACAGAATAACACCACTGGGTACCAGACACGAACACAGAAAACATGTGTGGCTATAAATATGATTATATTTGTAGATATATGCATATGGTATAACACTGAAACACCAATCCAGGGTTGCCTTGCCACCATTATACTATAAGAACAGAGAATAAGAAACCGGGGGGCAGGCCTAAAAAGGAATACTCCAATAAGAAAAGATAATAGTAGCAGACCACGAAAAGGGGATGGCTAAAGAGTAGTAAATCATTTGTCAAGAAGAAATGGAATAAAGTGAGGAGTCAGAGACTGTAAGATCAGATGCTCTTGGATTTTCTTTGGATGTTCATTGGTATCTCAGCTTTGTTGGCTCGAGCAATAAAGTTTGACTTTTGGCACCTGGAACCTTCTTTTCTTAGTGATTTTTTGGATAGTGAGGGATTTTAAAATCATGTCACGCTAAGAGTGAGCCTCTAGGTAGGGCAATTTGCTAGGTAGCTCGAGGGTGAGGACACCCTGATAAATCCTGTAGGTACAGGTCACACAAGAGGTGTGAGCCCAAGAAGGGCACTGAAGCTAGGTAGCCTCGAGGGTGAGGACTCTCCTGATAAATCCTGTAGGTACAGGTCACACTAAAGGTGTGAGCCCAAGAAGGGCAAGAGGTAGGTAGCTCGAGGGTGAGGTCACCCTGATAAATCCTGTAGGTACAGGTCACACAAGAGGTGTGAGCTCAAGAAGGGTATTGAAAAATAAAAAATCCAGGAAAAAAAATAAAATAAATAATATTTGTAGTTTTTGTTGTCTCTGTGTTGAGGAGAAGAGTGTGACCTCTCACACTCTTTTCCTCAACATACACTTTCAAGTAAGTGTGGTAGGTGTTTGCGCAAACATAAGAGAGTGTGTGTGATTTGATAAGCAGAGAAGAGATGGAGTTTGCTGTACAGCTTTAAGGAGCATTTGTTTTTGTGATTATTGGATATGTCTCGTATGAGAATTGGGTAGTGATATATGCTGAAGTGACAAATGTTTAGCAGTATAAGCAGTATAAATAAAAGTAAAGAATACAGTGTATTGAGTATAAAGTATAATAAGTTGAGAAACTCTAAACATGTCTGAAAAACCAATAGAAAGAATAAAGGCTAGATACCCAGTCTGCAGAGAATTAATTAAATATATCCAGAAAATGGACTAAAAAAACTAAAAGTTTACTAACTAAACTTTTGATTTATCTGTATGTGAAGAGAATTATAAACCAAACGATAGGAGTAAGAAAAGAGAAGCAAAAATTATGTATTGAACTTATTTAAAAAAGAAGGGGTTAATTACCTAAAAAGCATAAACATAATTGGAAAAATATTGAATGAAGATGATGAAAAAATGAAAGAAAAAGCAACAGAGAAAAAGAGAAATTAAGAGATTGTAAGAGAATGAAGAGAATATAAGACCACCTCCCTACGAACCACCCAGAGCTCAATTACTAATAGTTAAATTCAATTCGAGGGACAAGTAGAAGTGTATACAGAGAATGCAGCAGAGGCTTGTGATACAATATCTGCACTAGCCTGCACTGGTATACTAGCCAGCACTGGTGCATAGCCACTGCCGAAACTTCCCAGGGGAGACCTAGCGATTGTAGACGTAATTTAATGGCTGACCCTGCACAGGGTCAAGACATACTAGGGCCTCACTTATTGCAACCTGAGAAAGTAGGAATGGCAGGGAAAAGTAAAGTAATGCATTTGATGCATATACAGCTGTAAGAAACTGATTCAGAGCAGGTGATTCTAAAAACATGAAAGTTTGAGAAAACTAATAGCGCCTCAGAGAAAAAAGGAAACGCACAAGTATGTATTTGACTTGCCAAGAATGCATATGAAGATTGATGATATGATAACCCCAGCACGATTGTATCATACCTAAGATACAATAAGTGTATCAACAGAAAGGACTTTGACGGTGAGAATGGAGACTCTAGAGAGACATGAGCAGTGAGGTGAATATAAACGAGTGTCTGGGAACTTGTACTTGGAGGATGAGTCCGAGCTGGACAATAGATTAGTCTTTTGAAAAAAGAGACCACAATTTAACTTCTGGCTTGGGAGATATAAAGGCTTCTAGATAAATGTGTAAAGAGCCACCCATCGCCCAACGATGGAATCCAATGGCTTGGGCTAAGGTATCAGCTGTTGTTCAGTTTTCTCTTTGTGCAGTTAATAGAATTGACTCGCTCATAAATAAAATCTGACTCCAGTTATAATACTATTAATTTATCTGATTATTTCAATTAACACAATTTGGATTTAGATTCTTTATAATTTCTCATACTCTTCATTATTCGCTCATTAGGGACCCGATGACTACATTGAGCCTCACTCTGGCCAGGATAAGTGGGTCTCACGATCACAGAATTGTCAGTCTGGTCTTAGTCAGAGTTTGCAGTGTTAACTAATATCATTAAGCCTAGCTTCTATGCTTGCTCAGGACAAAATAATAGTTGATTTTATTTAGTTGATAGGTTGATAGACATAAATCTGGGAATTCTGGTGCTCCATGCTCCATTCAACATCAAAACCCCAGTCTGATCTTATCATAAATGCAATCTTCAAGGGTAACACCAGACTCCTTCTAATCTACTGGAAATAACCATTTCTGAAGAAGTTTTAAATGAATCAATAATAACTTATAATAATTTATTATGCCAGGCAGGTAAAACATTAATTAAACTATACAAATTCAGTTTCAATGTATAGAAGTGATCAACAGAATATACAAGTTACAAATGCAAAGTCATACCTAACAATAGAGCGGGTGAGGAACATCAAGTTTCTGGGTGTCCATATCTCAGCGGACCTCACTTGGGCCCTGAACACCTCTTACCTGGTTAGGAAAGCTCAACAAAGGCTTTTCTTTCTCAGGAAATTGAAGCAGGTTGGTCTCTCCTCTCGGCTGTTGATAAATTTCTATAGGACTGCCATACAAAGCATCCTATGCTACTGTGTGACTGTGTGCCAGCTGCACAGCACAGGACAGGAAGGACTTGGCCAGGGTGGTCGAGACGGCACAGAGGATTGTTGGGGATCCACTTCCAGATTTGGAATTGGTTTATGCAGAATGCCTCCAGAAGAAGGCCAGGAACATTGCTGCAGATCCCACCCACCCGGGCCATGGACTGTTTGATCCTCTGCCCTCAGGGCGGAGGTATAGGACTATAAAAGCACACACATGACAGACTATAATCCGCATGACAGACTGAGAAACAGCTTCTTCCCAAGAGCTGTGACCTCTATTACACCCTTTGCACTTACACCCTCACGCTGACACTACCTGCACTTTATTTTGTTGTAACTGTTGTTTGACAATTATTGTTGGTCAATTGTTGTAGTTTGTAACTGAGACTCACCAGACAAATTTCGTTGTACTTATGTACAATGACAATAAAGTAAATTGATCAAAGGACAGGTCAGACCACCATAGGTGAAGGATTCTTTTCAATGAAAACACACCACTGTGAACATCATCCCAAGCGATGACCATACAATGACTGAACACAGCATTTGGAAGACAATTATTATAAAGGATTAAACAACAAATAACATAATTAGATTCTTCATGGTACCTGGAAAGCAGTGGTAAAAAATCTGATTTTCTCTGAAAGGATATTTATCCAGTAAGGTTATCCCATTTGATTACTTGATCTGTGTATTTTAAAGGAAGAGTGGCAAAAAGTCTGTCAAACTTTGGCATGTTTACCAGGGGTATACATCATTAGAGCATATAATAATAATAATAATTATAATGAATAATCATACCATTCAAATATAATAAAAATAAAATACAAATATATGTATACAAATGTATTTCTATATGCATATAAAATCGAGATACAATTAGGGATGTCCCTGATCAGGTTTTTGCCCTCGAAGTCCTACTGAAGTCATTTGATTTTGAGTATCTGCCGATACCGAAGTCCTGATCCGATACTTCTATAATACATAAAAAAAGAATATAAAGAAGAGCGAAGAAACAGATCCAGGATGTTCCTTATTTTTTATTTAATTCACCTTAGTTGTTGAATGGTGAACAATCAAGTAATAAATGACATAAATTCTTCACTTTTGGACTTTAGTGCAACAGTAAATATAAAAAAAGCCTAATATAAAAACAAATAGCACCTCAACTTAAAATACCTGGCAGGCATGTAAACAAATAAAAAATAAAAGTGCACAGTGTTTGCAAAGCCAGTAATGTGCTTTTAGGAACTGCACTCCTAACTCTTACTGCGCACACGTTGCTGTTTCTGTGTGAGTCAAGAGGTCTAACTCTGTGCCACGGCACAACTATAGATGTGTTAAAAACAACAAGAGTATGTCCGAGCCTGTGGCTGAGTGGACAGCACTCCAGACATATACAGCCCAACTGCGCTTCTGCGACCTGAGTTCGAATCCCGGCTCTGGCATCCTTTCCTAAAAAAAAAAAAAAAAATGTTCAACATTAATCATTATCTACTCTGATATATTCTTGTGTCTTTAATAACCATTATTTACTCTCATATATTCTGGTGTTGATATTAATCATTATAATAACATTAATCAGTAAAACAATATTAATCACTATTTGCTCGTATATATATATTCATAGTCTTGTGTGCTTGTATGAAATGCTTGCCAGTGGAAATTTACCAAGGAAAGAGAAGGACCGGTATAACCATGTATGAAATGAGCTATCTTAGGTCGAAGTGCCCTAAGCACTCCAAGTATAAGTCTTAACCCTGAATTTGTGCAGACCAAGATCTATCTTTGCAGACTAAGCAGACTAAGCAGAAGATAACAGTGACCAAATATGAGAAGATGCCTACCGGAAGGGTGGAGAGGTGCCACCCAAACCTTGGGGAGAGGAGACCATAAAAATTGGGTTTTGAGGGATAGACGGGGTTCTTTCTGTCGTATTGCTCGATGGGGGAACTCCTTTGATTGTGTAATGATAGGGACAGATTGAACCCAGAGCTCTGCATATTTTATTCTAGTGTGATATTCTTCAATATACTTTTGATTGTTAAAATAAATCCTTTTAAAGATATTTTTGAGTCTTCCTTCCTGAATAAACGAGCACGCAGACTTGAAGGATTAAATGCCAAGTCCAACACTACTCATAACCACTAAAATTGCTTAGAAAAAATGTTTTCTTTACGATTATATGATTCTGTAAAAGACTCCATGAAGAACTGTATCCTGTGACCAAAGCGAGTATCTGAGCGCTTCTCTTCCACAGCCAAGCTAATTAGTTCTGAAATACTTGCAATTCATGTTTTCTGACAACATCAGTAAAATGCTCACTAATTTCAATTAAAACTGTAGGTTTTGAAACGAAATACATTCACAATGATACATGCCATGAAATCGCTAGTCACTACTCATAACCAATAATATTGCTTAGAAAACATGTTTTCTTTACAATTACATTAGTCTGTAAATGTTTCCATAAAGGACTGTATCCTGTGACCAAAGCGGAGTTTCTGAGCGTTTCTCTTCCAGAGCTGCTTAAAATAGCACTGAAACTGCAATACAAGTTTTTGGCAACATCAATAGTATACTCACTAATTTCTATGAAAACAGCAGGTTTTGAAACAAAATGCATTCACAATTATACATGCCATGAAATCGCTAGTCACTACTCATAACCACAAATATTGCTTAGAAAACATGTTTTCTTTACAATTACATTAGTCTGTAAATGTTTCCATAAAGGACTGTATCCTGTGACCAAAACGGAGTTTCTGAGCGTTTCTCTTCCACAGCAGCTTAATATCACTGAAACTGCTTGCAATAGCCTACATGTTTTCTGACATCATCAGTAATATGTTCATTAATTTCAATAAAAACAGCAGGTTTGGATGCAAAATGTATTTGCATACAATACTGAAAATACTTGGAATACATGTTTTCTGACAACATCAGTAATATACTCACTAATTTCTATGAAAACAGCAGGTTTGGATACAAAATGTATTCACATGATATATTCCTTTGAAATCATAGTCACTACTCATTAGCACTAAAATTGCTAATAAAACATGTTTTCTTTACAATTACATGATTCTGTAAATGTTTCCATAAAGAACTGTGTCCTGTGACCAAAGCGGAGTTTCTGAGCATTTCTCTTCCAGAGCTGCTCATAAGCACTGAAAATGCTTGCAATGCATGTTTTCTGACAACATCAGTAATATGTTCATTAATTTTAACAAAAACAGCAGGTTTGTATGCAAAATGCTTTAACATTATATATTCTTTGGAATTGCTAGTCACTACTTTTTAGCACTACAATTGCTTAGAAAACATGTTTTCTTTACAATTACATTAGTCTGTATATGTTTTGATAAAGAAGTGAATCTTGTGACCAAAGTGGAGTTTCTGAGCCTTTCTATTCCTGAGCTGCTTATTAGCACTGAAACAGCTTGCAATAATACATGTTTTCTGACAACATCAGTAATATACTCAATAATTTATAAGAAAAATGCATTCCCATGATACATTCCTTGAAAATCGCTAGTCACTACTCATTAGCACTAACATTGCTTAGAAAACATGTTTTCTTTACAATTACATGATTCTGTAAATGTTTCCATAAAAGATCTGTATCCCGTGAACAAAGCTGAGTTTCTGAGCTTTTTTCTTCCAGAGCTGCTTCCTTGGCACTGAAACAGCTTGTAATATATGTTTTCTGACAACATCAGTAATATACTCAATAATTTCTATTAAAACAGCAGGTTTGTGCAAAAGGCTTTCACATGCTACATTCTTTGAAATCGCTATTCACTACTCATTAGCACTAAAATTCTTTAGAAAAATACATGTTTTCTTTACAATTACATGATTCTGTAAATGTTTCCATAAAGAACTGTATATTGTGATTAAGGTGGGAGTTTCTGAGCGTTTCTCATCCAAAGCTGCTTATTAGCACTGAAACAGCTTGCAATAATACATGTTTTCTGACATCATCGGTAATATGCTCACTAATTTCTATAAGAACAGCAGGTTTGGAAGCAAAATGTTCTTCACATGCTACATTCCTTGAAATGGCTAGTCACTACTCATTAGCACTAAAATTGCTTAGAAAACATGTTTTCTTTATAATTACATGATTCTGTAAATGTTTCTATAAAGAACTGTATCCTGTGACCATAGCGGAGTTTCTGAGCGTTTCTCTTCCAGAGCTTATTATTAGCACTGAAACAGCTTGCAATATATTTTTCTTGACATCATCGGGTATGCTCACTACTAATTTCAATAAGAACAGCAGGTTTGGATGCAAATGTATTCCCTTGAAATGGCTAGTCACTACTCATTAGCACTACAATTTTTAGAAAACATGTTTTCTTTACAATTACATTAGTCTGTAAATGTTTCGATAAAGAACTGTGTCTTGTGACCAAACGAGAGTTTCTGAGCGCTACTCGTCCAGAGCTGCTTATTAGCACTGAAACTGCTTGCAATACATGTTTTCTGACAACATCAGTAATATGTTCATTAATTTCAATAAAAACAGCAGGTTTCGATACTAGATGTCTTCACATGCTACATTCCATACTTCGCTAGTCACTACTCATATATTCCTTGAAATCGCTAGTCACTGCTCATTAGCACTAAAATTCCTTAGAAAATATTTTAGTTCTGTTAGCTCTTATAGTATAATGGTGGCAAGGCAACCCTGGATTGGTGTTTCAGTGTTATACCATATGCATATATCTACATATATCATCATATATATAGTCACTGTGGACTTCTGTGTTTCGTGCCTGGTACTTACCTATCCAGTGATGTTATTCTGTACCTCTATGTTCCTAGTACCTAGTATGTTACTGTGTTCTTTACTCTATGTGTGTGTGCTCTTTTTATGCTCTAGTGCTTTTATTGCTCATTTAGGGATTTCATTCAATTTGTGCAATACAGATATACCATGTGCATATAAAATGGTCCATAACTATAAAATGTCTGCCGACGTTGTTGTGAGGAACCCACAGGAACGCTGGGCACCTTGGCGCTATCTTGTGAGGTCATCTGGGTCAAGGTTTACACCTTTTTCTTATTCTCAGTTCATGTTAAACAATAAAAATAATATCAGAGTTCAAAAGATATAACTGTAAGGGTTTTGTGCCAAAACAATAAACATAATAATTTATAAATAACTGTCTATTCAAACTACAAAGGATTACTATGCTGCAATCTTAAAAGAAAATAACAAAAAATACAATTTTACTCTATATGTGCATAACCATTGAGAAAAGACAAAGGAAAGCAGTGGCAAACCCTTTTAAGGTTTAAAGAGATTAGACTCCTAAGCATAACTATCTGGATCATTAACAACAGTTGAATTAAGCATATGAACAAGATTATTTTGATTTGTGTGGATTTATGCTTGAAGAATCATTTGTGTGGCTGCAGCTTTGGTCATCATGGACCTGAGAACAGGAATCACACATTCTGCTGGACAAAATGGTGCCTTCACATCTTCTATTGGGATTCTATATCACATTATTTTGCATAATGTTTTTGCGTTAGTGTCTATAGGTATAGGATTAGGGACAACAGTCACTTTTACCCAAAGGTGAGGATGTTCAAAAATACACAATTGTTCAGATTTACTTGACTCTCTGTGAACTGTGCCCATTTATACCACTCATTATATCTTGCTGTATTCAACAGTCTCTCATCATGCAGTGGCTCATCCGAAACACAGCTCAGGATGAGAGTGTCCATACCACATCAGAGACGGCAATTGTTTGGAATTCTGTTGACGGGGGCTGGACGTCCTGTCTCCATCTTTAAGGTGATTTGATCCTGTTCACCCATTGCAAGAGAGTCTTGTAAAGGAAGATCTTTTTTCCTCTCTCGCTTGTGTCCGCCTCGGGCTGCCTCCCATTGTCTCTTATTCTGCAACAACATCAAGATCATGGTCAGGGCTTGAATCAGTCTGTACCTGATCTCGTTTGTTGTCTCATGGTTGAGTCCAGTGATGTCTTTCACTGATCTCCATATGTCTCTGCATCCTGCTGATTCTCTGTTTCACAATATCTCAGTACAGGAACTCTGGTGGAAGTATTTAAATGATACCACGTGGTACCCCTTCAACTCTCATTATCCCTCTTTCTCGGAAAACTCTGAGATACATGGGAACACACTTGAGTGACACTTTGTCTTCTCTCGGTGCTCGCCTTTGTTCCTGTGAATGCACAGTCTCATGTACAGCAATTGTTCCAGAGGAGGCCCATCATAAGGGCCTCTCAACACGGCATAGGCATTGATCTGCCCATAAGCATTTCATGAAGAGTTAGATTTGTAATCCCATTAGTTTGCATATGATAGTTCATCAATGCCAAAGGCAATGCATCAACCCAGTTCAGTTTTAGTGTCTGCACAAAGTTTATTAATTTTGGCTATGAGGGTTCCATTCACTCTTTCAACCATTCCTTGTGATTAAGCGGGTGATACACATCCTAATCCCTATTTTACTCCCAGCTGCTGCTACTGTAGTCTTAATAGTCTTTGAACAAAAGCAGATCCATTGATCTACTTCTCTTATATACTGTCTTTAACATTCCACATAATCCATTACAAGTGTTTCTGAGCACAAATATCACAGCTTGTCAAAAGTTGTCCTCTGTGTCTAAATACAAATAAGATCTATCTGGAGCTCAGGCTGAATATGTATCATAGGTGACATAACTGCACTATGACAAACCAGGGGCTTGTCTTGTTTCTAACTCCAGCCACATTATTACCCATTATTATAAAAACCATCCCCCTTTCTTATGGGCCTGGCATTTAACTACTTGCTAGTTGTTTTGGTAGCATCATGGCAAACATTAGTTGCTCTGTTCTGCATGTTGATAGGTGTTTCATCACTTTTCTTAAAATCTCTCTGGTCCAAACTACTCCAAAATGTGACATATTCCATTTGTGTATGCCGAGTCGGTGTATATATTTGCAGTTTGGCCTTTGCTAACTGACATGCTATAGCTTTCAACTCAGCTAACTGAGCTTTAGAGCATAGGTTGTTCTGGATTCTGGTCTCCCATCGTTTCTCCTCAGATCAGACTGGGGTTTTGATGTTGAATGGAGCACCAGAATTCTAGATTTATGTCTATCAACTATCAACTAAATAAAATCACCTATTATTTTGTCCTGAGCAAGCATAGAGCTGCTAGGCTTAATGATATTAGTTAACACCGCAAACTCTGACTAAGACCAGACTGACAATTCTAGGATCGCGGAGACCCACTAATCCTGCCGGAGGAGGCTTCTGTGCTACATCGGGTCCTTAATGAACGAATAATGAAGAGTATGAGTTACCAAGAATCTAAATCCAAATTGTGTTAATTGAAATAATCAGATAAATTAATAGTATTATAATTGGAGTCAGATTTTATTTATTAATGGAGTCAATTCTATGAACTACACTAAGAGAAGACTGAACATGCTGATACCTTCGCCTGAGCCATTGATTCCGTCAAATAACCGATGGGTTGCTTTTTACACATTTATGAACTGTAAAATGAACTGAATATAAAAATCAAGAAAAGAACTGCAAAGAAAGTTATGCAACTGCAACTGAGAGATAACACAAAAGCAGAAAAGAAGGTCCGAGCTGCCGCCATTAAAGATGAACCAGAGAAAAGGACACTTGTAACACGCACCTCCAAAGTACCAAACTTAGGGTCAGGGTGTACAACTGTCATGACATATGTTTATTTGTTATTTCTTAGCACCATCTTGTGGCAGTTTGGTGTAACAACAAACATAAACATTGATGACTGTGAGCTGTTTTCTTTTAGTGGATGGTTTTGTCATGTGACTTTAGCGTTAGAGGTTAACCAAGAAATAACCGTTGTCTCCAGATTGTTCCTATGTCTAGTTGGCTCTTTGTTTCCTTTTACGCTTTGTGCCTTGGAAAAGGCTTTGTTTGTAAGTTGTTGTCTTTTTAATATATATATATATATATTTGTAATTCATAAGTTTAAATCAAACTATTCATGATAGTAATTCATGAGCAACAATAATATTTAGCAGAGTTGAATGCAGCCCTTTGTTGCTAATGCCTCAAAGCAATCAAAGTAAATTCATTCATGTTTATTTAGAACATTCTGTAACAAAACATTTGTAATCTTTTGTATGTTTAGTTTTACAAAAAAGAGAAAGAAGAGGAAAGAAATTATAACAGTAAAACCCTCAACTTTACTCCCCGCTTCTGACCCTTTCTGTGCTCTGTTAGCTATCTGTCAAGTTTTATAGATGAAACACGATCTGGGAACAGAATAGTAAAAAGCAAGCGACAGCTGGCACTACAGTTCAAGGAAAGCAAGCTCCTAATTCCATTATTCTTCGATTAATCATCACATCTTGCACTCTTAGACGGAATCAGCGATACACGCATGAGGAGAAAGTTATTTATCGGAGATTGGAGAAGCAGAGACAGCCAGACCAAGCACTGGAAACAAGATCTATAGCCTCTGCTTCAACTAATAGATCTAGAAGCTCATCAGCTAGCATTGTTGCTGCCAAGGCCTCACGCTTTAAGTTGGAAGCTGCACGGGCCAAGGCTGAATTCCTTAAAAGAGATCCAGATCTTAATAGAAAAGGCTCAATTGAAAGTGACGGAGGCTCGCATGGAAGCATCTCTATCAGCAAGCTAAAGCATGAGAGTGAGGTGGCAGCAGCCTCGCTGAGGCAAAGGTGCTGGAGGCAGCAGCAGAAAGTGAGCTCGGAAAGAATTTCTGACAGGAGAGAGAGTTCTGATTGCACTTGATTGATGCCATCGCGCCAGTCTCAACTGAGTTATCACCACCTGTTGGAGACGAACCATATTTAAATCACCGCTAGAGTTCCCATTGTCCATGTGTTGAAGCCTGATACACCCCGCAAAGACGGCATCGCTTTTACTGCTTGGGATGCTCAGAGACTCCTACAATAAACCTGATGCTGAGAGTATGACGAGCAGCCTCAGAGGTCACTGCAAACTCCTAGCCATAAATTCCAAGCAACTGCCATTCACCTCCTCACCATGTAAGATAACATCACAGCCATCGCTTAACAACGCAATAAATGTGAGTTGAGATCGCCAGGTACTTAGCGCCAGCAGAGAGAGCTTGTTAATCACAGGCCCTCTTCAAGTTCGATTGATCGTCCCTGAGGAATTATTGGGCGTGGAAGTCATCCTTCCTGCAAATGCAATTGAAGGTTTGAACCTGTCAGCTACTGAACAGTTAGACCTTCTTTCTAAATGGCTGTGGAACAGTCTTCACATTATGTAATGAATTATGATCAGAGCTGTGCATACATGTAATTCAGACACAGGCTTAAGAAAGGCTTGGGGAGCTTTGGAAGATTGCTACGTGGCTCTCCAGAGATTATTGAGAAAATCCCTCTTGACAGGATCGATAGCTTTCCAAAGATTAGCAACAAGGATGTCAAAGCTTCACAGCCTCGAGATCTTCTACAGGGGAAGTGGAGTCTGCAAACACAAGGCTACCCACCCGACTAACTTATCTGAACACCATTCGGTGTGTAGCCCCCCCATCGTGAGACAAGTTACCTACAGTCTTCAGGAGAGGTGGATGGCTCAAGGTTCTCAGTACAAAACTGTACATCAAGTTGCCTCTTCCTCCATTCTCATTCTTTGTGATTTCATCTGCAGAGAGGCTCGAACACGCTAAACCATCCGAGTTTTGCCTCTGTCTTCAGGAATCAATAGTGTGTTGAAACTGGAGCAGCCAGTCAAGAGGCAAGAGAAAAGTCCAGTCTATGCCTCACAAGACAGAAGTGTCAGCAGGTACCGTGAGTCAGACAAGCAGCTCAAACTGTGAGCTGGATGATGTGGATAAGACTTGCCCAATTCATAAAAAAAAAAAGCCCCACCCTCCTCAAACGCTGTAGAGGTTTTAGGAGCAAACCTTTAACTTGAACGTAAGACTTTCCTAAAGGAGAAAGGGTTTGCTAAGCAGGTGCTGTGCTACTACCTCTCATCTGGCTAGGGACTGTAAAGTAGCTATTAATGGTAAAAGAATGCAACAGTGATGCTCAGTGTTGCAGCTTTCACTCCAGGACCACAGTCTTTAACTTCATTTGAGCATGGCGTGGGAGAGAGAGATAGATAGACCTCAACCTGCTGTCACTTCCAAATGTAATGTGAGGTTTGTGGTTATGGTAAAAATTCACTTGTCCTGGCTCTAAGATTTGCTTGGCTAAGGTTTACCCAGCAGGACGCCTGGAAGAAGTGATCAAGCTTTATGTGCTCCTAGACGACCAGAGCAATAGATCCCTTGCTAGAACCAAAGTTCTTCGACTTGCAGCATGTCAAAGGAGAGAGTTCAACATACACCCCACAATGTAATATGTGGGTGTGCTGGAGACAGAAGGAGGAGAGCCACAGGTTTCATCATAGAGTCTTTAGATGGAGAGACAAAGGTGAAATTGCCAACTTTGATCAATGCAACAATATGCCGGATGACAGAGCAGATACCGACTCCCTGACGCAGCACGCTGGCATACTCATCTAAAAGCCCATAGCCCATTGCATTCCTCCTTTGGATCCAGAAGCCCAAATTTCTTCTTCTGGGTCGTGACATCCTTCAGGTTCATAAGGTAAGGGTGAGCAACGTAATGGACCTAATAATAACGCACTCTATGCGCAAAGATTAGACCTAGGCTGGGTTGTAGTAGAGATGTTTGTTTAGGATCTGTACACAGGTTTGCCGCACTTTAGTGCTACTCACACCCATGTACTTGATAATGGACGCCCTTCTCTCTACTTCCTCCATGTCCTAACAAACTTAGCCAAGGAGAAGTTTGACATCAAGCCTCCCCTGCCTGAGGTATCTTTAGCATGTGACACCTTCATCTTTGATGATAATGTAATAGGGGATACCATCTTTGAGAGGTCAAAGGATGATAACAAAATTGGATTGTCCATTGAAGACAGGCACTTTCTGGACATCATGGATAGAGAGATGTTCATGGATGAGCAATAGCTGGGTCGCACTACTCCCATTCAGAGCACCTCGCCAGCAACTCCCCCTAATAATAGAGACCAGTGCATTAACACGCCTATATCCTCTCTTCATGCCACACTAGGAAGAAAGCCTGAGATGAAGTCTCATTTTGTTGCCTTCATGCAGAACATTTTGATCGTGACCATGCCGAGGTAGCCCTCCTCTCGAGAAGGCCAGGAATTTTGGTATTTACCTATCTTTGGAGTATACCACCCGCTAGAAGCCTGGTCAGATCAGAGTTGTCTTCGACTCCAGCGCTAAAAACAGGGCATCTCCTTGAACGATGCTCTTCTCTCTGGTCCAGACTTAAATAATAGCCTCTTAGGGAGTTTTACTGCGCTTCAGAAGGGAACTGGTAGCTGTAACTGCGGACATTGAGCAGATGTTTCATAGCTTCATTGTGAAAGAGGAAAATAGAGATTTCCTCTGTTTCCTTTTGGTTCAAGGAAAATGACACCAGTAAGGAGATCATCTAATATCGTATGAGGGTGCACGTGGTTCGAAATAGTCCATCTCCTGCTGTAGCCATTTATGGTCTTCTCGACGAGCAGCATCTTATGATGAGAAGGAGAGTATGGTTCAGACGCCAAACACTTTGTAGAAAGAGAATTCTATGTCGATGATGGACTCTTGTCAACACCCAGCAGCTGGAAGCAATCGAATTCTGTTGATGAGAACAAAGGAGATGCTGGCCACTTCGAATTTGAGACTGCACAAGTTCGCCTTCTAATAGCAAGGAAGTAATGGATGCATTCCCAATCGAAGATCATGCAAAGGGTCTCAAGGATCTCAATTTGGAGGTCGACCCAACTCCCCTCCAACGTAGTCTAGGACTTTGTTGGGATGTGAAGAGAGACATATTCACTTTTCGTGTAACAGACATCAAGAAGCATTTACTCGCAGAGGAATATTTGCTACTGTCAACAGTCTCTTCAACCCACTTTGGGTTCAAGGTCCCAATTGTCATTGAAGGGAAATTCCTATTACGGGAACTCTCAGGTGAGGCTCTTGACTGGGACTCTCCTCTCCCTGAGGAAAAGGAAGAAGCATGGAATGCATGGAGGGAAATCTCTACAAGATCTCAAACAGCTGGAGATCTCCCAGACCATACGCCCATGCTACCCTCTCTACAGCTCTGAGAAAGGAACTTCATATTTTCTCAGATGCTTCTGTCAGAGCGATTGCAGCAGTGGCATATCTTCGTGTAATTAATGAAGAAGGAGCGTGTCACACTGGGTTCGTCCTAGGGAAGGCGAGGTTGTTCATACAATTCCCAGACTGGAATTAGGAGCTGCGGTTCTAGCTGCAGAGTTAGCAGAGACAATCATAGATGAGCTGGACTTCTCTTTAGACGCTGTGGAGTTTTACACAGATAGCAGAGTCGTTCTGGGATACATTTATAATCAGACAAGACGCTTCTACGTATATGTGGCCAATAGAGTGCAACGTATCCGCAAAGTGTCAAGCCCAACACAATGGCACTATGTCTCTACGAAGCATAACCCTGCAGACCATGCCACCCGCTCTGTGTCAGCAGTAATGTTGAGCACAACTACTTGGTTTACAGGACCCACCTTCCTGTTGCAAGTGCATCAGAATCTGCCACTGGAGGAGGAATTTAACCTCATCGGGCCAGAGTTGGATGTGGAGGTTCGTCCTCTTGTTACTATTGTAGTGATTTGACCATGCCAGATGTTGGGGTCCTCTAATGGGATCACAGCTATAAACACCAAACTGACAAATTCTTAAGGGGGGTCCACAATGAAGCGCCTTTTGGCTCCAAGAAGTCTGGGCAGGTGATAACCCACCGGCCGCATTACTTAACTCAGTAGGACAGTTATGGCACCTCTCTGACTCCCCCAGCAGAATTCACCCCGGTTCTGTCCCTTTGAGATACTACAGACCCCTGAGATTCCAGGGAGGATCAGAGAAACACATTCCAAACACCTCAAAGAGACTCTCTGGGATAATCAGGACTAAACTGCCCGATTTAATCTCTTTCTCTCTCTCCCTCAATATATCTATATATATATATATGTGTGTATATTCCTCCATAATCACGTAATACCCTGTCATAGTTATTGCATGTATTTCAGTGTAATCAAGGTTTAATTAATGTTTCATGATAGATGTACATGAATGAATGAGTAACATTTGCCTTAATTCATCTCTCTCCCTCGTGTGTGGTATCAAAATGATCCACAAATTATTTCTAAATAATGATGCACGGTACATAGTCATGGCGCGCATCATACTCAATTTACCATAAGTTGTGTGTTCGTGTAAACAGGACGAACCGCACCTGTGTAAATCACTTGTCACAGAGAAGGACAAAGAGATTTCTCCCGCAACCACGTCCCTTTTCCATTGGTCAAAAGAGTTGACCGGGGCGGACCGCCAGCCTTTAAGACCACCATGCATTGAACAACCCATCGCCAGAAAAAACTTGGAACCTCTCCAAAACTTCGTGGGACCTGCCCTTTCTTCAGGACAGACTTTCCGCAAACGCTATTTCCGCAGATTTCGACACTTGTCGCGATTTCACCTTCGCCACCGGACACTCTCTCTCTCAAGCACCTGGATTCGTGCCAACGAAAACTAATCAATGCAAGTATCCCATCCTTCACCATTCAACTGCGCTTAAGAATTGCTTCTGCCAAAGAGTGAACTTTGTAGAGAAAAACCCGTGGTTGTGTCCTGCTGATTTAACATGCCATTCTTTACTCTTTACTCTAATTTTTCTATGCTTTATCTTGTATGAATGTTAATGTGTATGTGTTTTGTGTTAGTTAGTCTATGTTGTGTTAATAGCTTAGTCAATAAATATCCGCTTGTATTCATTCATGATTGTCTCTGCTTAATGCTCATAACACATCCCTTAAACCAAAGCGATGCCAAGCATCGCTCTGTAGTATTGCTGTATTGGGCACGGACCGCTATTCATCAAGGCCAGAAGAATAACGCTGCCTCATTAAAGTTAAAGTTAACACAGTTGGTTGAACACCGCGGACGAAAGTGTTCTAGAGGCCACCGCTGTTACTTTTACCGCATCCGGTAATGCTACGAAATATATATAGTTATTAATCTTGTCTGTAGGTATTTCCATTTGAGTCACAAATAATTGTTCCCTGAAACAGCTCAGTGTTTAAATAACACCGCCTAGTTTCGCTACATAACTGGTGGAGAATGAAGCGGGTACAGTATTAAATGTGTTATGAGCAACTTAGTGGCAACGCATGTGTTTCTAATGCTTGTTTATTCAGAAGCTAGACTCGCTTTGAACTTTGTGTTACGCTGCGTGAACGGGCGAGGTCGCCTCTAACGCTGCAGTGTTAACAGTCAGTGAGCCTTACGGCAAACCCTTACACTGTTAAAAAAAGAATGTAACTGCAGTTGATAATGTTAAATGGACCCTCTATAAAATGGATAATAGTCCCTTGTTATAGCTGCTTTAACATTAGTTATTTTTGTCCGCCTGATTTGAGCTTAAGAAATCCTCATTTTAGAACCAAAAAGATAGAGTTGGTTAAATTTTCCCTTTCGCCTTATTAATAGGCCTATAACTGTACATAGCGGTTTATTGATGTGTTTTTCCAATACCATTAAACTATGCTATGAGCTTTCCTGGGTAAAAGAAAATTGGCGTAATTAACCAATGCGTATTTTTCCCCTTCCCTCTCCGAGGGGAGTTGATATAGATTTAACTATGGGTCAGTTTGCTAGTTAAAGGAAAGTTGTAACAGTATTTGTTCACAGCCAACAGCGAAAAAAAACCCTGTTGTGTTTTAAACTTAGGTATGTATTTTACTCGTGTAGTAATGGTAGCCTGTGTGTATGAGCGCGATACTGCAGTGCAACAAGCCAACACGATCTTAAGACCCGCCTACTAGATTACACTATGCGACGTAACGACGCTACGTCAGAACGAGCGTAGTTGCCACGTGAGCATAGGTAGTTGGAATTTCAGGTTAAGGTGCATTACCCCTAACTGACGATAGAGGGTGGCTTCCTTAGATGTCCAACACTTCTCCTTGTTTGGGCGCTGACGCCCCTTTCGGATAGGCTGGATCAATCTCTGTGTTCCCCAGCAACTCGATTTACTTGGCTAACCCTCTGCATTAGGATAACCTATTAATTGTTGTTATTCTCAACAATGGCAATAATTAATGTCACTTTACTGCTGTTTCATAGTTTATTAATTGTTGATTATTTGAAACAAATAACAATAATTAAGAACACTCAATTTGTTTCTCTCTACTTCCCTGCTTTTTAATTGTTGTCACTCTAAACAATAACAATAATGTATGTCACTTTGATTACTGTTTCATAGTTTATTAATTGTTGATTATTTGAAACAAATAACAATAATTAATAATACTCAATTTTGTTTTTCTTTCCTGTTTTTTTTTTTTTCTTGTTGTTACTCTAAACAGTAACAATAATTTATGTCACTTTGTTATTGTTTCATGGGTTATTAATTGTTGATTATTTGAAACAAATAACAATAATTAAAAACACTCAATTTGTTTCTCTCTACTTCCCTGCTTTTTAATTGTTGTCACTCTAAACAATAACAATAATGTATGTCACTTTGATTACTGTTTCATAGTTTATTAATTGTTGATTATTTGAAACAAATAACAATAATTAATAATACTCAATTTTGTTTTTCTTTCCTGTTTTTTTTGTTGTTGTTGTTACTCTAAACAGTAACAATAATTTATGTCACTTTGTTATTGTTTCATGGGTTATTAATTGTTGATTATTTGAAACGAATAACAATAATTAATAATATTTTTTTTTTTTCCTCTTTCTTTCCTGCTTTATTAATTGTTGTTACTCTAAACAATAACAATGGTTAATGTCACTTGACTACTGTCTCATAAGTACTAAGTGTCGGGTGCGTGAAACAATAGCAGTAGCTAATAGACTTTGTCTTACCTCCTCTACTTTCCTGACTAGTTAAGTGTGGTTACCCTAGACAAGAATAACAATTAATACTACCTTATTGTTGTTTCAATGACATTGATTGTTGTTATTTAACTATGATAACAATCAATGTCATTTGACTGAAGAGTCATCCCTGCTCCTCATATACCCGCATTCTACTTCATGAACTCTGTTTTAATTAGGTTTAGACTTAAGTTAAATCAGTGGAATTCCCTTTGTCAAGTCAAGTAATATGTTTAACTTGAGGTTGTGTTAATGACCCACATAACAGATTGACCCCCTTCTCCTCTAATCAGCTCTCATTCTTCCCTATAGGCAGTTTTTCCCTAAGTGCTGGGGGTGAAGCGCAGGGTCTCTCCGGGTGAGGGTCATCCGCTGGCTGGACCTGTCTGGCTCGGCCCGACTGGCACCGGCCAGTGTTTACCTCGGGAGGCTCCGCGCCCCACTTTCGGTGACGGCACGCAGAGCGACATCAGCAATCGGGCACTCCAATCGCTGGCAACCACGCTTGACCGACACGCGTGAAGGGCAATTTTGGGCGATCCCAGTCTTGGCTGTGGCAGCTGGTCGTTAGCACACTTGGGCATGACTCACTGCGAGGTAGCGGGCACTGCAAGTGTGGCAGCCACACCAGTTTGACACATAAAGGGCAATTCTGGGCAAACCCAACTTTGGCTGTGGCGGCCAGACGCTGACACTTTTGAGTCGCGCCCGGATTGTGCTAAAAGTCGTAGCTGTTTGAGTGGTCGGCACCGGGTGCGGTGAGTCGGGTCAGCCCTGGACCCTGCTGTCGTGGTGTTCAGGCGGGCCGGGGAGCTGGCCCGACCGTGGGGGCCCCACCGGGGTGTCCTCAACGCACCACCCAGCCTAGTCAATAAGAGATAGGCCCAGAGTAAGACCTTAACATAAAGTAAGCCCCTCACCCCATACGGTGGGTACTAACCTAGCTGTTTCCCCTAAGCCACCTCCTAGGCCATATGACATCATAGTGCCCTCTACTTGTAGGTCCCGTCATAACCCTAGTGTGGGTAACCAGCTTAAGTAAAATAGGAAATTACTTTCTTTCTCAGTTTCAGCCCTTACTTCCCCTGTGTCATTTGTGCCTGTTCACTAACCTTTCTCTCTTTTCCTTTTCATGGCATAAGAAAACGGGCTCTCACCAACCACTAAGTAGCCTCATTAAACTTGTATGGACTCGTATTGGCTACTTTGTGCTTCCCTCTTGCCACTAGTGCCCTAAAATGTCCAGATCATCCAGCCCTGCCGCCCACTGGGACCAGCTCGAGACCTGGCTGAGCGCCCTGACCAGCGGACTTCTGCCTGAGACCGCCAGTGAGCTACAGCATCTGAGCCGGGAGCAGCTGGATGACGGTCTGAACCAACTGATGGCCCACGACTCCAGCGCAGAGCTACAATCACAAAGAGCTGGCTAAGATCACCGGTGCCCTTTTCCCACAACCTCATCGTCCCAGATGAAGCTGGAGTGAGGACAACGGAGGCCGCTCAGAACGAGAGGCTGCTGCATTCAAGCTCCGGCTGGAGAAAGCGGAACAGCCCTAGAGCAGATCATGCAACGCCCCTCAAGAGCAGCAGACAGTAACGGAGGAGGAGGACGAGAGCTACGAGGGAGGTGGAAAGACTCCGGGCGCCCTTACAAACCTACATAAAGACACTGGAGCACAGAGAGCAGCTGGAGGGACAAGCCAGGAAGGAGCTGGCAGAGAAACTCCAGTACGCCAAAATCTCTTAGCAAGAGCTGAGGCGGAACTGATAGAACGGACAGCCAAGGTCAAGGCCTCACGAGGGTCACCTACACACAAATCAAGCAGAGCTCCAAGTTGTGACCCGCAGCTAGACCATTTTAAAGAGGAACTGAACTTTGCCCAAAAGGAACTTAAATACTCCTATCAAGTGCAAGCCAGACAGCTAGGGGGAAAACCAAGTCTTGAATTTTCCCCACCCAGTAGAGCCGGGGGTTTCCCACAAGAACTCCCAGCAACAAAGGGAGAGGAGACCCCCTTTCTTAGAACTTTGCAGGCCGGTGCCCGAGAGCCCCTGACAACCACAGAGTAGGGCCCGGTTCCTACCAGCGACCCCACAATGGACTATGGTGTAGCACCCAAAGATCTCGACCAACTGGCTAAGAACATTCCAACCTTTACTCCTGACCCGACGGGAGGCCATGATGTACACGCTTACCTGCAAGACATTGACTTTCACATCCACACCATGGCCAATGTGACTGTAAGGGACAAACTATACCTGATCAGAGTCACTTCCAGCCGAGAGGTTCGCAGCTTTCTGGACCGACAGTCAGAAACAGTCAAAGCGGACTACCAGCAACTACGACAGGCCTTAATAAAAGAATTCTCCGACCCAGAATCAGAGCAAGGCCTGGTTACCGCCATGGATCTCAAGCAAGGCCGGAGCGAGACCCCACAGTCTTACTTCAACCGACTCGACGGGGCCTACTTTGGGTCCCGGAATGAACCCGAGATGGAGGAAGACTTCAATTTTAAAACGCTTTTCCTGCGGAATCTCCATCCAACGGTGAATCACCACCTAGGCGTTACAGCATGCCCTCGCACGATGAACACCAGACAGCTGCGAGACCTGGCACATAAGGCCTACGGAAAACAAAGGGCTGCCTTTGAAAAGACTGCCAAGAACCCTTCAATTCTAGCCGTCTCCGAACACTACTCAGGGCTGGCCCTGGAAGGCGCACAGCAGTACAGCCCCAAGCCTTTCAGCAGGGAGACAAGAGACTTCCCAGCCAGCCGGAGACACTACGACCACAAGGGGGCACGACCCAGACAGCAGACCGGACGCTCTGAGCAGCCATGGAAAGGACCCCACTCAGCAAACCAGTCAAAGCATGGAGTCCCGTGGGAGACCAATCGGCGACCTAACAACAACAGACCCACATCAGCCAGAGCATCGAGTCCAAGCCGTCCACGAAAATATGGCCCCCGGGGTGCCGCCGACAAAGCTAAGGCGGACCCACCTCAGGAGCAGTACCAGGCCACTGGATCGGAATCAGCAGAAATCCTAAGGATACTGAAAGAACTGATCCAGAAAAAGCCCAAGAAACAGGACAAGGAGGACGAACCGGGTGCCTTATGACTACCACAAACTAAGAAAGACACCGGCTGCCCCGAACACGCCTCCCTGGACGACAACGACCTTACCTCAAATGAACAATCTGTAACCACAGAACCAGCCGTCACCGTTTTAGGTGACCAGGACACCCAAACTGAATCCCAGCTGACACCCGACAACACAAGACAAGTCGAAGCACAGCAGCCCACAAGCAGCAAAAACCTCAGGGTACCAGAGAGTGCTGTGTTGATAGTCAGCCTCTCAAACGAGCAGCAAACAAAGAACTCTCACTGTTTACCACTCACCACGCAGGCCCCAGTTCTAAGACTCCTGGGAAACCTGATTGAAAAGGGAGTGGCTCGCAAACTGTATTTAGCCCTCACAGTGGAATACAACGTGAAGTTAGAGGCTCTTGTTGACACCGGAGCTGACCTAACTCTAATGTCAGCCCAGCTGTTTAACAGACTCCGGGAAGAAGCCGAAAGACACAACCAACACTTAAGCCACAGAGGTGCACGTTGAACGTCCAATCATACAGCCAGACTGAGGTGCTTCTGGAACAGATAGCACCCATCCACCTAACCATCGGCCCCATGAGTTTAATACACCCTGTGTACATATCCCCATGGACACGTACCCTCTTCTCATCGGAAAAGACCTGCTAGACCGCTTTGAGCCCCTCATGGACTTTAAACAGTTAAAGATGTGGGCTCAAGTACGAGAACCTCGACCTTTTCAGCCAGCCAGCAACTCTGAGACACACTGCGAGGTCACAGAGGTCAGGGACAACCCCCCAGTTGATTCCAGACATGGTACTATAAGGTCAGACCATAGGTCAAGGCCATTACTCTGCACACTACAACTGCTCCCAGACGCAGATTCCCACGGGCCCCGAGTCATGGGTAACCTTGAACTGAACAATGTGGTGGCGATGGAACCCATACTGGCACTGTGGGCGGACAACTCAGCCATCAGCACCACATTCTTTAATACCCTCATCAAGAACTCACCTGACACCCCTTTTGTTGAGAACGCACCCGCTTTCCGCTGAGCCCTTATCCCTCAACCATGGTGACCGCCAAAGGCATCTGCGCATTGAACATGAAGTGGAATGGCAGGTGTTTGACACACTACTTCCTAGTTCTTCACGAAGTCACCACACCACATCTACATTGGGGCAGACATCCTGGTCCGCTTCCAAGCACATGTGGATACTATCAACGAGGTGGTATGGGCCCCACTCACATCCCTGCCCCCAGTGGTCCCAATCAACCACGAGAACTCCACCGCCAAACCATACCTGAAGTTTGCACTCTCGTGAATGAACTTGAGACTACCGCTCCTGCCTACACAAAAGGTGTTGCTGTTCGGCTCAACATACCGGCGTGGTCAAACTCTCAACCACACGCTTAGGATTCTTTCAACCCTCGGAGAATGTATGGACCTCGGTCTCACACTCGGGCCACACCCCTAACTGAGGTGTCATCTCGTGCAGTGTACATTTTGTTCAACAACTGCACTGCTATGGACATAACGATACCCAAGGCACACCGCCTGGGATGGCTAATAAATCAGGACTTCCATGACTTCAACCCCACGGTGCCAGTCATAGGTCCCATTCCATCGGCAATGATGCCAGAAGGGAGCATAGACAACAGCATCCTCTCAGTTCCCTTTAAGACCATAACTATTACCTCCATTATGCCACTGCCCAGAGAACAAGTGTGTAGAACGGAGTTAAGTGAACACCACCTGTCAGTGTATACACTCAGCCACCAAGCCTCCAGTGAGACCGCCAGGGCCGCTGCCCCATAAAGCCCAGTAACACTGACAAGGCAGCAGAGGAAGAGCCGTGCACTCCAGGATTCGAGACTCAAGTCCAGCAAATCCTGAAGGATGCGGATGCTCTGCAGCATGAAAGTGACCACGAAAACTTCGCCCCTGTACAAATACAAGGCGCCGCTTGCCAAAGACTCCTAGACTGCGGCCTCACCAACATTCACATGGTGCGCATCCCCACACAGCCAAACGCACCTCCCACATTCGTCAAACAATACAAAATCCCTATTGCCTCACTCGAACCGGTACAGGAGATCGTTGACGAAATGCTGCAAAAGGGGGTTATCCGCCCATGTAACAGCACATACTCTGCACCCATCTGGCCCGGCCCTAAAACCAAATGGCAAGTGGCTTACCAACCATCGATTACAGAAAGCTGAACCAGCAAGTGCCACTGTCTCGATGGCCTATGACACGATTAGAGCAAGAAATCCCCAGCATCAGAGGAGCTACTATCCTCTCCACACTGGACGTGGCATCAGGGTTTTGACTATACCAGTACACCCAGAGGACCAACACAAGCTGGCCTTTACTTTTGCCAACAGACAATACACCTTCACGAGGTGCCCATTCGGTTACGCCAACTCACCTGCTGAATTCAACATCTTCTTAAACAAAGCGTGCCCAGATGCCAGGGTCAGAGGTAACCTGATATACGTGGGACGACGCCCTCATGAAAAGTACAACCGTGAGAAGAACACCTGCAAGAGATAGACCACGTGTTGGGCCAGCTGACGACGGGCGGGAGCCAAAATAGCTCTCCACAAAGGACAATGGTGCAAGATCAAAGTCAACTACGTGGGCCTGCTGATAGGACCACGGGGCATCGAACCCCAATCCAGCCGCACACAGGCCATACAAAACATAAGAGCCCCCACCAACATCTCAGAACTTCGAGTTTCCTCGAGTCTGCAACTACTCACGATAATTCATTGAGAATTACTCGACATTGCACGACCCTTAACCTCCCTTCTGAAAAAGGACTGCCCATTCCTATGGATGGAGGCTCAGGAGAACGCCATGGGCACACTCAAGCAGCGCTTTATGTCTCTTCCCCGTGTCTTGCTTACCCTGACCCACATAGAGAGTTCCACCTAGAAGCTGGCTTCTCCAACCACTGCCTCAGTGCTGGCTGTACCAACGCTACGACCAGGACAAAAGAGTGGTCGCCACGCCAGCAAAGTTTTGCTCCCGCTTGAAGAGAAATACTCGGATTGTGAAAAGGCCCTACTCTGCACGGTGTGGGCTATCCAACGGTTCTCCAATTACATTGGAGCACAGAAGGTGATCATAGAGACCTGCCACCAACCGGTAACGCTCTCAACAGTCAGCGATCCGAGATGGTGTGGTCACCAATGCACCTAATCGCTACGCGGGTTGATGGCTCTACAAGGGCGGCGAGACGTTGAGGCCCGCTTATGCCCAAAATCACAGATCCGCATCTAGGCAACGGATTGGTCAAGTGTCAAAGCTGCACTGATGACACGCAACATACAGCAATAGATGCAGAGGAGCCAAACATCCAGCCAACCTCCTGTCACCGATACTTTATGGAAACGATGCCAGGGCATGCCTACAGCCTACGTGGGACGGCTGCTCCTACAACCATGAAGGAACCCTCAAAGCAGGAGCTGGTGTGTTGTGGGTGAACGACACACCATGTCCTCCACAGCGCTTCAAGCTTGGGCCCCAATCCTCACAGTATGCCGGGCGGCAGCTATCTTGATCACCCTCCAAATAGCATCCACTCACAACATCAGAGAACTTCTCATCTGCACTGACTCAAATTATGCTAGACTTAGCTTCACCTGCCATCTAGCCGGATGGGTAAATAATGGGTTCAAGACGGCCAATAACAAACCAGTCAAGCACCAAGACCTGTTCCAGGCATGCAACGCCATCACCGAGGAACACAACATGCTGGTCTACTGGAAGAAAGTAAAGGGCACTCCAAACAACCTGGCCAGGACAAAGACCCTCAACGACCAGACAGATGCCCTCGCCAAAGCTGGCGCAAGACTACAGGGTGACCCTGGTCACCACCAACCCAAATACCAACCCCACAAGTGGCAGCGATAACCCGCGAGCAAACAAGCTCTCGCCACGCACGGAGCCCACATCGCAAACCACTTGACCTGGCCCCACAAATTTCAAACGATGATTTAGTGTCTCTACAGGCTTCTGACATCGACATACAGGCCATTTTAACCCACCTCTCAGACCCCACCACCAACCCTATTGAACTCTCTGATCTCACTACTTCTGCAACTCTCAGGCGTCTCCACGACATCAAGCACATGCTGCGGGTCAAAGACAACGTCTTGTGGTACGCCTCTGATGAACTCACATCACCTAAACTCGTAGTTCCCCAGAGCCAAAGGGGATTATGATGACGTATGCCCATGACGCACCATGTGCCGGACACCACGGGGTACCAAAGCCACCTATGAAATGCTGAGACAGGTGGGCGATTGGCCCGCATGCAGCAAGATGTGGCAGAATATGTCAGGGGATGCCTGGTGTGCTGCCAATTCCAACCGCAAATGCAAACCACAGAGCCCCACTACAGCGCAGAGAGAATCAACTTCCCGTGGTCAGACTCTCCAGATAGACTGGGTCGGACCCTCCCCAGATCAACGAGAGGCAGCAAGTATTTCCCTCACAGTCGCCTGTCAGTTCACCAATGGGTGGAGTGCCTCCCGCACCCAACGACACAGCCCAGACCACGGCATATCTCCTCATGAACCACGATTCTCCAGGTTTGACTGCCACTGAGAGTCAACTCAGACCGGGCACACACTTCACAGCCGAGATCATGCAGGAAGTGTGGAAACTTCTGGGAATACGGGCCAAACTTCACATCAGTCATCACCCCATCTCGTCTGGCCAAGTGGAACGGACCAACAGGACGGTGGTGGAGATGTTGAGGAAATACGTGGCTTCAAACCAGAAAGACTGGGATGTCAAACTCCCGTTGGTACTCATGGTCAGTCCGAAAGCAACTCCGAACCAGTCAACCGAGTATCTCCTTCGAACCAATAACGGACGACAAATGACACTTCCCCTACACCTGCTGTACCAACCAGGAGACACCAATCTTATTACGCCTACACCACTAATCAATACCTTGAGGAACTACATCAACACCTGAGGACAACTTTCGCTGCGACAGCAACATCTCCAAAGAAGTGCTGAAGGGCAGAAGGCATACTATGACCGGAAAGCCTCACAAGAGGAACTGGATGTAGGCGACAAGGTCTGGTACTACCGCTTTGCCCAAACACCTCAAACGACACCTCATCGCCTGTCAAAAAATTCTACCCCACTGGACTGGACCTCATGAGGTTGTGGACAAACTCTCCTCTGTCTTATCGATAAGGATTAGCAGGGGACAGAAAGAGCCTGTGCTAAGATGGGTTCACCGCAACCAAGTCAAAACACTCGGCCCAATCAACAGAGAAGCTGACAAGGGGGAGGCACCACAGACTAAAAACAACCCTTCTGGTTTTATATAATTTTTTTTTTTCTTTCTCTTCCTCCACCTGGCAGCACAGGCACCTAGAACCAAGAACACTAGAGAGAAAGCCGCCAATACGAGACCACAACAAACAACTGTGGATGTAGTCACTCATTCCTTTTATTTTGTTTTGTTTTATTACCAGAATGTTGCTGTGGCTTACCATCCTGTGTTCCTGCCTAATGAAGGGACAACCGCAACCAGATGTTATATCGCTGGACCGACCTCCTCCGCATCGTGTTGAGAGAACAACCCGGACTCCTAATAACCAACTGTAGGACGCACACCCAGAGGGTGTACGTACAACTTAGTCCCCGCGACGTCTACAGAACACACTACCCCCGAGCAGCCCCGCAAACCAGCTGGGCAGGCACCCAGTGGACGCGGAGTGCTTTGAGTCACGCAGAAGCCGACGTTACAAACATGCTCATCCAGCTCCAAAAGATGTCTGTCACGCAAGCAGACCTAAGTGGACAGAACCGGGCGCACCAAACGGTTCCTGGGAGGCCTCCTGGGAGCCAGCCGCCGTGGGAACTCTGTTCAGCCTGGGAATCACCAGCGTGAATGCTGTAAGCCTCGCCACCGCCAAGCTTAACACATGGGCTAAAATCCAGGCCGAGATGCCCCGACTTAGGGAACAGATAGCCACCCAGAGCCAGACGCTACAGACTGTCGGTAAATCACTGAAGGACACGGTGGTGGTCCTTAACACGCACAGCTTTGCTGAACCAAACCCTGAACGCAATGAAACAGATGTTCAATGTGATACAAACTGACTACGCACATGCTCAATTCACCACCACCCTGATGGCTGACATGCTGCGTGAGATAAGCTCTTCAGTGGACAATTTAGCCATGGGTAGGATTCCCCATATCTCGCCCTCTGAACCTTGTACAGGCAGTATTGACTTCGCCACCACGGTCCATCCGACCCACTGCAAGCCCACCTTGCTTACTCTCTGGTAGCGCCATCCTCCTGTATGTAAACCCAGAACGGGCGAAGTTAGCTTTCCTCCTGAATTTACCCATCATCGAGTCAACCAACATATACAGACTAAAAGACGTTGTCAATGTCGGATTCTGGCAAGGGGACACCCATGTTAAGATACACACCCCGGGTCTCGTAGCCTACCACGACAGCGACGAGCAGCTGTACTTGGCCCCAACCCGCGCATGTGCATCTTAACCAAGGACATCCATTACCTGTGCCCCAGCAAACCTTTCCTTCGACAGCACAGATGGAATCTGCGGTCTCAAGCCGATGAAGGGAGACACTCGCTGCCCAGCCGGGCAAAGCCACGCACTCCAGGTCACCTATACTCATGCAGAGATCGTGGGGAACCGATGGCTCGCCAACACACCAGCCCGGTGGCCACCTTGACCTATGACAAACACGACACGGCCACCGCAGATTACTTTACCCACCAGACGCTTCTGGATTCAAGTACCCAAAGACGCTGATTTTCCATATAGATGACCTAGCACTGTATCACCTCCCCAGCGAGGAGTACCAGGCCGAGTTAGAGATCCCTCCTTCTTCCAGAGACTACAACTTCACTTTGAACCCAACAATAGAGCTGAAGATTGCCGAGGAGGGACCCCAGATGATCGACGCTACCCCATCGACGCAGCCCTCCAGACCTCGGAAGGTTGCCAGATCTCACTAACCTCCCAGTTATTCGATCCTGGGACGCTGCTGACACAGCTCTTTGTCTCTCCGTGGTGTTAGGATACGCTCTTCACCCTCGCCCTGTCCTTCATCATGTACAAGAAAGTGGGTCAGGCACAGGAGGCTGTGAAAAGGTGCATGACCACCTGTCCCCTCGGTTTTCAAACGGGCCGCAAGCAACAGGACAAAACAGTCCGAACCAGAGGTCGATGAACCAACCTCATAGAAATCACCCCTCTGCCGGATCACCGCCATGAGAGGAACCCTAACGGACGAGGAGCCGATCCCCGAGGACCCAATCGAAACATCGCCTCACGAGGTCCTTCCACGAACCTCGCCACCAAGGGGAGATGTAGTGATTTGACCATGCCAGATGTTGGGGTCCTCTAATGGGATCACAGCTATAAACACCAAACTGACAAATTCTTAAGGGGGTCCACAATGAAGCGCCTTTTGGGCTCCAAGAAGTCTGGGCAGGTGATAACCCACCGGCCGCTACTTAACTCAGTAGGACAGTTATGGCACCTCTCTGGACTCCCCCAGCAGAATTCACCCGGTTCTGTCCCTTTGAGATACTACAGACCCCTTGAGATTCCAGGGAGGATCAGAGAAACACATTCCAAACACCTCAAAGAGACTCTCTGGGATAATCAGGACTAAAACTGCCCGATTTGTATCTCTTTCTCTCTCTCCCTCAATCAATATATATATATATATATGTGTGTATATTCCTCCATAATCACGTAATACCCTGTCATAGTTATTGCATGTATTTCAGTGTAATCAAGGTTTAATTAATGTTTCATGATAGATGTACATGAATGAATGAGTAACATTTGCCTTAATTCATCTCTCCTCCCTCGTGTGTGGTATCAAAATGATCCACAAATTATTTCTAAATAATGATGCACGGTACATAGTCATGGCGTGCATCATACTCAATTTACCATAAGTTGTGTGTTCGTGCAAACAGGACGTGAACTGCACTCTGTGTAAATCACTTGTCACAGAGAAGGACAAAGAGATTTCTCCTTACAAGCAACCACGCCCTTTTCCATTGGTCAAAAGAGTTGACCGGGCTTGGACCGCTTGTGCCTTTAAGACCACCATGCATTGAACAACTCATCGCTCAGAAAAACTTGGAACCTCTCCAAAACTTCGTGGGACCTGCCCTTTCTTCAGGACAGACTTTCCGCAAACGCATTTCGGCAGATTTCGACACTTGTCATGAGATTTCACCTTCGCCACCGACACTCTCTCTCTCTCTCCGCTGCACCTGGATTCGTACAACGAAACTAATCAATGCAAGTATCCCATCCTTCACCATTCAACTGCGCTTGAGAATTGCTTGCCAAAGAGTGAACTTTGTAGAGAAAACCCGTGGTTGTGTCCTGCTGATTTAACATGCCATTCTTTACTCTTTACTCTAATTTTTCTATGCTTTATCTTGTATGAATGTTAATGTGTATGTGTTTTGTGTTAGTTAGTCTATGTTGTGTTAATAGCTTAGTCAATAAATATCCGCTTGTATTCATTCATGATTGTCTCTGCTTAATGCTCATAACACATCCCTTTAAACTGTGCGATGCCGTTACCGCTCTGTAGTATTGCTGTATTAGTAACGGACCGCTATTCATCAAGGCCAGAAGAATAACGCTGCTCATTAAAGTTAAAGTTAACATTAGTTGGTTGAACACCCGCGGACGAAAGTGTTCTAGAGGCCACCGCTGTTACTTTTACCGCACTCGGTAATGCTACGAAATATATATAGTTATTAATCTTGTCTGTAGGTATTTCCATTTGAGTCACAAATAATTGTTCCCTGAAACAGCTCAGTGTTTAAATAACACCGGCCTAGTTTCGCTACACTATCCTATCTACTGACGATTCCTATCTTGAATGTCAACGATTCGAGCGGTTCTCTTCTTGGAGGTCATTAGTCAGAGCCATAGCTTCTCTCATACATGTAGCCCGGACTTACAAGTCACGCATGATGATGCAGAAAGAACCTGCAGATCATGGCACTATTGTGCTAAGCCTCGTACAGTGAAAGAGTTGTTGCAAGCAGAGGAAGTCGTGATTAAGAGCTTGCAGAGGAGAGCTTACCAAGAAGAGCCAAAAAATCTCCATTGCCAAAAGGAATGACATTCCTAGGTACAGTGCTCTGAGAAAACTGAACCCTTACATAGATAGCAGAGGTCTTCTAAGGATAGGAGGTCGGCTGAAGAGAAGTTTCCTTTGATCATTCCAGGACGCAGTCATGCTGCAAAACTACTGGTGGAGCATTACCATGATGGAGTCAAGCATCAGGGTCGTATTCACTGAATCCGCTTATCCGCAATGCAGGGTATTGGATTGTCGGGTGTCAAGAAGCATGTGAACAGCATTCTATACAAGTGCGGCCATCTGCAACAAGCTTCGTGGAAGGTAGCGGGCAGAAGATGGCAGACTTACCTATCGATCGTCTTGAGCACTGAACCCCCTTTCACGACATGTCGGGCTTGATGTTTTGGACCCTGGACAGTCAGAATAGACGCATTACCGAGGAGGACAAGCACTCAGCAAAAGATGGGCTGTTCTTTTCACTTGTATGAGTACTGTGCCATACATCGAAGCTGATTGATTGCATGGATTCATCCACCTTTATAAATGCCTTGAGAAGGTTTTTTGATTCTCGCAGGGCCTGTAAAGACAGATTCGGGCTCGACTGTGGGACCAATTTTGTAGGAGCCTGTAAGGAGCTGGAAATTGTACTAACCGATTCTCAACAGCCTAGTGTGAAGAGGTATCTGGGTGGAGAAGGCTGTTCATGGGTCTTCAATCCACCTCACGCATCTCACATGGGAGGAGCCTGGGAGCGGATGATAGGAGTCTCCAGGCGCATACTGGATTCCATGCTCCAGCAGATCAGTCCTTCCTGCTTGACACATGAAGTGTTGTCTACTCTGATGGCAGAGGTTATAGGAATTGTCAATTCAAGACCTCTTGTTCCTATTTCTTCAGACCCAGACTCACCTTTCTTGTTGACGCCAGCCATGCTCCTAACTCAAAAAGGTCATCCAGTCCTTTCACCTCCAGGTGACTTCAAGGAGACCGATCTCCACAGACAGCAATGGAAATGGGTGCAGCATCTTGCCAACACTTTCTGGAGTAGATGGAGACATGAATACCTAGCAACACTTCAAAGCCGAAGCAAATGGCAAAAAGAACAACGAAATCTAAAAGAGGGCGATGTGGTCCTTCTTAAGGATTCTCAAGCTAAGCGCAATGAATGGCCTATGGCTCTTGTAACCAAGATCTTCACCAGCAGTGATGGAAAAGTGAGAACAATTGAGCTAAGAGTTGCAAGGAATGGGACAATCAAGACATTCCTCAGACCTATATCAGAAACTGTTCTTCTCATGCCAACAGAGGGACTGATATTTTGTGAGGTTTATATGAACATTCCCTTTATTTCAGTTGGTTATATAGTGGTATCAAAATAATAATTAAGTGGGGAGTGTCATGACATATGTTTATTTGTTATTTCTTAGCACCATCTTGTGGCAGTTTGGTGTAACAACAAACATAAACATTGATGACTGTGAGCTGTTTTCTTAGTGGTTGGTTTTGGTCATGTGTGACTCTTTTATGCTAGAGGTTAACCAAGAAATAACCGGTGTTCCAGATTGTTCCATGCGGTTGGCTCTTTGTTTCCTTTACGTTTTCAGCCTTGGAAAGGCTTTGCTTGTAAGTTGTTGTCTTTCTTTAAATATATATATATATATATTTTGTAATTCATAAGTTTAAATCAAACTATTCATGATAGTAATTCATGAGCAACAATAATATTTAGCAGAGTTGAATGCAGCCCTTTGTTGTACGTTCAAAGCAATCAAAGTAAATTCATTCATGTTTATTTGTGAACATTCTGTAACAAAACATTTGTAATCTTTGTATGTTTTAGTTTTACAAAAAAGAGAAAGAAGAGGAAAGAACATAACACTAAAACCCTCAACTTTACTCCCATGCCTGACCCTTTCTTGTCTCTGTTAGCTATCTGTCAGTTTTATGTAGATGAAACACGCATCTGGAACAGAATAACAACAGTTCCTCCAAATCCACATCATACCCTGTGCCTGTTGTCAGTATTTATGCTAACCAACCAAGAAATCAAACAAGAAAACTAGAACATTGGAGACAACAAATAAAAGAACAACCTTGTAACTACCTTCCAGGAGTATGCTGGGGATATGGACAATGTGGACATAACAGAAAGGAGTGCCCTCACCAATCCATGGTACCCGCCAGCTGGTGGTGAAGAGTGGTGGAAGATGGCAGCATGCCCTTTCAAGGTCTAGTTCAAGGCCCCATGAAGAAGCCTACATCAAGGGTGTTAGGGGTCCCACAGAAACCCACAGGGGTGAATCTGTAGTTATCAATTGTAGGGCATGAGCTAGGTCGAGGGTAAAGACATACCCAGTAAATCCTATATAGGTATAGGCACTTAAGAGCCATGAGCCCTAGGTAGGGCATGAGTTAGGTAGTTCGAGGGGGTGAGGACATCCCAATGTAAATCCTGTAGGTACAGGTCACTGAAGATGTGAGCCCAAGAAGGGCATTGAAAACTAAAAAAGACAAAAAATAATAGTTTAAGTTTGTGTTGTCTATGTGTTGAGGAGAAAGAGAGTGAGAGAAAGTAAGTGTGTATATGTGCTTGATAAAATAAGAGTGATAGGAACCAGATTTAAGAGTCGGGCTGAGCTGCTTTATGGTGTGTTTGTGTGAGAGAATTGAGAAGAAGAGGAGAGACATTTGCTCCTAAAGCTTAAAGTATTTTTGTAATGATTCTTGATAAAATCTTTTATGTGAATTGGGTAGAACTAAAGTAAGCTGTTGTGAGAAATGTTTTAAGAAATAGAATAGCTGAAGAGAGACCTGAGGCAGGATCCTCGTGATGACAGCCTATTCAGGAATGCTATTTGATTCAATGCCTCCTGCAGTAAAAACCAAGCTGGAAGATGTGGTGGGACTTAACTCACTTACAGACTAATAAAGACAAAATAAAGACTTTTGTGACTATGTTGCCCATGCTGTTGAACAATACAGAAGAAATGAAATTTGAGTTACAGCTGAAACTAAAGTAACATAGCTGCAGTATCGTGGACGATTTGTTGATTTGTGCCCCACCCTTGAACAATGCCGTAAGGATTTTATCAAAGTGCTGACCAGACTAGCAGAGGGGCGTCATAAAGCCTACAGAACTACAGTACAGTCTCCCATAAGTGAAATACTCAGATAGAACAATAGCTTATAAAAACCAGGGCCATTCACCATTTTTAGTAGTGCATGTATGTTGTGCAAATGATGACATTTTAGGATTGACTGGCTTTAGTTCAGAGTGGATAGAAGATTATGCAATAAAGGTTGACCCCTCTAAGAGTATTAATGAAACAAGCAAGTCAACTAACATGGACAAATGATGCATTGTTAGCATTTGAAATGTTGAAAGAGAGTTGCACACTGCACCAGCCCTGCTAACCCTAGTTATACAAAAGCCTTTATGTTGCAGATCGAAAAGAGGGGTATGTTTCAGCAGTACTTATGCAAGAAACATGTAAAAGTCAAGTATAACAGCCTATAACTATATATAATAGTGCTAAACTGGATAGTGTAGCCCAAAACTATGACCTCCATGTTACCAAGGGCTTGCTGCTGTATATTATGCTTATGAAAAGCTTCTTCAATAACTATGGGGTATCCAATTTTTATTTATGCTATATCATGACGCTGATGAGGTTGATCGAGCAAGGAAAATTTGTTCCTTACACAAGCAAGGTGTATATTGGCATTTTCAGTGTTATTGACATATCCAGATATAACACTTAAAATATGTGCAGAACCATAAACCCAGCTATCCATCCATCCATCCATCCATTTTCTCTCCTCGGGCTTTATCCGGGACCCACGGTCGCTGGGCAGCAGTCTAAGCAGGGATGCCCCAGACTTCCTCTCCCCCCAGACACTTCCTCCAACTCCTCCTGGGGGAACCCCGAGAGGCTTCCCAGGCCAGCCGAGACAGTCCCTCCCAGCTGTTCTGGGTCTTCCCCGGGCCTCCCTCCTGGACATGCCCGGAACACCTCCCTTGAGGAGGCCCGCAGGAGGCATCCCAAACAGATGCCCAAGCCACCTCAGCTGGCCCTCTCGATGTGGAGGAGCAGCGATCTACTCCGAGCTCCCCGAGTGACCGAAAGCTCCTCACCCTATCTCTAAGGGAGCCCCAACCACCCCGGGCGGAGGAAACTCATTTCGCCGCTTGTATCCTGGATCTCACTTCTTTCGGTCATGACCCAAAGCTCATGACCATAGGTGAGAGTAGGAACGTCGTCGACCGTAAATCGAGAGCTTCGCCTTGTGGCTCAGCTCCTTCTTCACCACGACAGACCGTACATCGACCGCATTACTGCAGAAGCTGCACCGATCCATCTGCTCCATCTCTCGCCCATCCTTCCCTCACTCGTGGAACAAGACCCCAAGATACTTAAACTCCTCCACCCTGTGGCAGGAGCTCCCCACCGACCTGGAGGGGACAAGCCACACCCTTTTCCGGGCTGAGGACCATGGCCTCAGATTTGGAGGTGCTGATTCTCATCCCAGCCGCTTCACACTTCAGCCAGCTGCAAAACCGCCCAGTGCCCGCTGTGGTCATGGCCTGATGAAGCCAACAGGACAACATCATCCGCAAAAAAGCAGAGATGAGATCCTGTGGTCACCAAAACCGACCCCTCCGTCCCTGGCTGCGCCAGAAATCCTGTCCATGAAGATAGTGAACAGGACCCGGTGACAAAGGGCAGCCCTGCCGAGTCCAACACGCACTGGGAACGAGTCTGACTTTACTGCTGGCAATGCGAACCATGTTCCCCTGCTCTGGTCATACAGGGACCGACAGCCCCTAGCAAAGGGCCTCGCACTTCATATTCCCAGAGCACCCCACAGAACACCCACAGGGACACGTCGAATGCCTTCTCCAGATCCACAAAACACATGTGGACTGGTTGAGCAAGCTCCCATGAACCTCCAGTATCCTAAAGAGGGTATAGAGCTGGTCCAGTGTTCCACGACCAGGACGAAGCCGCATTGTTCTCCCTGTATCCGAGGTTCAACTATCGGATCTAATTCTCTCTCCAGTACCCTCCTGGCATAGACTTTCCTGGGAGGCTGAGGAGTGTGATCCCCATAGTTGGAACACACCTCCTGTCCCCTTCTTATAGAGGGGACCACCACCCCAGGGTCTGCCAGTCCAGAGGCACTGTCCCCACCTCCACGCCGATGTTGTAGAGACGTGTCAGCCAAGACAGCCCCACTTCATCCAGAGACTTGAGGTACTCAGGGCGGATCTCGTCCCACCCCTCGGGGAGCCTTGCCACCGGGAGGCTTCTCAACTACTCCCTCTGGCACTCCTCAAAGGCCAGCCCGGGTGATAAATCCCTCGAGCCCATCCCCACCAGTATCCCCAGCCTCTGCCTCCTCAGTGGAGGGCTGTTGGCAGGGTTGAGGAGATCCTCGGCGAGCCTTCCACCGGCCTCGACAATATCCCCAGTTGAGGTCAGCAGAGCCCCACCTCCACTATATACAGTGTTGGTAGGGCACCGGGCTTCCTCCGGAGGGGAGACTTGGACAGTTTGCTGGCTAGAACCTCTTCGAAAGGAGCCTCGACCGGATAATCCTTTTCCAAGTCCTCACCGAACTCTTCCCAGGTCCCTGAGTTTTGGCATTGACTTAGCTCGCCGAAGAGTGCCGGAATTGCCTCCATTAAACTCACCATAAAGTCGCAGTCCGGCTCTGGCCTGTCGGTACTCCATCAGCGCTGCCTCAGGAGTCCCATAGCCAACCAAGCTCGATAGTACTCTTTCTTCAGCTTGTGACAGCATCCTTACTTCAGTAAGAGACCACAATACCACCAGAGGCAGGCGACCACCACCGGGGTTCGGGGTTGCCACAAACAGGCACCAGAGACTCCACCTCTTTGACCAGGGCCCAGCTGTGGAGTGAGACCATTAACCTCTGCCTCCACTGGCGCTTTGACAATGGAGGCGGAGAACATAGTCCACTCGACTCAATGTCCCCAACCTCCCTCGGATCTGTTCAAAGCTCTGGGCCGGAGGTGGGAGTTGATTTATTTTAGCCTTTCATAAGGTGGACCGCTTCTTTGTCTGGCTTGTCACCCAGGACCTGTTTGCCTTGGGAGACCCTACCAGGGGCATATAGCCCCTGACAACACATAGCTCCCTAGGATCATTCAGGCACTTCAAACCCCTCCACCACAGTAAGGTGGCGGTCCCAGGAGGGGATAAACCCAGCTAATTTCATATATCTAGAAGGGAGGAAGGAAAAGCCACGCGGGATTGTTGTAGCTGAATCTTTAGCATTTACACACCTCAGTCCAGACTTAGAATCCTGCCCAGTGCAAGATGCTACTGTAGAATATTTCCTATGGATGGATATTGTTTTAGAGACCATATAGGAAATCATGCTGGATAATATGCAGAAGTAAAGAAAGAAGGAATTGAATTTGTTTCTGTTATTTCACAGGCATTGTGAACAACCATGTTCATCTTAATTAGCTGAGTTGAAAGCCCTTGAAAGCATGTCAGTTAGCAAAAGGCCAAACTGCAAAATGTATACACCCCACTCAGCATACATACATGGGATATATTACCTTTTATGGAGCAGTTTGGAACCAGAGAGGATTTAAGAAAAGTGATGAAACTCCTTTCCAACATGCAGAACAGATAGTGTATGAGTACTGTAGTGGAAACTGATGTCTGCCATGGTGCTACCAAGACAACAAGAAGTAATCAAATGCCAGACCCATAAGAAAGGGAATGATTTTATAATCATGGGTAATAAGAAGAAAGAAAAGCCTCTGGTTGTCATAGTGCAGTTATGTCACCCATTGATACTTATTCAGCCTGAAGTTCTTTTTAGTAGATAGTAGATCTTATTCCTATTCAGACAAAATCTAGTGTTAATGGGCAGGCAATGTGGCAAGCAAAGGCTAATAAAGACAGCATTAGAACATGGCATCACATGAGGAACATATGTTTGCACCCAATGCACTGGTATAAGCATATCTTAATATCTGATGCTCATTGGTTTTGATCATTTTGGAGAGGAGAGATATTAAGTAAATAAAACAGCAGGGTTATTGGCTCACCTTTACTTACAAGCCATAGTGGACAACTTTTGACAAGCTGTGATATTTGTGCCCAGAATCATGTTAGAATCATGTGCACACCTGTGCCAGAAGGACCTATAAAACACATGGTAATGGATTATGTGGATATGTTATGGATATGTATATAGAAGTAGATAGAATACCATCATCAGATCAGCTCTGACAATGGATCATCTTCGCTCAAAAAGACTGTTAAGACTATGTAGCAGCAGCTGAGAGTAAACCAGAGACTAGGGATGTGTGTATCACCCTTTCAATCAAAGGAATGGTTGGAAAGAGTGAATGGAACCCTCCTCAAAGCCAAGATTAATAAACTTTGTGCAGACACTAAACTGAACTGGTTGATGCATTGCCTTTGGCATTGATGAACTATCATATGCAAACTAATAGGATTACAAATCTGACTCTTCATGAAATACTTACGGGCAGGTCAGTTCACCTATGCTCGCATTTGAAAGGCTTCTCATTATGATGGTCTCCTGTGGAACAATTGTATTGGACTGAGAAATTATATAAGACAACCAACTGCTATACACCAGACTGTGCATTCACAGGAACAAAAACGAGCACAAAGATCAGATCAAACAAACGCAGATCAGGTACAGACTGATTCAAGCCCCGATCATGATCTTGATGTTGTTGCAGAATAAGAGACAATGGGAGGCAGCCCCGAGACAGACACAAAGCGGAGAAGGGAAAAGATCTTCCTTAAAGACTCTCCTGCAATGGGTGAACAGGATCAAATCACGTTAAAGATGGAGACAGGGCGATCCAGTCCACGTCCCCGATCAACAGAATTCCAAAGCAATTGAATTCTCCTGATGTGGTATGGACACTCTCATCCTGAGCTGTGGTGTTTCGAATAGCCACTGCATGATGATGACTGTTGAATACAACAAGATATAATAGAGTGGTATAAATGGGCACAATTCACATTGAGTCAAGTAAAACTGAACAATTGTGTATTTTGAACATCCTCAACTTTGAGTAAAGAGACTATTGTCCCTAATCCGTGATAATTCTATAGGTATACTGCGAAAACATTATGCAAAATATTGTGATATAGGAATCCCAATAGAAGATGTGAAGGTACCATTTTGTCCAGCAGAATGTGTGATTCCTGTTCTCAGGTCCATGATGACCAAAAGCTGCAGCCACATAAATGATTCTTCAAGCACAAACACCTGAAAATAATCTTGTTCATATGCTTAATTCAACTGTTGTTAATGATCCAGATAGGTGTGCTTAGGAGTCTAACTCACTTTAAACCTTAAAAGGGTTACCACTGCTTTCTTTTGTCTTTTCACAATGGTTATGCACAGTTAAGAGATAGCGTAAAATTGTATTTTGTTATTTTCTTTTTAAGATTGCAGCATAGTATGTCTCTTTGTAGTTTGAATAGGCAGTTATTTATACATTATTATGTTTATTGTTTTGCACAAAACCCTTACAGTTATGTCTTATGCACTCTGATATTATGTTCATTGCTTTAACCATGAACTGAGAATAAGAAAAAAAGGTACACTCTTGACCAAGATGACCTCTCAAGATAGCAACGTTACGGACACCCCTGATATTCTACATCCAGCACCATCACACTATATAACACTATATATGTACTTTTTGATAATTGTATTATTCATTTATGTGTGGACTTTTAAGTCCCAGAGGGTGGAATATTTGATATATTTTTATGGTTTTGGAACATTTTATATGCACATGGTATATTTGTATTGCACAAAGCATAAAAAGAGCACACACACATAGAGTAAAGAACACAGTGGTAATAGGAACATAGAGGTACAGAATGCAATGTTACATCACTGGCAATGTGAGGGTACCAGGCAAGAGCAACAGAAGACATAAAAGGGCTGTATATATGATGATATATGTAGATATATGCATATGGTATAACACTGAAAAAACCAATCCAGAGTTGCTCTCTGCCACCATTGTACTATAAGATCAGAGAGATAAAAACAAGGGGGCAGGGCCTAAAAAGAAATAGTCCAATAAGAAAGAGATAATAATAGCAGACCAAGAAAAGGAGATGGATAAACAGAAAAAGGTAAATCATTTGGTCAAGAAGAAATGGAATACAGTGAGGAGTCAGAGAATGTAAGATCAGATGCTCTTTCATGTAATTTGTATGTTCATTGGTATCTCAACTTTGTTGGTTCAGAGCAATAAAGTTTGACTTTTGGCACCTGGAACCTTCTTTACTAGTGATTTTTTTTGGATAGTGAGGGATTATTTTCCAACAACATTAGCAGTTTCAGTGCTATTAAGCAGCACTGAATGAGAAACGTACTCAAAAACTCCCACTTTAATGACAAGATAGAGTTCTTTATGGAAACATTTACAGACTAATGTAATTGTAAAGATAACATGTTTTCTAAGCAATATTAGTGGTTATGAGTAGTGACTAAGCTATTTCATGGCATGTATCATTGTGAGTTTATTCACTGCAAGCTATTTCAGAGCTAATAAGCAGCGCTGTGGAAGAGAAACGCTCAGAAACTCCGGTTTGGTCACAGGATACAGTCCTTTATGGGAAACATTTACAGACTAATGTAATCTGTAAAGAAAACATGTTTTCTAAGCAATATTAAGTGGTTATGAGTAGTGACTAAGCGATTTCATGGCATGTATAATTGTCAGGAATGCATTTTGCATACAAACCTCCTGTTTTCATAGAAATTAGTGAGTTTATCACTGCCGTTGCCAGAAAAACATGTATTGCAAACAGTTTCAGTGCTATTTTAAGCAGCTCTGAAGAGAACGCCAGAAACTCCGCCTTTGGTCACAGGATACAGTCCTTTATGGAAACATTTACAGACTAATGTAATTGTAAAGAAAACATTTTTCTAAGCAAATATTATTGGTTATGAGTAGTGACTAAGCGCCATTTCAAGGAATATATCATGTGAATGCATTTTGCATCCAATCCTCCTGTTTTCACTTAGAAATTAGTGAGTATATTATTGATGTTGCCAGAAAACATGTATTGCAAGCTGTGTTTCAGTGCTAAAAAACAGCTCTGAAGAGAAACGCTCAGAAATTCGCTTTGGTCACAGGATACAGTTCTTTATGGAAACATTTTACAAACTAATGTCATTGTAAAAGAAAAAATGTTTTCCTAAGCAATTGTAGTGCTAAAGAGTGGTGACTAGCGATTTCCAAGGAATATATCATGTGAATGCATTTTGCATCCAATCCTCCTGTTTTCATAGAAATTAGTGAGTATATTATTGATGTTACAGAAAACATGTATTGCAAGCAGTTTCAGTGCTAAAAAAACAGCTCTGGAAGAGAAACGCCAGAAATTCCGCTTTGGTCACAGGATACAGTTCTTTATGGAAACATTTACAAACTAATGTCATTGTAAAGAAAAAAATGTTTTCTAAGCAATTGTAGTGCTAAAGAGTGGTGACTAGCCATTTCAAGGAATATATCTTGTGAATGCATTTTGCACTCAAACGTGTTGTTTTCATAGAAATTAATGAGCATAATACTAATGATGTCAGAAAACATGTATTGCAATCAGTTTCAGTGCTAATAAGCATCTCTGAATGAGAAACGCTCAAAACACTCCAATTTTAATCACAAGATAGAGTTCTTTATGGAAACATATACAGACTACTAATGTAATTTGTAAAGAAAAACATGTTTTCTAAGCAATATTAGTGGTTAATCACAGGATACAGTTCTTTATGGAATCTTTAGGAGAATCTTAAAGAAACATATGTTTCTAAGCAATATTTGTGGTTTATGAGTAGTGACTAGATAGCGGATTTTATTAATTTCATGATAATTGTCAGAATGCATTTTGTTTCAAAAACCTGCTGTTTTCATAGAAATATGTAGAGTTTATCACTGATGTTGCCAGAAAACATGTATTACAAAAGCAGTTTCAGTGCTAAAACAGCTCTGAAGAGAAACGCCTCAGGAAATTCAGCTTTGGTCACAGGATACAGTCTCTTTATGGAAACATTTACAACCAATGTCAATTGTAAAGAAAAAATGTTTTCTAAGCAATTGTAGTGCTAAAGAGTGGTGACTAGCTTTATTTTCAAGGGAATATATCTTGTGAATGCATTTTGCACTCAAACGTGTTGTTTTCTCATAGGAAATTAATGAGCATATTACTACGTGATGTCAGAAACATGTATTGGCAAATCAGTTTTCAGTGCTAATAAAGCATCTCTGAATGAGAAGACGCTCAAAACACCCAACTTTAATCACAAGATAGAGAGTTCTTTATGGGGAAACATATACAGACTAATGTAATTGTAAAGAAAACATAGTTTCTAAGCAATATTAGTGGTTAACTACAAGATACAGTTCTTTATGGAATCTTTTACAGAATCTTAGCAAAGAAAACATGTTTTCTGCCAATATTAGTGCTAATGAGTAGTGACAAAGCGATTTCATGGTATGTATCGCTTTGTGAATGTATTTTGCATACAACCTCCCATTTTCATAGAAATTAGTGAGGTTATCACCGATGTTGTCAGAAAACATGTAGGCTATTGCAAGCAGTTTCAGTGATATTAAGCTGCTGTGGAAGAGAAATTCCTAGAAACTCCGTTTTGGTCACAGGATACAGTCCTTTTATGGAAACATTTACAGACTAATGTAATTGTAAAGAAAAACATGTTTTCTAAGCAATATTTGTGGTTATGAGTAGTGATCTAGCGATTTCATGGCAACTACGTATAATTCCTGGAATGCATTTTGCTTCAAAACCCGCTGTTTCATAGAAATTAGGTGAGTATACTCATTGATGTTGCCAAAAAACTTGTATTGCACGCAGAAGTTTCAGTGCTATTTTGAACTTGTGCTCTGGAAAGAGAAACGCTCAGAAACTCCGCTTTGGTCACAGGATACAGTCCTTTTTATGGAAACATTTACAGATTTAATGTAATTGTAAAGAAAACATCATGTTTTCTAAGCAATATTATTGGTTATGAGTAGTGACTACGCGATTTCATGGCATGTATCATTTGCAGATGAGTTTCGTTTCAAAACCTACAGTTTTAATTGAAATTAGTGAGCATTTTACTGATGTTGTCAGAAAACATGAATTACAGAATATTTACAGAACTAATTAGCAGCTGTGTGGAGAAGCTCAGATACTCGCTTTGGTCACAGGATACAGTTCTTTATGGAAACATTTACAGACT
>CM032803.1:17762594-17901401 GCA_019155185.1 Beaufortia kweichowensis | reverse complement strand
GACAAAGGAGTTAGAAGCCAAGGCGGAGCTGATGAGTCGAAGGGCCGGGGTGGAGTCCAGGACTTAGAGGCTGGAGGCGGAGACAGGGGATCCTCACGCCTAGGATGAGCTGGGAACTCGAAGGCCTGAGGCGAATCAGAGCACCTAGATGGTGCAGAATGAAGGTGAGCTGAGAGGCTGAGAGGGACCAGTGAAGACAGGGCAGAAGGCCAGGCGGGTTCTTGGGGGCGGATTATGGAAACTCTGGGGCCGAGTCTGGATACTCAGGGGCGGCCATCTTGACCGCGACAGGGAACTTAAGGGGGCCATCTTGACCGTGGCAGGGAACTCAGGGGCGGCCATCTTGACCATGACAGGAAACTCAGGTGCGGCCATCTTGACCATGGCAGGGAGCTCAGGGGCGGCCATCTTAACCATGGCAGGGAGCTCAGGATACTCAGGAACAGAGCATAGGCAATCAGGATACTTGGAGACAGAGTCAAGGAAAACAGGGAACTCAGGGACATAGTCTGAAGTCCAGAAACTCAGGGGCGGCCATCTTGACAGCGGCAGGGAACTCAGGGGCGGCCATCTTGACCACAACAGGGAACTCAGGGGTGGCCATCTTGACCGTGGCAGGGAGCTCAGGGGCGGCCATCTTGACCGTGGCAGGGAGCTAAGGGGCATCCATCTTGACCATGGCAGGATACTCAGGTACAGCGCATAGGCAATCAGGATACTTGGGAAAAGAGTCAAGGTAAACAGGGAACTCAGGGACATAGTCTGGAAACTCACCCTCAGAGTTTGGAGCATAGCAGGATCTCTCTTCCATGCCCTTTAACTCCACCAGCTCTCCCACGGGCACAAGCGGTGTTGCCGGCTCACACACCTGGTCAGATGTCTGATGAGGCTCAGGCTCCGTGGCGACGATCGGCTCAGTCGTGGGGCTCTATCCTGGCTCTTGTGTGGTGGCAGGCTCAGGCTCTCCATCTGCGGTCTGCTCGGGCACTCGCTCAGTGCGGTAGGATGATGGCTGGCTGGACTCTGGGTCGGGAGTGAGGTTGGCGATGTGCTGCAGACTGGCTGTAAGGCTGCGTCTGCAACTCACCAACACCCACACCACAAAGGCGGGAAAACTCCCTAGAGGACCCTGCCTGGACAGATTAGCCTTTGTAGCAGGGTTTAGATCCACATGATAAAAGCTACAGTTGCCCGGGTAATCAGTTTGAGTGGCAAGATATAAAAAGTACCATGTATGGTCCTCGAGGGAGCGATCCCCCTGTTCCAGGCAGTTGAGTTGATGGCCAGGACTGGCCATGGTGAGGGTTCGGTGTGGTCAGGTCTTCTGTTACGGGATGACTGAATGTAAACATGATAAAGTGTGGTTTACTGGTTCCAAAGACAAAACATTCACAAGGTACCATCCAAAGGTACCATCCAAAGGTAACATCCAAAGGTAACATCCAAAGGTAAACGAGAGATCAGGGTAACAAAGTCTAACAAAAACAATCGACGATAAGACCTGACAAAGACATGGTGAACCAACACAGAATATAAAGTCCGGGGTGATGAGGAACAGGTGACAGTGATTAAACATGGCGTCAGGTGAAGTGCAATGTATTATGGGAGATACAGTTCAAAAGTCATTGTGCACATGAGTCTTGATCTTATGCCTTGCCAACTTTCATACTCTTTTAGTGTATATTCTATATTAGGTCAGGTTTCAATATATTTCCAGTTTTCCCATTATAAGAGAACCTTATATTCTTTTACCATATAAGAACAGTAAACCTTGAGGGTGAAATCTGCAAGCCATCTCAACAGCAATCTCAATACTTTCTCAAATTATATTTTGAATTATAACCTCTTGTCAGCTCCAGCTAGTAAGATTGTTATCCATGGGTTATTCATTTTGTATAACGTTTTATGATAACATTATTAGAACATTGTAAACACTAATAACATCAAACGGAGGTTCCAAAAAATTTTGTCCTTTGACTGTTTGATCTCAACATTACACGTAGTTCATCAAATAACATCTTAAGGATATTCCAAAAACATTGTTCTGAGAATGTTTTATTATAACATTGTGAGAACATTATGAAAAGACTAATAACATCAAAAGGACTTTTCAAGAACTTTGTTCTTTGTACGTTTTATATCAGCATTATAAGAATGTTCATCAAGTACAAATAACATCACAAAAACGTCCTAAGAATATTGTTCTAAGAATGTTTTCTCTCAACATTTTAAGACAATTAATAACGTTACAAGAGCATTCCAAAAACATTACTTTAAGAATATTTTGTACTAACATTTTAAAGAACATTAGTGAATGTTGTGGATTCCTTTTAGTTGGGCGAAACATCCCTATGCTGTAGGAGCTTCTTTTACTTTCTATGTTTAACATTGTGTCGGTATTAACAGGTAATCTGTAAATAGAGTAACGCCACTTTTGTAGGAAATGGGTGCCTGTTTCTTTTGGAAAGTGTATTTTCTCCTGGTAAGACAGGAAGAAAGGGAAATGGGATGTATGTTTGTTTTATATCTACTTTGTTAAGGTAAGAAAGCGTCTAAAAGAACAGTTAGTTTTGGTTTGTTTGTTATTTTGGCTAATGCCCATTTCTGAACCTGGCATAGTGGCTTGCTCCTACAATAAATGGAAGTGTAGGCTTTCTTTTTGTGACATTCTTCATTTATGTTACTTCACATTGCCCCTAGACGTAACAGTTACCAGTGCATACATTATGTTGTTTTATGTTTTATTTTATGTTGTTTGATTATTGTTTATAACAGTTATATGTCTTACAGTATGTGTCAGTTAATGGAATAAAGGGTTAAGAATTGTAATGTATACAAAACTTTGTGATATATACAGTTTAAAAAAATTATCTGTAAAATATCCAAAACATCTTTGTAATTTATAAAAGTTTGCCACCATACAGTTATTTTTACAGTACAGTGCAAAGTTGTCTACATATTTCATGTATTTTTATAGCAATATACTGGGAATCATAGGTGCTTGTTTTTACTGTTTTTTTATAGTGCAGTTGTTGTAATAATGAAGCGTCCCTTAGACAAAATGCAAATGAAATGCATGAGCTCTGAACAATATGTTCTAAAGAGGAAAATAGGTTTCATATACAACATAAGCCCACCATATGATGCCCACTGTAGACATAATGTAGACTCTAATACTGAATGTTTGTATAAGTGTTTGTTGTGTCAGGCAGCCTAGTTGGCTTTGATCATATTTTTTCTGAGGTTTACAGCTGTGTCTATGTTCATAAATCTGGTCATCTAAAATAAGCTGATCAACATCAAACAAATGACAGAAAAAACAAACGTGTCCTTTTTAACAAATGGCATCACTTCTCAGCATCCACTCACACATAGCAGTTTTGCTTTTGTTTGTTTGTCTGTCTGATATAAGTTGATGTGTTGCATATGGCGTGTGAATCACCTAGTAGGACTAGGTGTTATTATCCCAATATTTTAGCACAGTTTATTTGTACATTAGGACATTTTCCCTTTTGCCATGGGCAGAACACAACAATTGTAACAAGCTGATATTGGTTTACCAAGAATCCAGGACCATGACCTAGTGTAATAATACTTGTTACTATGCATCAATACCCAATAATTGTAATGCAGGGTCCAGTAAGAGAGAGGCAGACAAGGTGAGTGGTGTAAATGATGAAGGTTTACTTTAAAACAGATGACTGGAACAGCAAACAACAAACATCCAACGGGAACATACAACAGGTAATCCAACAGGTGAGTTAAACAAAAACATCCATGGAGCCAAAAACCAGGTAAACAGAAGTAACAGACTAAAATGAGTGAGCTAGGGAACACACTCCATACACATACGAGAACTGACAAAGAATGGTGGAAACAGAGTCCAGATAAAGTGTCCGGGTAATAAATATCAGGTGAATACAATGAAGATGATGGCTCACAGGTGACGGTAATCAAAGATGGAGGACGGTGTTGGTGCAAAGGATTATGGGAACTGGAGTCCATGGGGAGGTGCAGGGTAAAACCGTGACAATAATCAGACATTTTTCAATTGATTTATGTGTGACAGGAAAACAATCAAGAATATGGAGAGGAAAGGATATCCAAGACTTCACTGTGGTCATCGGGTGGGTATCCTCTGTGTTTATGGTCATAAGCTTCATGATATGATATATACTTCCCTTTTCTTGGTACTACCAGTATGACACCTCATCAGATGTGTATCCGGTCCCTCTTTCAGCACTGTTCTGGGTGAAATATGCCATTTGGTGAGGTGCTGCTGATCCAAACAATGCGTCACATTGTCAGTTGTGTACCTTGGCCTCACTGGGTGTTTCGGCCTTTACCACAAAACACCCTCAGCCAAGGGAGCCCCCCATCGCAGGTTGATCAGACCTGGCTGTTACATGGTCATTTGGCAGCCCATTAAATGTCCCTCCACTTCAACCACACCCAATGGCTGCTTCTTTCTGCGACAGTGGTAAGATCTTTGACTCTCCTTCGTTGGGCTGTCCTCTAATCTTACTTAATCCCACTTACTTAAGCAGCCTTTTAGTAGAACTAGCCACAAAGCCCCTGCAACTCACTTCCACCGGGAACACCGTTGCTGTCCAGCCTCGATCCTCTGCCTTAGCTGCCAAGTTGGAATGCCGGAGCTTGTTTCTTCGAAAGCCTCATTAAATGTCTCTTTCCAAGGGACTGTCAACTCAACTATTGACAGAGTGTCAGCTTCCCAGGACTAGCCGTGTTATTGATCCTCTTGAGTCCTGCCCGAGTTGTTCCACCTGTTCAGCGTCTCTAAGGTCTGCTGTGTGTACCATCGTCCAAGGCTTTTGATGGGCTTGTCAATTGGTATGGTCTCGCCCTTTATACAGAATCTAGCGTTTGTAAGATGGCTCTTGACAATGGAGATGCTGCAAGATTTGCTGGGTTTGATCTCAATTTACATGATTTAGTTGTTGTGATGGTTGTCATGTCATTCATGCATGCCCTGATTGGAGGTAGACGCAATCCATTTTTTAACCGTTCTCCTCCAACCACCCAACATGATGATTATTATTTCCATTGAGTGAAAGCAACAGGTAAAATGGTGCAACCTGGCATTATGCCAACCTCCAGCTGTTGCCAGTTGGTGGTATTATCCTGTGTGGTAACACAGAACTGAAGATCCTGAAAGTAGTTCAAGTTCACGTTTATTTGTATAGCGCTTTAACAATGTAGCACTGTTTCAAAGCAGTTTTACAGCAGAATAAACAGAATGACAAGCAGGGAAATATAAAAGCTAGCTTAATAACTAATATCTAATAAAAGTAGGCTTTAATCAGCTTTGTTATCTGCTCTGGAATGTGGAAAAAGACAAAAGCTGCAGCCAGTTTATGTGGCACTGACCAAAAGGCATTGGCAAGATCAAGAAAAACCATATGCAGGTCTTTCTTCTCCTTTTTTGCCATTTGCAACTGGTGCCAGATGATGTTACCATAGTCCAAACATCCTGAGAAGCCCCCTGTGCCTGCTTTCTGCACCGAAGTGTCAATAAAGTTGTTATTCTTCAGGAACTGGGAGTCTCTGATCCACGGTGCTAAAGAACACCTGACCTTACAGATTCAAAAGGCTGATCGACATCGATTTGTGATTATTTGACATTTCTTTTTAGGCCCAGACTGGCCATCGGGTGCACCAAGAGCATTCCCGGTGGCCTGTTGACTGATTTTTCTTGCTGCCAGCCATAATTATTTTTTAATAATTATTATTTATTCTATACTATTATTCCCCACCCATTGTACTAAAGTGATAATTTCTGAATTTAGCATTTGAATAATTAAATAAATAATAAAAACAATTTTACCTATTCATTAATATAAATCTGTTAGTTTTGACTGGCAACATTATGTAGCCAGGTTTAATAATGAGAAACCCTATTTAGCTGTCTAACCCAGTCACGAAAGGGTTAACTTTAAGTTTGTTGCTTTGATGGACTTGTAAGTGAGCCAATGGGTGAATTCTATGAGTTTACTGAGCTGACCAATCAGCTGCCAGCTAGGCTCTATTACAGTTACACCTCTAGTTTCGCGTCACTGCACGTTCTTTTGGCGCTTGCACTTGAGCATAGAAGGCTGCGTTATCTGCTTGAGTGTAAACGAAAGCGGTGCCTGAATCCACTGTTGTCACGGAGCTAAAGGCAGTGAATTCTGTTAAAATGGTGAGTTGATTATCTAGGCATCTGAGTCGTTGATATTCATGCTAATAGGCCAGGCTTTTGCTGCCATTTTTTTGTATTTAACCTAGTCTGCTGAGTTTAGGAGTTCGCTAGCATCTATGGTAATCTGTGTTAATGGGTGAATCAATGCAAAGGTGCTCATTGTGTAAAGCTAAAGGTGTAAAACCTGCTGTGTGCCTATGTTAATAAGGTAATTAGCCACAATAGGCTAGCAAAATATTGGTTAATGTCTTTGAAACCATCAAGTTATTTCGTTTGTGGGTCAGAGAAAGAAATTTTAACTTTTCATACTGTTGCTAAATAGTTAGTTTGTTAAATATGATGTTAAAACTTGTGGATTTAATTGTGGTCATTGAAGTTTAAAAAGGTAACATCTTTAGTGCATTATTTCCACTGTTACCGGTGCAGAGGGGAATAAATAAGCACACTAATGCCTTAATGCCTCTAATTTAAAGTGATACAATGTGATTAATGTTTACATGCAATTTATGCAGTTTTACTCTTCATACTGTTAATGTTAATACTGTAAGGGTTCATAATACCTGAATTTGAAATGTGTCTTTATGAAGGATGCAATTTATGTAAATGTACTTTTGATATGATAAATTCATATAATTTTGATACCTGAGAAGACACATAAGAGCTGTTGTACAACGAGAGAAAGATTTTTATATTGCAGTCCATTTATTCACTGAATGGTAATTAAAAGAAATTATTTGGCCTTACTTATAGGTCAGGTTTTGGTAAAGAGTTGGAAACATCGTGCAGAGATCCTTTCCACGGAGTTATACAGATCCACACGTTCCAGACGTTCTCCCAGAGATTCATAGGTTCCCAGTCCTGGGTGGTTGGGTGGCGAGCCAACTGTGTTTGTGACTCTTGACTTTAGACGGATTGCCAGGATCATCTTTTCCATTTTCATGGTGGTAGGACAAACACATTCACAAGTTACAAGAAAAAGCCGCGATGGTGAAACTGAACTTCGTGTCGACCAAGGCAAGTCGAACCGAGGGGCGAACTGAGCTCAAAGATACTGAACAGAGAGTTTTTTGTTTTGTTTACGTCGCTTTATTATTTTAGTTTGTTATTTATCATAAATGTGTTTTTTCCTTGTATGAATATTCCACCCTGTGAATTTAATACAGGGTTGTCTAAACTGTCATTCTGGTGTGGTATTCTTTTTTATTGATATCCAATTCTCAGGCTCTTAACAATTTAGCGTCTTCTGATTCTGGTCCACATCGTATTTAGGATAACCTCTACGACTACTTTAGACTATTAAACCTATGTACAGTATTACTACCTCGTAATAAGGGTTACAATTACACTGGTTCGATTTACATTTTTTTTATCTGGTATACAGACTGATTGACGTCAATTGGCCCTGTTCCTTTTCATGCATTTATTGTCTACTTTACTTGTAAATGTGTCACTTATATGTTGTGTTCCAGAATATGTTTTTATACTAAGTAGTTGTTAATGCTACTTTTTACAAAATCACAAATCTTTAATCACAAATCTTTAAGTTCATTAAAGGAAATGTGCCTATAAAAAAGCAGCCTAGATTTCTCTGAGTAATTTAATTTGTAGATCTGCTGGTGGGCAGCAAAACATATAATAATAGGATACATATAAACATAGGATAATTAACTCAATGATCTAACTGTGCAAAAATGACTAAGATCTGTAAAAAATACCTTGCTTTTATGAGGTCTTTTAGCTGCATACTGAGTTTACATAATTTTTTCCAAAAAAAATTGTCTACCACATATTATTGCTTAGTCTTACTTCCGGGCTGCACAATATATTGGATTAGAGTCAACATCGCAATCTACACATCCAACATAGTCACATCCCAGAATGTGCAATGTAGCAAGGTAAATATATGTCAGTAGTGTTTAATTGAAAAAGAAATCTAGCATGATATCTTTCAGAAATTATGTAATTTACTCTGATTTATGGCTTATACTCAGATTTTTGTTGCTTCACATTGTTGACATGCAGGCTCTGCTTACATTTGATAAATAATGAGTGAGAAAAAAGCAAAAAAAAGACTGAAATGAAAATTTGGAGAAATGCATGCTCAGCTATATGGAAACACTGGATAATGACATCAAAAACAGGTATTTTGTTGAGAGTGCCTTGCAATTGTTCCCACAACAAGACCAATTTTTTTCATCATTTTAGAAGACATCACAATTGTTTGATGAATACAATGCCAGAGCAAAAAATGCCGTTCAAAGCAAAAAAAACTATTTTGGATACCTTTGCCAGTGTTACACCATAGGTGAACATTTCCAAAGATGCCAGACGCCAGAAATGGAAAAGAGAGATTTTTGAGGAAACATGATCCAGTCACTTGACAATCTGTACCATATGTAGTACTATCACATAACCAGAGCTATATAAAAAAATAGCACAGCACTATAACTAAGTTAGAACAGCACTATGCATATAGCAATATATAGTGTACAAAAACAAAATTGCAATGCCAGTTTTTTATATATCGTGCAGCCCTATTACATATTCCTTGCCAATTCACCTAATTCAAATATTTTTGTTCATCAAATGATGATTTATGTTAATGTGTGTGTGTGTTATTCTTTCTCTATGCACAAAGGCACCATTGGCCTTTAACTTTTCTTTGAGAGCAAACTTCTCATCATCCTTCCAGTAATGAGTTAAGGTCAGGGTCAGCGCAGACATTACTGTTAACTGACGCTGCGTCATCTTGGTGACGCTATGGGAACGCCTTTGCGCGACTGAGTCTGAAGCATGTCTGTGTAATCAGTCCAGTGGAGAGAGGCGGCATCATGTACATGATGACGTCAGGACCAGGAAGCATAAAGTAGACATCCGGAAACACTAGCTACAGCTTTTGTGCCTCAGTAAGTGTTTTTCTGTGGATAATAGAGAGGAATTTTCCATGTTTCCTCACAGACGAGGACTCACACATATTTTTGTGTTATCTGTCTAGGGTCATGTTCTGGGCACCTCTGGTCCCGTGTACACCGAGGCGGCACGCCAGTAACCAGCGTTTTGCAAAATATCTTTTTCTGTGTTCTGCTGAAACAAGAAAGTGATGAGGGTGAGTAAAAAATAAAATAATTTTTATTTTTGAGTGTACCATCCCTTTAAATAACCCCTTATTGCTCTAATACACGCATTTATCATTTAAAATCAAATGAGAGCCACTGATCCCAAGCTAATTACACTAAGTGACCTAAACTGGTGCCAAAAGTATTTACACCTTTATTGTATGTTTTTGTTAAATTCATGAGCCACCAGGTGACTGATCAAATAGATGAGGGCTGGACAGGTTTCCAAGTCAATCTGGATATAAGACAATGAAAAGAAAAGGTTGCTAGCACTGTTGTTCCTACTTGGCAGTTGGGAGAAGATCTTGTCTATCTTTTAGTAATAAGGCAGACAAGACTAATCAGGCTATGTGGCTTCAAACTACAGGGGAGATGTTAAGCATTAGAGACTAGAGTGCTTGTGTACATGTCAACCACAGCTACAATTGTGTGAAAAAAATGAAAACAGACTACCTCTGCTGAAATTACTAGCTTACACTAGCATGAACTGAAGGTTGGTTTCAGTCTGTGCTGATTTGGTCAGCTTGCATGGTCTTTCTTTTTGAGTTTAAATGTGTGTTTGATTGTGTGATTTTTGTCATGCAGCCCACTGAATAAAGATCTGTAAGGGGCAGTTGTCACGACTGAATGGATTTCCAGTACCAGCAGCAAACAACTGAGGTGCCCTTGATCAAGGCATCCCCAATTGCTCCCCTGGTGCTGCAATACAGCTGCTAGTACTTAGCATCATGCTTAACAACGATATTTAGCCGTGACTTATTCGATATGAAGCAAAGCCTCTCATACCTTATTTGGTTACATAAAATTTATGTGCATGACATGCTTATTATGCTTCTTATGTGTTGGAATACTCAACTTTCAAAATGTGCAAAATGCTCAAGAGAAATGGTTAAAACAGGGTTGGTCTGTATTCAACCTGGTAATCATTATCATGATCATTATCCTCATTACCCCCATTTCTAGTTGAAGTCCCATGGGTGTATTATCCATGATATTCGTATGAGACATCCTGTCAACCCACATTTAATGTGAGCTGTAATGTGAAGAACAGTTACTCTAAACAGAAATACATTATTGTAATGGACTAACCAAACTTTACATCAGTGTATATTGTACAAAGGCGCCTTTTTACTCTCCCACTCCACCGTCTCGAAGGAATACGGTTTCCTCGCCTGCTCACATTCTCTCCTCACTTTCCAGTTAAACAAATATTTAGACACACAGAAGCAATCATTTTTCAAGAATGGCAGGAAATCTTTTGTGGAAATTGACATGGACCAGAAGTTTTGGTCCATAAATATCATGTTCATTTTATATGTGATTAGACAACAAAAAGCTGGTGATTTTCCTTACTTGGGAAGAGCAGATCTCTATACAAAAACCTGTGAAAATCAGTAAATTTACATGTGTAGGTTGCAATGTAGGTGGACAGAGCAGAATGAAATGCCACCACTAATAGATATCATTCTGCTCAGATTTATACACATCATTCAGATGCAGCACTTCATAGGTCCTATAGCAAATATTCACAATTGCTACTGCTTGCCATTAAATGATGAATGTTTCTTTCTTTCTACCAGCCTGTTGTCTACTAGTATTATATTACCTACAAATCACTGTTTAACCATCACATCCATCTGATATAAGTTTGGCCAGGCACTGTAAAAAACGCACAAAAGAAAAACAATGTTGCTGGGAGGCGCATAGCAGAACAGCTGTGTGCATTTATATGTCTGTGTGATGTGTGTTTTATAAGCTGAGGGTAACATTACAACTATCTGAACAAGGGTCATGCAAGCAATACACAAGCATCTGCTGCTGCAGGGCTGGGAAAAACTATGATGAGTGATTCTAATGTATGCAGAGCTCTTGAGACACTGCTATTTATAGTGCATTCAGCCAAATGTTACTGATGCAGGGTTACGGACTAGTTACTAATGTGAAAATTAGAAACTTGTGTTAATACTGTTTATAGCAGTTTGAAGAAATCTCAAGGTATCTCACAACATTTCATTTTTTGTTTGAACAAAAACATATAATTAAATTTTCTGTGTAAACAAACTGCTGACTATACACTACAATAAAGGTTGAGCTGTTTTAACCCATGACTTTGTGAAATATGGACAAGCCCAACTGTTGGAATAAATAGCAAACCAATTACACAGAGCTCTGGAATACTTGGCTCTGGTTGGCCAGTCACAATATTCCAAGGTATGTTATTTTTCAATAGCAACCAGCTCACCCGGGTACTGCAAGTCAACTTGACTTAAAAAATAATTTGATTACAAATAAATTAGATAGAAATATGCCTAATAACATATATAAATTAGATTACAAACGATTACATCAAATTGCATGTTTGTCTTGTTTGAAAGTTGTATTTTGGCTGACAGTTGTGTGTAAAGCCAACAGGAAAAAAAAAATTCTTGCAGAGGGTTTGTTTTTATTACAAATAGGCTACAAAAACATTTCAAATTATTATTTCATTTCCAACAATTTATGTGGTAAGAATTTTAATAGGTGAGATAATGTACCGTCTGACGGTTGTTATTGCAAAATAACCCCCTTCAGAATCCACCTACATAACAACATGAAAGAGGCAGTAAATATGCCTTACAAGAAACATTCTTGATTGATTTACACAAACAGTAGTGTAAAAAACACTAATGTTTTTTACTTTCTACTGTATTTTTTAGTGTAGAATAGTGAAGTGTGCCAAACAGGACACACCTCCAACAAATTAGTGGAAGGATCTCTGAAAAAATGCTTTTAGCCTCATTTTAAGCCCATTTTTTGTTTAAAAGTAAACACAGACACCTCTTCAAGCCACAGGAGAGGCCAGTGTCAAATGTTTAAAGATGCGATAAGGTGCCTTTGACATTTCTGTATAAGAGTTGGGATAAAAAGTCCTCAGTTTATCACACAGTCGATGTGGGAATATCTGCGTGACTAGACAAGCCTAAATGTCAAGGGTCTCGCATCAAAGCCTCCTTCCCAGTTCAATCTGACAGTCTCCACTTAGACCAGAATTTCATTATCGCAGATGAGGAACAGTTTGGCAATAAGGTTGCTCAAACAGATAGTTCAGCCCGGGCTCCCACAGTTTTGCCCTGTGACCTCGCAATATAAAATACAACTGCTCATTCTTTAACCAGGAGAATGACGGGAAATAATACAAAGCAAATCTGTGACGCTTCTTTGTTATGAATGGGCCACTTACGAATTTACATTACATCCCACAGTGTGACAGGGAGACGAACATTATTGGATTGCTCAGTGAACAATATGGCAGTTGCTCATGCTTGGGGGGGACTTGTCAAAGGGCAGCCCACTTAAGTCTCAGACCTTTAGTCAGCCTGAAATAGCAACAAGAAAAAAGAAAAACAGGAGGAAATTAATATGCCAGTCACTAAACAAACATGTTGCAGTGCCTTTGAAATGTTGTGTTTAATATCCACAGCTGCCGAACATGCACTCCTTAACAAGCTCTGCTCTATCAAACAAATAAGTATCTTTGATTAACCACACAATTACCCTTTAAAGGTCTATATCTGACAGAGATTTTGGCTTAATTTACCCTTCTTTTATTTGAAGTGTTTGTCTCATTAAATGGTTTGGGGGACCATCTAGCAAGTTAAGGGAGTCGAATACAAGACATTTCCTTGCCCTGTATAAACAACTGCTATCATTTTCCTTAGCTTGTTGTGTCATAATTGTAAGTCATAGCCTATCGGGTGAACTAGTAGGAAACAGGTGGCAAGGTTTCTAAATGTGAATTGGGTGTACACTGGGTGCATTTTTCCACCTTAGAAACATTTCAAAGATGCGCCACATACTGTCTGTCTCGGATGTAGAGAAGCTAATCCACGCATTTATGATCTCAAGAATTGACTACTGTAATTCATTGCTGGGGGTGTCATGTAAATATCAAATAAATAAGCTTCAGCTGGTTCAAAATGCAGATGCTTACTAGATCAAAAAAGTATGAGCACATAAGTCCACTTCTAGCAACACTGCACTGGCTACCTGTTAAGTATCGCATACATTTCAAAATATTGTTAATTACATACAAAGCCCTAAACGGCCTAGCACCTTTATACCTCCATGAACTACTATCAGCATACAATCCAGCATTGCATTCACAAAATGGCAGGCTGTTAATAGTTCCAAGGATATCAAAAAAATCTAAAGGTGGAAGATCCTTCTCCTACTTAGCACCAAAACTATGGAATGACCTTCCCAGCAATGTCTGGGACTCAGACACACTCGAGCAGCTTAAAACTAAACTAAAGACTTATCTCTTTAGCCACGCATTCACCTAATTTCAGATCCTAACTCCCCAAGGCCACAATAGTTAGCTCAACCGGAACCGGGCACACATACATATTACACATTGCATATGATATCACATATGATTGCATACATTACATATGAACGGCCGCTACGCTAATGTTAGTCTGTTTTGTCCCCTTCTCTCTCTCCTCCTCTCTCCTTTTCTCTCTCTCTCTATCCCGCTCTCCCTTTTCCGAGGGTTCCCGAGGAATGAGTTCCAGCTGGCACAACACTGCTCATAACAGTCCTGCCCCACCTGATGCCCATCCTGGTGATGCTAAATGGACGACTGCCCAAGACAACTTCCTTGCACCCATGGCCCTGTTAAATTCAAATCACATCTACCACATTATATATAATTCATTTTTATTCACTCTCTTAAGTAAGCAAATGTCTGTGTATTGTAACTGCATAGCGAGTTATAGATGCGATCAATGGCAATTTGTGTCCTTTATTACGGATTGCACATGCTACAGATTGCAACTATAACACGTCACATCATGTTTTTCTCTATTAAAGAGTTTTTTTGAATCCCTGACCACTGACTGTTATATTTCAATACATGTAAAGCTGCTTTGGTACAATGATCTTTGTGAGAAAGCGTTCAATAAAATTGAATTGAATTGAATTACACTGGGTGTTAGATACAGTCTACCACATGAATCATTTTGGAAGACTGGTGCACCTCACTGTCAGCAGCATAGCAAAGACAATTAACAGGAAGGTTTAATTATTTGCAGAGATGACTGATGATTTAAACAAAAACAATTGTGAAAAAAGAAACTTGATGGGATTAGTTAGAAAATGAATAATGTTTTTGAACACAATAGTGTCTTTACAGGCAATCAAAAGGTTGTTCCTCTATTAAACTGTAAAACCAAACAAGTTCACAGTACTCAAAACTTTTGTAAGTAAACATGATTAAAAATTAAAATTACATTGAACTTACATTTTTTATTTTATTATTTTTAACATTTAAGTTTACTGTACTTAAAAATTTAGTTTAGCATATGTAATGTGTCCACGGATATCAGTACACCATCCTCAGCATTGGGTTCTTCTGTTCCTGTCACCCGTTCCCATTCACCGACTATTGAACTTCATTTCCCACAATTCATTGCACCGCACCCGGCCACCATTTTGTTATTGTTTTCACCTGCACCTGTTAATTTGGACTATTATTTAAACCCTGCATTTTATGTTATTCATTGTCCAGTATTAATGTTGTGTGCATGTCATAACGGATATCTCTGAGCCTGAGCCTGAGCCTGAGCCTGAGCCTGAGCCTGAGCCTGAGCCTGAGCCTGAGCCTGAGCCTGAGCCTGAGCCTGAGCCTGAGCCTGAGCCTGAGCCTGAGCCTGAGCCTGAGCCTGAGCCTGAGCCTGAGCCTGAGCCTGTTGGATTATATTGATCTGTACCTGGAAGAATTACCTGTTGGAATTTTCTAGAAAGTTTGTTACCTCTGTTTGAGAGTTGTCTTTGCTCAGTGAGTAATCTGTTGGATGTATTGTCTGCACCGCTGATTATCAGCTGCCTGAGCCTGTTGGATCCGTTTATCCCTGTGTTTTTGTATCTAAGTTTTTCTGTTTAAACCTGTTTGCCTTTGCTGGGATTTCTTTCTGTCTGCCCGTTTTGACTCATTCAGTAAACCTGCTTGTGTGAAATTCAAATCTGTCTCTGACTCTTCCTGAACCCATAACATAATGTTTTTATGTTTGTAATACCTATTTTTTAATAAATACAACTTGTATGAATAAAAATACAAACTTAAATAATACACTTCTGAATAACTCATAGACTAATAAATTTATTAGTTCAGAATACTCAACTGTTGTCATAGAATTCAAGGGTTTTTTATTTGTTGTTTTATCTATTTTGTATAAAAGTTAACAGCAATAACTTAAAAACGCTACTGCTGCCAGTTAAATTCTTACAGCCATGACCATCAAACTTTATAAAATTAAAACGCTTTATAAATTTTTTGTTGCATTAAAAGCGCAACTGGGGTAGATTTGACACATATAAATAAATAAACATTCAAATGCTTAAAACTACATGTAACAATATACACAGTGACTACTATCACATGGGCAACAGGGGTATCAGTGATGTCTGGCTCACACGACGTGTATAGTCATGTATTTTACAGGTTAATATTATACAGGTGATTATTCAATATACAGTATACACAAAATTCTATCCAATTCAACTCGATTCACATTTAATTCAATTCAATTTTATTTGTATAGCGCTTTTTCACAAAGGTCATTGTATCGAAGCAGCTTTACATGTATTGACAGATAGCAGTCAGTGGTCAGGGATTCAAAAAAACTCTTTAAGAGAGGAAAAAAAACCTGATATGACGTGTTATAGTTGCAATCCGTAGCAGCTTTACATGCTATCTGCTATCTGTCAATACATGTAAAGCTGCTACGTGCAATCTGAAATTGAGGACACAAATTGCCATTGATCGCATCTATAACTCACTATGCAGTTTACAGGATACAGATACAGACATTATAAGATACAGAAATTAGAGAGTTAGGATCTGAGATTATGTGAATGCGTGGCTAAAGAGATAAGTCTTTAGTTTAGTTTTAAACTGCCCCAGTGTGTCTGAGTCCCGAATATTGCTGGGAAGGTCATTCCATAGTTTTGGTGCTAAGTAGGAGAATGATCTTCCACCTTTAGATTTCTTTGATATTCTTGGAACTATTAACAGCCCGCCATTTTGTGAACGCAATGCCTGCGATGGATTGTATGCTGATAGTAGTTCATGGAGGTATAAAGGTGCTAGGCCGTTTAGGGCTTTGTATGTAATTAACAAAATTTTGAAATGTATGCGATACTTTACAGGTAGCCAGTGCAGTGTTGCTAGAAGTGGACTAATGTGGTCATTCTTTTTTGATCTAGTAAGAACTCTAGCAGCTGCATTTTGAACCAGCTGAAGCTTATTTATTTGCTTTGCATGACACCCCCCAGTAATGAATTACAGTAGTCAATTCTGGAGGTCATAAATGCGTGGATTAGCTTCTCTATATCCGAGACAGACAGCATGTGGTGCATCTTTGAAATATTTCTAAGGTGAAGAAATGCGGTTCGACATACATTGGAAATGTGACCATCGAAAGACAGGTTCTTATCTAGAATCACACCTAGGTTCTTGACTGCGGAAGATGGGACAATGGTGCAACCTTCTATAGAGATGCTGTGGGCTATTGTGTCGTGTTTGGAGCTATTAGGTTCAATAATCAAAACCTCTGTCTTGTTGGAGTTAAGTAGAAGAAAGTTGTTTGCCATCTATTTTCTAATATCGTTGATACAGTCTATTAGCCTAGGAAAACAGTGGGTTTTGTCAGGTTCTGAGGAAATATAGAGCTGGGTATCGTCATCGTAGCAGTGGAAGTTGATGTCATGTTTCTTAATAATATCTCAGAGGGGAAGCATATATAGTGCGAAGACAATAGGACCAAGAACTGATCCCTGTGGTATGCCACAGATATTTTACCTGAGAGTAATAAGATTTTTCCTCGTTAACATGGACAAAGTGGTAGCGAGTGGTAGCGGTAGGTTAAATAAGATTTGAACCAGGCTAAGGCTTGACCATTAATGCCAAAAAGGTTTTCCAGAGTAGGATTGTATGATCTGTTGTATCAAAAGCTGCACTGAGGTCGAGTAATATGAGAAGAGAGGTTTCACCGCGATCTGATGCTAAAAGGAGGTCATTTGTCACTCTGAGCATGGCTGTTTCTGTGCTGTGGTGGGGCCTGAATCCTGATTCAAATTTTTCATAAATGCTATTTTTGGCTAGGAATGTCTGTAGTTGTTTGGACACAACCTTTTCTAGTATTTTTCATAGAAAGGGGAGATTAGAGATTGGTCTAAAGTTAGATAGGTCTCCCTGGTCGAGATTAGGTTTTTTATGAGAGGCCTAATAACTGCCATTTTGAAGGCTGCTGAAACATAGCCTAATTCTAAGGATGAATTAATAATATTGAGCAATGGTTCCGAAACTGCAGGAAAAACTTTTAGTAATTTTGTGGGGACGGGATCTAATTTACAGGATGATGATTTTGATGAATTTATTATTTTTGTGAGCTCATCCATTTTAATAGCATTAAATGATTCTAGTTGTACTAATGGCATGATGCGGGACGGGATACTATGGGATATAGAGGTGGATGGCTGTGTAGATGCAATATTGTCTCTAATCTGCTTGATTTTATTTTCAAAGAATTTCATAAAGTTATTACTATTGTGCTGTAGTTTAGCATATTTTTCTGTTAATGATTTGTTTTCAGTCAGTTTTGCGACTGTATTAAAAAGAAATCGTGGGTTTTTGATTTTCTGCTATCAACTTAATAACAATTTATTTTTAAAGCACTTTATTATTACGCTGCAGATCATAGAAAACTGATTAAATGTATGTAGAATACAAATGTAATACTTAGCATAAATACAAATTTCATTGTAAGACTGAATCTACTAAAGTGGTATATGCTATTTGTGAGATTATGGATATTTGGACAATTAATACAATATAATATACCCAACCAGACAGGCCTTTCAGTTTACATAGAATTAGCCCTTAAAAAATTGAATAAAAATAATATAAATGGATGATTTGAAAAGTGCTATGAAATAATAATAAGTGCACTGAATACTTGCATTCCAAGTCTTAAAAAACTGTTGGTCATCCTCGCTTTGATGTTGATATCATGCAAATCCTTAAAAGAGAAGCAAAAAATAACAATGAACAAGCAAGCAAACTTATTTTGAGTCCAGATCAGTTGAACAGAAGAGTAAAGGATAGTTTATCTTTAAATCACCTCAAGATCATAACTCCTTAAAATGTCATGCAGCACAGTATGTGATGCCTTTTGCCTATACAAGGCAATTAGTTGTGGTGTGTGCCTGTCCAGTTCGGCATAGAAAATTGATGTTTATGATGCGATAATACTCTGCACAAACCTACAAAATCATAAACACACAAATGAATAAATGACATAAAAAGGGCCTTAGAGAAGTCTACCATGGAATCATCTTAATAGAAGGTATCCATGATTCCCCCAAATAGGGGGTGGTTATTATGGGAAGTTTATTAGAGGCTCTAAAGCAGATTTATTTGTAAGGCTGCTAAAAACAATCCAAAGTAAATGAAAAAAGAATAGATACCAAGTTCACATTTAAGATTTTTGAATTTCAGGAGACACTGCATCCACTTCAGCCTACAAGGCAAGAAAATATGCAAAGGTTAATATAGGTTAGCCAGTTTTAATATCTTTCCAACTTTTCCCAATTCCCAATATCTTGCTAATTTTTGTGTCATTAGCCTTAACTTGCTCAAGGACGAAATTTACAGCCAGACGCAAGTTTATTAATAATAGCATGTAAGCATAAAATTACATTTACCAGATAAGAGCGCTTAACAAAAACACATTTATAAACTGTACGACTGCCGCTAATCGACATATAACGTTAACATTACACTACTAAATGTGAAATAAATAAGGCAATGACGTCAATGGCGTTCAAAAATGTGCGCGAACTGTGGATGCGCTTGTCGAGCTTTGCACGTTACCGGTAAAAACAGCCGAACAATGAAACATATTCTTTCAAACATAAGACATACTTGTAGTTATTAAAATATAATCAAAAAGCATATTGCAAAACGTGTAGTTACAAATTTCCCTCAGGTGATTCCAGTCGCGCACGAGTGTCAGCCATGTTGGAAAGAATTTTCTGGGTGCGTCGGTCAGAAACATGTCGTACATCTTGACGTTGATGACGTCAATGAACGTCGCTCACTACACTTAAAAAATATCATTGAAGTAGCAGTGCCTACTCAGAAATAATGAGCCATGCAAAATTAAAATCAAGTGAATCGTTCTGAGAATCCAATAGTTTTAAGTTCAGTAAACTCTCTAACCGATTTTAATTATGGTGTTCTCAGTTTTTATTGGTTAGTAGTACTGTTCGGGTTTACAGTGTAGACATTGTTGCAGACATTAAATTGTCAGTATATTTTGAATCATGAGTCATGGTAAATGGCCATAGACAGCACACAATGATGTGCTGTTTGGTCAAATATTATGTATTTTTACCAATAGTAGTTTTAGTTTCTCCATTTTATGTTATTTTCTTTGCAATTTTGTAATTTCTGCAGTTATTTTGCATTACTATGTCAAATTGACATTGGCACATTAAAAACCGTCTCTGGTTACGTACGTAACCCTGGTTCCCTGAAAGGGAATGAGACACATCCTGATGGTGAGAAACTTGGCCGGAACGGCCTCAATGGGTTCGAATGGAGCAACCGACAACCCTTCTAGTACCACCGCCAGGTCCCAAGCTGGGACCCTGGCATGCACTGCTGGTCTTAGCCTCAGTGTGCCACGGAGGAAGCACGTAACCAGTGGGTCTCGACCCAGAGACTGGCCATTAAAAGGAATGTGGTAGGCAGAAATGGCTGCCACATACACCTTTAGAGTCAAGGGCATCAGCCCCGAAGATAAGCGGTCTTGCAGGAACTTGAGTACTGTGCTAACAGGACAGTTAACTCCTGTCTCTGACCTGAGCACCAGGAGGTAAATATTCCCCACTTTAGTGCATACAGCTTCGTCATGGAGGGAGCCCTGGAGCCTGAAATGGTCTCCACAACCTTGGTCGAGAGACCTGTGTCTATGAGTCGGGCCCCCTCAGAGGCCAGGCCCACAGTTTCCACATCTCTGGGTAAGGGTGGAGTCCTGCGCTTGAGATAAAAGATCTCTCCTGACCGGCAGCTCGACTGAGGTGCCGTCTAGGAGTGCAATCAGGTCCGAGAACCATACTCGGCCGGTCATCGAGGTGCTACCAGCAACAGGCGTACCCCGTCCTGGCGCACCCTCTCCAGAACTCCTGGGAGCAGAGCGATTGGGGAAAAGGCATACAGCCGTGGCCTAGGCTAAGCGAGCATCCAGCCCCAGTGGGACTGGCTCATTCTGGCCGAGTCTGAAAGCCAAGCGCCTCGACATCGAGATGTTGTTCTCACACACATGCAAGTGCTGGCACTTGTGTTCTTACGAAAACCATGTTTATGCGTGGGTAGTAAAAAGTATACAATTTTAAAGTCATTGAAATAAGGACAAAAACACACACTAAACATATGTTCACAAGACTTTTGACTACTGGATCTTGTAGGCTAGAGGGTTTGCTACAAAAATCATTCTGCCCACTTATTTACCTAAAACAATATATTGATTTTACTTTTGTAAGACACTTTTAGTTGTGTAAAGGCCATATGCGGGGAGTGTAAATGGTCATGAATATTAATACATTTCACACCTGGAAGACAAAGACCCAACCCCTAATGGGCCTATCAAAATGGAATGTTGTGAGGGAGAGGGAAAAAATTTGAGGTGATTTAAAGATTAAATGTTTTATTTGTAGTTTATTTGCAAAATAGTGCACATTAATCAAAAAATAAATAATGAGTGTCAGAGGCACATATTTGAGCACAAAGTTACATGTTTGTGTCATGTTTAAAAACAGTTCCTCTGCAACTGAAGAAGTGAACATGCTTTGTAAATCATGCTGATCCAGTGATGCAGATCCACATTCCTAAAAGATAATTGTAAAGAATTGTTAAGCATATTTTGTGTACCAGTAGACTACATGCATAACTTAAAGGTAAACAATTTTGAAAACACAAAATACTGTCTTATTAGTAATAGTTGTAATTATTACCCACCACTAATACTAACAATGACCATGCATAACAAAAAACAACTTTAGCCATACAGGCACATATACATATTGTGTTATCAAAAACCCAAGCCATAAAACAGCCTATTGCAGGTGAAAATATAGTCCCAATAGAATGTACATATTTATGTAAAACAACATGTCCACTAAAATGAATCATGGTTTAAATAAAGTAACCATATCATTGTGTTTATACCAATGATATTTAGTTCTGCAAAATCTATGGTTAAATTTACATGGTGAAGTTTGATAAAAATTAAAGAAAGAATACTTACTGGTCATTTAAAGCCTCGCTGGCTGCAGTTCTCACAGTAAAGCGGTTCTTCTCTGGATTCGCGATGTAAAAGTGGACTTTAACATCACTCTGCAAACAAATCTCTGCGTCCAAATGCGCTGTAAAATCAATAAATCTGGATGATTTGTTTGGGAAGCTATTGTCTGTGGGCGTCGCCATCTCACCACACGCCTTGTGTGATTACCGTAAGAATGGCGCCCTCTGCCTGTGGGTGAGATCGTATTACAGATAATGAGCTAAGACGGGAACAACTGTACCTCTTTTTACTTTCATGTATATTACACATCAGAGAACATATGTTTTCAATTTGCGGAGTTTCGGTTTGTTTTTTATGTTTTTTAGTAAGATGCTGGAGGAGACAGAGACAGCTGAAGACGCACACTGTTTACTTTCTTAATTTTACGAAAGCACAACGTTTTGTTGTTATTGTGCATATACACAAATAAAAATAGACCATTTACAGATTTAAATGATGTATTACTCTTATGTGTACAATCAAAAATGACAGAGCATTTTAAGTCCTTATTGCTGCTATCTGAAAAAAATGCAAGTGGAGGCGCCGGCGCCCACGTCGACCCCTGAGTGTTAACAGGGCCTCTCTTAGGAGGTACAGGGGAGGGAACTGTGTAGTGAGGTGAACTCCAACCCTCCCGGAGGAGGGGCTTAGCAGTGAGTTTCTGACCCACTTGCAGAGTCAGGACCTCTTCTTTTTCGCCCCTGCCTTCTTAGCCTGAATGATGCTGGCCCTCAGCCTCAGTTGTCCAGCACCTTGTACCGAGGCAGGCAAAAGGAGAGTGTTAGCTCAGCGATATATATATATTTACCGGCAGCTTTGTTGAAAACTCCAGCTTCAGACAAAGTAAGTATCACATTATATTTTGTATTTTGAAAAATCTTTTTGAAATTCTGTGAGGTTAATGTTGCTAAAGCTACTGTTGTCTTTGCCAGTTTTGAATAATGCCGTCTTCACGTGCTACCAGCATGATTGTAAAAAGGAATGTGGTAGTTAAAAATTGCACATGAAATAAGAAATAAGTGGGACTTATAAAGTTTGTGATAGCATGCAAAAGCACCATAAGACCAGCTATGTCATTATTTTTATTGCACCATAAACTTGTGTTTATTATGCACAGCACAGTATCAGATGATCATTTCTTCAAGAATCTCTCCTGTTTTGTTGTTGTATGCTGGGGCATTAGCTTGGAAGCTCTGCCCTCCTCTAAAAAGGGAGCTGATAGCACCAGCTCATTTGCATTTTATGGGGCACATGCAGAAACAGTGCATTTTTGCTCATACACTAAACATTTTAACAAGCTATAAAAAAATATCTGTGGGGTATTTAGTGCTTAACTTAACATACACACCCTGGGGACATCAGAGACTTATAGATCTTGTAAAAAGGGGCATAATAGGTCACATTTTAAGTCGCATACAAAAAGTGTTTCAACAGCCAAATGAAATCTGCTGATTTCCAGACAGCATTATAAAGTTTGGTACTACAAACCTCATTTAAATATTCAATGTGCTGCAATTTGATCAAGTTCTTATGTGTGTGTGTCATTCTGATTGTGTCAGTGCAGTGTGTGTGCTTGTGTGTTTGATAAATTACACTTCTGTCTAATTCATAATGTAGACAAATTCAAGGTCAGCCAACAGCTCAAGAATCATGACATTTTCACATAAACACACAATGAAACATAAAAAAATTTTAAACTTACAACGTACATTTTTGTACATTATGTGCATGCCTTGACTATTAAGATGACCAACCTAAAATGAAAGAAATGTGAATCCACTTTACCCATATGCTACTGTTCAAAACCAGAGAGTCCTGAGGTAAGCTCATGTCACTGGTTGGGTCAACCAATGTCAGTATACTGGGTTAGAACGCACTGGGTTAGGACAAAGCAATGTCTTGATAGTGCCATTTACTTTCCATGGTCGGGTCTACAAGATTTCCAAAAATTTCCCTTGTGAACCCTGTAAATGACCAGCCAGCCATAAAACAATATTAATTATCAAACACTTATCTCAACCTGAGAACAAAATCATTTTGATAATGCAGGGGACAAATTTAAGAAATCATGCTTGTTAATGCAAAACTTTATGGGTAGTCAAAAGAAAACAAGCCAAACAACATTAGATTACATTTCTGACAGACGCTTTAATCCAAAATGATTTATAGTGCATTTAAGTTGTACATTTAATCATGTGTAAGACTGGTGCCAAGATGTCCAAACCAAAAGGACATCAGATCCTGGGGAACAAAGGACTCTTTTCAACATGTTGAGTTCCCCCACAGAGTTTGCATCCCCAATTGCATCCAAAATCAGCTCGCTGATTGCGAACTCACACCTTCACATCTGTCTGCTTCTCCCCCCTCTCCATCTACTTCCCCTCAGCTCAGAGAACCCTAAAACTCACCTATGAACTGTATTTAAGATATACCACATTCTGTGTATCTAAATATTCATGTCTGATATCATTTGAAATGTCTCAGTGCGACTCACACAATGGTCTTATCCCCACAACAGTAGAGCAGATCATAACAAAGGTTTAAGAAGTTTGGAGATATTCTGCTCACTGCTGTGGGTGTGTCCTTCCTGGGCTCTTTCATGGAAATGGCCATTTGGGCCTGATCAGGTTCTTTTCAATGTAAATTACATCTCCATTTGGAGGAAGTATACTTTGGTTTGGGTATTTAAGGGCAGCTAGCAAAAGGACTTCCCGCACAGTTGCTGTGTGTAGTTATTATAGTCGGAGTCTGTAAACGGATTTCCCGCACAATTGCTGTGTGTAGTTTTGATTGTCAGGTTAACATTTCTAAATTCTCTCATCTCTGCATTATTGACTGTTTTACATGAATTGAAATTGTTTGAATTAGATATTGAATCATTGCTTTCGTTTACCTGATTAATAAATTGTTATGTTTGTATCAATTCTAAATACTCTGAATTATTGGCAATCGCAACCGCAATTCTACAACCAGGGTTAAGTGTATTTAAATAATTAAGTTGTTATGCAGTCGGATTCACTATATGGGGCTATCATAGTGGTAGTCATAACCTCTGGTCATTGCCTGTACTTTAATTAAGTTGTTATGTAGTTATATTAATAACTATATGGGTTCAGATGAAATCCCTTACAGTGCTGGCCATAACCTCTGATTATTATCTGAGCCTTGAACTAAATTGTTATATAGGCAATTGTATGGGGCTACATGGATACCTTTTAATAATAGTAAGCGGGAGCTACATTGTTAAATTGCTTTAGCCGTAACCTCTGGTTATACGGTCGAGTTTGGGCCGACCGTATCATGGGCCGGTGCGAGGACCCTGTGCGACAATGAGAACCTTAGTGTACAAGTCCAATAATAATAGTGAGTTGAATAGAATGATAAAACATTTATCTAAATTTAAGGATCATAAAATAACCTTTACAAGGTTTTTTCTTTTGGAGTCAGATAAAATTGAGTAATCAAAAGTAACGAGTAAGCGCCGGAAAAGACAGAACGTGCTGAAACCTTCGCCATTGCCACTGGACTCTAACGTTGGGCCAGTGGGTGGTTTTTCCTTCCCTTACACATGTGGGCAATTCCATGCAAATTTCAACCTTAACATGAAAAAAAGAAAAAAAGTTTTTATCAAAGGTTTTTACCAAACTGTTTTTTTTTAAATCATGTTTTTTTAAAGCATGATTTTCCGTAATCAGGCAAATGCAGCTATCAATAACAGTCCATATTCCTCAGAAATTAGTAATTTCATAAACTTTTTTTGTTCTTTGAAGAGTAATTTCTTTATTTGTTGAGTAATACTTGTTTTGATTTATATGTTTTCATTTACAGAAATCCTACAAAGTGTGTTGCCTCTCAAAAAAGTTCACCTCCAAAGTGTATACATCTAGATCTAGATCAATGTTTAGTTGTTGGGGGTTCTGTTGCCTCTTTTGAGCAGAGAGGGTGCAGGAAATTATGCAGAAAAAAAGGGGCAGACATATAAATGTCATGAGTTTTACGATTTTTTTTCCATTTTAGCTGTTAGTATGTGCCCTAACCACCAGGCTGACAAGATTCTGATGATATTTAGTTTTATTCAGTCACTTGTTTGGTATTATTTTCTAAATTAGGCCTATACGGCTAAGAGTCAGGATCCTCCCGGTGTCCTATTGATGGCCCATTACATATGCAGCAGTTAATGGCTCAGATCTGGCGTAGCCAGGAAGCAAACAAACGCATGCATAACATAATGATTTTCCAGTAAGGCCTTGCATACTGTTCATAACCTCTCTTTAAGTAGCCTGTTATTTATTTATCACAAACCCCACTATTTGCATGCACATCTAGTTGAACCTTGAATCACTCAGAGGCCGTTCACGACCACCTATCGGTGGAACATGGCCTTTTATTTTATTCCGAACAAATGGTATGTATCTGTGGAGATAAGAGAGGTTTAGCCAAGAATAAAGAGATCAGCATCATGATGGAGACAACAGAGGGTAATATGATTATGTTATTATAAAATGTTCTATACTTTACTGTTCCTAGACTTTTTAAAAGCTGCAATATGTAACTTTTTGGTTAAAAATGAACCAAATACCTGTGTAACACAGGTAACAGGTAAGTAAACATCGAAGGAGAGCCAGGTAATGGTCAGCATGGTAAAAACAGCACAATATAACTGTTATGAACCCTGTGTTCAAAGTGCTCATTTTAGAAAGGGTTCAAATAACATAAAGAGACATGCAAAGAAAAAAGACAGATCAATCATTTTTTTAGACAGAAATCTTTAACCACACCAGCTGCATATCATAGTCCCCAGTAAAACAGCAGACAAATGAATAACAAATGAAATAAAAACAAGCAAACATAGATCAACAAAACATCAAATAGAACACAAAGAACAAGGTAAGCTTCAGCGTCAGCGGCTTGCTAGCACCAAAACAGGTTGCAGGTGCGAATGGCGGAGCTTAACCTCTAAAAGGAAAAACACCCCATCAGCACAAATAAAGATAAAGCAAACAAACACTTATCCTACAGTACTTTAGGCCATAACACAGTGACTGAGTGAAGTGTGAGATTCTTAATAGGGATGTTGATGAGGTGCAGCAGGTGTGGGTGATTAGAAAGCCAGTGATTGGGAGCATGCCGGAATGGCTGGCGGTACTGGTGTTTCCCTGACAGTACCTCCCCTCCATTCTCTCACGGAACCAGTGGTCCACAGCTGGAACCACAGATACAATATTAAGGATACAATACCACCCTCCATCTGGCCCTCACCCACCTGGACAATAAAAACACATATGTTCCAATGCTCTTCATTGACTTCAGTTCAGCATTCAACACCATCATTCCTCAGCACCTGACTGAAAAGCTGAACCTGCTGGGCCTGAACACCTCCCTCTGCAACTGGATCCTGGACTTCCTGACTGGGAGACCTCAGTCAGTCCGGATCGGGAACAGCATCTCCAGCACCACCACACTGAGCACTGGGGCCCCTCAGGGCTGTGTGCTCAGTCCATTGCTGTTCACTCTGCTGACTCACGACTGTGTAGCAATGCACAGCTTAAACCACATCATTAAGTTCGCCGATGACACGACCGTGGGGGTCTCATCAGCAAGAACCATGAGTCATCATACAGAGAGGAGGTGAAACAGCTAACCGACTGGTGTAGAGCCAACAACCTGTCTCTGAACGTGAACAAAACTAAAGAGATGGTAGTTGACTTCAGAAGAGCACAGAGAGACCACTCTCTGTTGAACTTCGGCGGCTCCTCTGTGGAGATCGTAAAGAGCACCAAGTTTCTTGGCGTTCACCTGACGGAGAACCTCACCTGGTCGCTCAACACCAGTTCCACAGCAAAAAAAGCCCAGCAGCGCCTGTACTTTCTGAGAAGGCTGAGGAAAGCACATCTCCCACCCCCCATCCTCACCGTGTTCTACAGAGGGACAATCGAGAGTATCCTGAGCAGCTGCATCACTGCCTGGTTTGGGAATTGCACCATCTCAGACCGCAAGACCCTGCAGCGGATAGTGAGAACAGCTGAAAAGATCATTGGGGTCTCTCTCCCCTCTATCACAGACATTTACACCTCACGCTGCATTCGCAAAGCCACCAGCATTGTGGATGACCCCACACACCCACTTTTCACCCTCCTGCCGTCTGGTAAACGGTACCGAAGCATTCGGTCCCTCACGACCAGACTTTGCAACAGTTTTTTCCCCCATGCCATCAGGCTGCTAAACTCAAAATAACTCATTACAAAATACACTACTGCCATTGGACTGTTTTTATAATTTTTAAAAAATATTTGTCACTTTACACAATCACTACAGTCACTTTTATATTTAAACTGTGTATTGAACTGTGTATTGGTCTGCGTTACTGTCTTGTGCTGTCTGTTTTGACTTTGTGCACTTTATGTATATAGGGTTTTCTGTACTTAACTGTGTATTGTGTCTGCGTTACTGTCTTGTGCTGTCTGTTTGCACTTTGTGCACTTTATGTATATAGGGTTTTCTGTACATAACTGTGTATTGTGTCTGCGTTACTGTCTTGTGCTGTCTGTTTGCACTTTGTGCACTTTATGTATATAGGTTTTTTTGTACTGTAGCACCTTGATCCTGGAGAAACATTGTTTTGATTCACTATGTACTTGTATATGGCTGAAATGACAATAAACTCCACTTTGACTTTGACTTTGAAATATAATTTTCCTTATGTATTTGGTCTGGTCTTCTGTCAGCACACACAACATAGAGATAACATGGAGGTAAGTGCAAAACATCAAATAGTTTATTGCAGCAGATCGAAGACATCACAAAACTCAGGTATGCAGGTAAATATGCTACGGCAAGAGGAATGTCCATGAACTTAGCTTGAGATAATAATAAATATATTTTCTTTTATTTGCAGGTTTCCGAATGCAGGAAAGGATCGCTGAAGCACTGGAGATTGCGGAGAGCAAAACAGGAAATCAACAGGTAAGTAAACATCAAAAGAGAGCCAGGTAAGTATCAGCATGGTAACAACCCCACCAGACAATGACTGAGTGAACAGTGAGAGTGTTTATAGGGATGTTTATGAGGTGAAAGCATGTGCGGATGCTTAGAAAGAAAGTGATTGGGAATCGGAATGGCTGGTGGTACTGCCGTTTCCCTGACACCCTTATTTAAAACAGTAAGCTTAATAACAATGATTTGTTTATAAATTAAGATGTTGATTATGATTTCACCAGTAATCAGTTTCAGTTAAATAATAAGCAGTTAAACAAACCAATATAAAGAAAATAACCCATAAGAAAAGAAAAATCTAAAGTGAGATCTCTTTAACATTTCTCCTAGACAAAAATTAGGTTACTTTAACATCAAACGTTTGCTTAAATCTCCTGCTTCTCACATTTGTCTCCTGAGACATAAACTGTAACAAACTCACATTTGTCTCCTTAAAAGTTTCAGAAGAGATCTCAACAACATTGCATACTGTACCAAGATTTTTCTCCTTGGCTAGAGACACTGGATCACTCACATTTGTCTCCTCTAAAGTTTCAGAGATCTCAACAACATTGCATACTGTGCTCAGATTTTTCTCCTTGGATAGAGACACTGGATCTCTTACATTTGTCTCCTCTGAAGTTCAGAAAAGATCTCAAAACCTTCACACACTGTGCTTAGATGTTTTTTCTTTGCTGGAAGATCCGGTGTTCTCACATTTGTCTGCTCAAAAGTTCAAAAGAGACCTCATCAACATCACACACTGAGCTTAGATGTATCTCTTTTATTAGAGAATATGGTGTTCTCACATTTGTCTCCTTTAAAGTTTATGAGAGAGCTCATTAACATCACACACTGAGCCTAAATGTATCTCCTTTATCAGAGAATGTGGTGTTCTCACATTTGTCTCTTTCATAGTCTATCTATTTAAGAGATCTATTTAACATACCACAAGAACTCAGATGTTTCTTCTTTGATGAGTGATTACTCATCAAAGAAGAAACATCTGAGTTCTTGTGGTATGTTAAATAGATCTCTTAAAATAGATGTTAAAAGGATCTAGTAGCATTCTCACATTTGTCTCCTTTACAATTTCAGAAGAGATCGAATCAACATCACACAATGTGCTCAGATGTTTCTTATTTGCTGGAGAATCCAGTGTTCTCACAAAACTTACATCTCTTTAGCATCTCAAATATTTTAGAAGACAGGTTACTATAACAAAGAAGACTTTTACTTAAATCTCCTGCTGCTCACACTTGTCTCCTGAGACATAAACTCTACAACTCTCATAATGGTCTCTATTAAAGTTTTAGAAGAGACCTCATCAACATCACACACTGAGCTCAGATTTTTCTCTTAGCTAGAGACTCTGAAGCGCTTACATATCTAAAGTTAAGGCCACTAGAGTCTTTCATTTAGGAGAAAAATCTGAGCTCAGTGTGTGATGTTGATGGTATATATTCAATTCAATTCAATTTTATTTGTATAGCGCTTTTCACAAAGGACATTGTATCAAAGCAGCTTTACATGTAATGACATAGCAGTCAGTGGTCAGGATTCAAAAAACTCTTTAGGAGAAAAAAACCCTGACATGGCGTGTTATAGGTGCAATCCGTAGCATGTGCAATCCGGAATAGGGGACACAAATTGCCATTGATCGCATCCATAACTCACTATGCAGTTTACAGGATACAGATACAGACATTATAAGATGCAGAACTTCACTATAAGAGACTTAATAAAAAATGTTATATGTTAAGTGTAATGTGGTAAATTTGATTTTAATATGACAGGTGCCGGAGGTTGTCCTGGGTAGTCGTCATGAAGCAGCACCAGGGTGGGCATCAGGTGGGGCAGTGTTGCGCCAGCTGGAACTCATTCCTCAGGATACCTCGGAGAAAGGGGTAGGGGATAGAGAGAGAGAGAGAGAGAAAAGGAGAGAGGAGGAGGGAGAGAAGGACAAAACAGAATTAGCGTAGCAGCCATTCCTATGTTGATTGTAAGCAGTTTTATGTGATATCACATGCAGTATGTATTATGTGTGTGTGCCCGGTTCCAGTTGAGGTTAACTATTGCGGCCTTAGAGAGTTGGGTCAAAGATTATGTGAATGCAAGTGTAAACAGATAAGTCTTTAATGTAGTTTTAAACTGTTCGACTGTGTCTGAGTCCCGGACTTTACTGGGAAGGTTATTCCATAGCTTAGGAGCTAAGTAGGAGAAAGATCTGCCACCTTTAGATTTCTTTGATATTCTTGGAACTATTAAGAGCCCGTTGTTTTGTGAACGTAATGTCCGTGATGGGTTGTATGCTGATAATAGTTCACAGAGGTATAGAGGTGCTAAGCCATTTAGTGCTTTGTATGTCATTAACAGAATTTTAAAATCGATGCGATATTTTACAGGTAGCCAGTGCAGTGTTGCTAGGAGTGGACTAATGTGGTCATACTTTTTGATCTAGTGAGAACTCTAGCAGCTGCATTTTGAACCAGCTGAAGCTTATTTATTTGCTTTGCATGACATCCCCAGTAATGAATTACAGTAGTCGATTCTGGAGGTCATAAAGGTGATGGATTAGTTTCTCTATATCCGAGAAAAGACAGCATATGGCGATCTTTGAAATATTTCTAAGGTGAAAAAAAAGCTGCAGTTCGGCATGTATTAGAAATGTGACCATCGAAAGACAGGTTCTCATCTAGAATCACACCTAGGTTCTTGACTGCGGAAGAAGGGACAATGGTGCAACCTTCTATAGAGAAGTTGTGGGCTATTGTGTCGTGTTTGGAGCTATTAGGTTCAATAATCAAAATCTCTGTTTTGTTGGAGTTAAGTAGAAGGAAGTTGTTTGCCATCCATTTTCTAATATCGTTAATACAGTCTATTAGCTTAGTAAAATGGTGGGGTTTGTTAGGTCTCTGAGGAAATATAGAGCTGGGTATCGTCAGCGTAGCAGTGGAAGTTGATGTCATGTTTCTTAATAATATCTCCGAGGGGTAGCATATATAGTGCGAAGACAATTGGGCCAAGAACTGATCCCTGTGGTACCGTATTTTACCTGAGAGTAGTAAGATTTTTCATCGTTGGCATACACAAAAATTGGTAACGATCAGTTAAATAAGATTTAAACCAGGCTAAGGCTTGACCATTAATGCCAACATGGTTTTTCAGTCTATCGAGTAGGATTGTATGATCTATTGTATCAAAAAGCTGCACTGAGGTCGAGTAATATAAGAATAGATGTCTCATTGCGATCTGATGCTAAAAGGAGGTCATTTGTCACTCGGAGCATAGCTGTTTCTGTACTGTGATGAGGCCTGAATCCTGATTGAAATTTTTCATAAATGCTATTTTCGGCTAGGAATGTCTGTAGTTGTTTGGACACAACCTTTTCTAGTATTTTGATAAGAAAGGGAGATTCGAGATTGGTCTATAGTTGGTTAGGTCTCCTTGGTCGAGATTAGGTTTTTTAATGAGAGGCTTAATAACTGCCATTTTGAAGGCGCTGGGACGAGCCTAGTTCTAAGGATGAGTTAATAATGTTGAGTACAGGTTCCGAGACTGCAGAAAAACTTCTTTTAGTAGTTTTGTTGGGATGGGATCTATTATACAGGATGAAGATTTAGATGAATTTATTATTTTGTGAGTTCATCTATTTTAATAGCATTAAATGATTCTAGTTGTACTAATGGCATGAAGCGGGACGGTATACTATGCAATATAGAGGTGGCAGGCTGTGTAGATGCAATATTGTCCCTAATCTGCTCGATTTTATTATCAAAAATTTCATAAAGGTATTACTATCGTGCTGGAGTTTAACATCTTTTTCTGTAAATGATTTATTTCCAGTCAGCTTTATGACTGTGTTAAAAAGAAATCGCGGGTTATTTTGATTTTCATGCATCAACTTGCTAAAATAGGACGCTTTGGTGGTTTTAGAGCCTGTTTGTACTTGTTGGTGCTCTCTTTCCATGCATCAGCCATACTTCTAGGTTCGTAGTCCTCCATCTACGCTCCATTTTCTCTGGTTGCTTTTTTAGGGCTGAAGTGTGGTTATTATACCATGGTGCTGGCGCTCTATCTTTTATTCTTTTAATCTGATGGGTGCGACAAGTTCTAAAGTGCCTGAAAAAGCTTTGTTTAATGTTTCTGTTATACTGTCAAGATCCTCATTTTTATTGATTACATTATGGGTTTGATATAGATTCGAAGTTTGTTAATAAAACTTTCTTTAGTGGTAGAAATGATTGATCGGCTTGATCTAAACCGAGGTGTAGGACGAGGGGTTTGTCTAAAAGTACAGTGTAAGTTATGAGGCAGTGATCTGAAATAGCATCGCCTGAGGTAATATTTCTACGTTATTTATGTTGAGTCCAAATGATAGAATTAGGTCTAAAGTGTGCTTACATTTATGCGTGGGACCTGAAACCTTTGGCTAACACCGCAAGCGAAAGTCCAGGATATCCATAAAAGCTATAATGAAGCTGCCTTTTGGATTATCAATGTATGTTAAAGTCACCAACGATTAGGGCTTTATCTACATTAACTACTAATTCTGACAGAAAATCTGCAAATTCTTTAAGGAAGTCTATATGATGACCGGTGGTCTGTAAATGGTAGCCATTATGAAGGACAAATGTTTGTTGCGACCGCTTGGAAGTGACATATTTAAGCTACCATTATTTCAAAGGAGTTAAATTTCCTAGATTTAAGATTAACGCAGAATATGTTGCTATAAATTGTGGCAATACCGCCACCTCTACCTTTTAGACGAGGCTCGTGCTTATAGTCAAAGTCTTGTGGAGTAGACTCATTTAGACTAGTTAAATCATCTGTTTTAGCCATGTTTCCGTCAGGCACAGCGCATCTAGTTTGTGTTCTGTAATAATTTCATTGACAATATATTCTTTGTTGGAAAGCGACCTGATGTTAAGCAGGCCGAAGTTTAGCCATTTTGTTGCATCTATTTGTAGGTTATTTTCTAGTTTAATATTAATTAGATTTGTATATTTTGGTTTAGAGTATAATAAAGGTTTGTTTGTTCGGAAACAGACACAGTCTCTATATGTTGATAGGTGGGTTGTAAAACTCTATATGCTGTAATTTATGTGACTTGAGTGACATGTCGCGGGCAGCTTGTAGACGGATGGATAGGCCGATTCGTCTGCTTCCTGACCTGGGCCCCGGATAGTCAGATTTTACTCTTAAGACTATTATTCAAATTTCTAGAGAGGACAGCAGCCCCTTCCCCGTGAGGGATGGAGGCCATCTCTCTTTAACAGGTCAGGTCTCCTCTGGAAATATTTCCAGTTGTCTATATAGCCTATATTATTTTCCGGGCACCACTTAGACATCCAGCCATGCAGTGACAGTAGTCTACTGTAGGTCTCATCACCCCGTAAGCGGGTAGGAGACCAGAGCATATTACAGTGTCTGACAAAGTTTTGCAACTTCACACACTTCTTTAATATTATATTTTGTGATCTCCGATTGGCGAGTCTCATATCGCTTGTGCCCGACGTGAATAACAATCTTAGAGTATTTACGCTTAGTCTTAGCCAGCACTTTCAGTTTAGATCTAATGTCAGACGCTCTGGCTCCCCGGTATACACTTTCGACTATGGTGGCTGGAGTCTCTATTCCCGCGCTCCGTAAAATAGAATCACCAATAACCAGGGCGCTTTTACACGGGTATCTCAGCATGTGTGGGCTGAGTGGAGAATACCGGGTTTGAGATAATAACAGGAGCGGGAGAGTGGTGCCGCTTTTCTTCTGACTCACGCCGCCTGACCGTCACCCAGCTGCCCTGCCGCTTCGGGCCTACAGTCGGAACCGAGCGTTATTATCGCGACGTTATGCTAGACGCGCATCCGAGAGTGTCAGAGTTATCATTAGCCTTACTATTCTCAACAAGAGTACGGATCGTGTTTCTAATTCTGTAACCTTCTCCGTTAGCCTTACTACATCTTTACATTTATCACACGTGAAGCCCTTATCGCTAACGGAAGAAGCTAGGCTATACATGTGACATGAGATACAAGTTACAACAACAAGCGATGGAGTAGGTTTATTACCGTGATCGCGCCGCGAGTGCCTGAGGTCTCAAGTCCGTTGCAGAGCAGGGGAAGAAGTCCTCAGTTGTCTGTGTCGTCGTGCTGGGGCTGGGGTGAAATTAATCACAGCAGACCGGGCCGGAGTGTAAATGGGTCCGTGAACACTCTCCGACCGCCTCCCGCCTTCGGCAGTATGGAGCACAAAGAACAGAAAGACACGCATCGGATAGATCCGCCATTAGAAAGATACAGTATTAGTATGAGAGAGCGAATCTAGTAAATCAAGTATTTAAATAATGACAATATGAGAGTAGAGTAAATAGCAGTGAATAGCAGATTTAGAATTAGTTTCGTAAGTAGAAAACTAGGTTTTTAGTATCAGATCGGCGGAGCTCCAAACTTAGTCGACGCTGCAGCGGTTTAAAAAACCTCAGTTATGCAACAATTACGGAAGCACTGGTTCATACATTTTGTTAAAATAACGGAATCATCTTATACTAAACATTTTACACTATATAAATTAAATAGATAATAAATAGTTAAAATTAATTTAACTTAATTCAAATTAAATTAGTATCCAATAATATTCTGAAATGTGCAGAGGTGGGTAAAAATGTTACTATAGAAAACTATAACTATAACTATAGAAAATGTTACTCAAGTAAAAGTAAAAGGCTTCAGAACATAACACAAAAAGATTGTGATGAATGATATTAGTAAAAAATATTAGTGCTCAGCCAAACAAAGTATTCCTCTAAAACAATGAAGACACAACAACATACAGTGGAGCAGTGATACTTATGTCATTTAGTCAGCAGTGGTAAACAGTTGTAGGAATATGTTGGGTTCTCCCTGATTGGCAATAAACAAAAACACATATGATGTGGGGGAGGATACCTTAACCCCAGGCTGTCCCTTTAACAGGTTAATGACCCTTTGAGGCTAGCCAGGAGAGACTCCCTGAGCTTCAAGCTGAGCTTTACCATAACATGCATCATATCCTTTTACAATAATATGGTTTGATATTTGCACATGTGCATGTTATGTCATGTGACCTGTATGCTCTTTGACCTATTTACAGCAGCCACGAAATAACGCTTTGTTTAACAAGCCGCCATTTAATCACAGAAATATATTTTTGGTACTTACACTTCAAAAGAGAATATTACTTTACGGTGTTTGGCTATTTTTTGTTTAACATTGATTAACATTTAAAATATTGCAGCTCGTCAACTCACGTTGCATCATGGGATAGTATGGAAATAGGCGATTTCGGACGCAACGAAAGAGTTTTATAATTGCTTAGAACATGGCTTAAGCAATCAGAATCAAGGACCAGAATGGACTGTTTTATAATGCTATTTTCTAATATTTACAATAAAAAATACAATTATCCTAAAATAAAATGGAAGACATCTGAAGAGAACGTTTATGCCTAAATAAGACCTAAAACAATAAAGATAAAGATAATAAAGATCTGAACAATACAAATTTTTGAAAGAGTTTGAAAGTGATTTAACCAAGACAATAAACAGATGTTTAATCTTTCTTCTATTACAGTTTTGACTCACCTGTGTCTATTTTTATTTCTCGTAAGGAATTTTAGGAAAAACATCTGACACACTGTTGATACTAAAATGAGATATATATGAGAATCACAACTTAGTCTCCTGAGCTTAGAAAAAGCAACCTCTGAGCAATAAAATATTCCTACAATGGAATCTTAAAAAAGATTGCAGCAAGCCAACAAAGAGAAGCTGTGTTTTTTTCCCATCACTTTCTCAATTTTAAATCCTTTTCTCTCAGATATTTTTCATGTCTCAGTTGTGTCTACTCACCTAAGGAATTTTAGGAGAAACGTCTGAAACACTGCTGAAACTTAAGTGGGAGATATACACTGCCACTCAAAAGTTTGGGATCAGGAAGACTTGTAATGTTTTTTAAAGAAGACTCATATGCTCATCAAGGCATTTATTTGATCAAAAATACAGAAAAAAACAGTAATATTGCAAAATGTTATTACAATATAAAATAATGGTTTTTATATTAATATACTTCAAAATATAATTTATTCCTGTGATGCAAAGCTGAATTTTCATCAGCTGTCACTCCAGCCTTAAGTGTCACATGATCCTTCATAAACCATTCTAATATGTTGATTTATTCTTAGAATTATCAATGTTGGAAACAGGTGTGCTGCCAAATATTTTTTTAACCCTTGATTATTTTTTCAGGATTCTTTGATGAATAAGAAGTTAAAAAGAACGTCTAGGTTACGTATGTAACCCTGGTTCCCTGAAAGGGAACGACGCTATGTGAACGCCTCTGCGTGAATGTGTCTGAAGCACGTATGTCAAATCCGCCGAATGGCAATCCGCAATGTTACAGACGGGGTGAGAAACTTGGCCGAGACGGCCTCAATGGGTTCGAACGGAGTAACCGACAACCCCTCTAGTACCACCGCCAGGTCCCAAGCTGGGACCCTGGCACGCAATGCCGGCCTTAGCCTCAGTGTGCCACGTATAACCAATGGGTCTCGACCCAGAGACTGGCCATTAACAGGAATATGGTAGGCAGAAATGGCTGCCACATAAACCTTAAGAGTCAAGGGCATCAGCCCCGAAGAAAAGCGGTCTTGCAGGAACTTGAGTACTGTGCTAACAGGACAGTTAACTGGATCTTGCCTTCGACCTGAGCACTAGGAAGTAAACACTTCCCACTTCAATGCCTACAGCTTCCTTGTGGAGGGAGCTCTGGAGCTTAGAATGGTCTCTACGACCTCAGTCGAGAGACCTGTATGTATGAGTCGGGCCCCCTCAGAGGCCAGACCCACAGTTTCCACATCTCTGGGCAAGGGTGAAGGATGGAGCCCTGCGCTAGAGATATGAGATCTGACATGAGATTAGGCGTAGCCGCGGCCACGGCTGTACGAGAGCATCCAGCCCCAGTGGGGCTGGTGGTGTTAGGGAGAACCACAATGGAGGGTGCGTTGTCTCTGGAGATGCAAAGAGGTCCACTTATGCTGGGTAAAATATTTCCCATATTAAGTTCCACCACCTCGGGTGAAGTCTCCATTCCCCGGCCTCAGCCCCTGTCTTGACAGGGTGTCCGCTCACACATTCAACCGCCTCGGGATATACGCTGCTCTGACAGAGAGTAGCTTCCCCTTGGCCCACAGCAGGATATGGTGTGCCAGTTTGTATAATGGGTGTGAGCGCAGACCCCCCTGATGGTTGATGTAGGGCAACCACAGAGGTGTTGTCCGTCCGGACCAACACATGGTTGTTCCTGAGGTATGGAAGGAACTGCTTTAAAGCTAGCCATACCGGCATCATCTCTAGGCAATTTATGTGCCACTCGAGTTGGCGGCCCTTCCATAGGCCTCTGGAGGAACGGCCTTCCATTACCGCCCAGCCCGTAAGGGATGCGCCTGTCATTAGTGTTGTAGCATCGACATGTTGACCCCAACACTGGGCCCTGGGAGAGAAACCCAGGCTTCTTCCACACCATCAGTGCCCTCAGACACTTGTGGGTGACCCGTATTGTACGGAAGGGGTTCCCCCCGGGGAAAACCCTTTCGATTTCAGCCACCACTACAGAGGTCTTATGTGCAGCAGGCCCAGAGACACGATGCTGGCTTTCAGCTGCCAGGAGACCCAACACTCGTTGAAACTGCTTGACATATTGGTGAAGCTGGACCCCGCTTCACAGCTGACTGAATAGAGAGTGTATGCGCAGCTGCAGAGAGACGCTGACATGACCCTCGAGTCCCACTCTACTAGATAGATAATTCTCTGAACTGGAGAAAGCAAACTCTTCTTGGCTGCTCAGCGCAACCCTAGCACTTTCATATAAAGGGAGCACAACATCTCGATGTTGAACTGCTAGACTCTCTGACTCGGTGAGAGATTTATTGATCAAAGAATCCTGAAAAAAGTATCACAGGTTCCAAAAAAATCAAGCAGCACAACTGTTTCCCCCACTGATAATAAATCATAATATTAGAATGATTTATGAAGGATTATGTGACACTTAAGACTGGAGTGACAGCTGATGAAAAATGTAGCTTTGCATCACAGGAATAAATTATATTTTTACGTATATTCATATAAAAAACATTATTTTATATTGTAATAACATTTTACATTATTTTATATTGTAATAACATTTTGCAATATTACTGTTTTTTTCTATATTTTTGATCAAATAAATGCAGCCTTGATGAGTGTAAGAGATTGGCTAATTTGTACTAATTCAAGTTCAAGTTCAAGTTGAGCTTTATTGTCATTCAAAGAACATGCAGGGGGCATACAGTGGAACTAAATGTCGTTATACCTTACAGGAACCACGGTGCTACATAAATAAATACAGGTAAAAAATGTAAAATACAGTAAAAAATGTAAAAATGTAAAAAAGCAAATGTACCTATACATAAACTAAAAATACAAACTGTACAAGCTATACGAATGCTATACAAACTATACAAATGCTGGATAAATAGTGTACATGTGCAGAGAGAAACATTTGAGTTCAAGCAGCTGGCTGGGGAACAGTGCAGGATGATTTGTAGTGCATGAGCATATAAACATACATATATTACTGAGTCTTTTTGGTGGGATTTGTATACACACAGCAGTGTGTGTGAAAAGTGACTAGTGCGCATAGAGGAGGAGAGTGTGCTGCTACAGGTGGTTTGTTTCAGAGAGGGGCGGGGTGATTTGAGTTCAGGGCTCTCACAGCCTGGGGGAAAAGCTATTGAGCAATCTGGCAGAGCGGGCTCTGATGCTCCGGTACCGTCTTCCTGATGGTAGGAGCTAGAAGAGACTGTGGGAGGGGTGTGTGGAGTCCTTCACAATACTGTTGGCTTTGCTGGAGCATCGTGTGAGGAAAGTGTCTAGGATGGAGGGGAGAGGGGCACCGATGATCCTTGCAGCTGTGTTCACTGTCCGCTGGAGGGTCTTGCGGGCTGCTGCAGAACAGTTCCCGTACCAAACAGTGAGGATGGGTGGAGTGGTGAGGATGGGTGGAGGGAGACTTGCTCTTTTCAGCCGGCGGAGAAAGTGTAGGCGCTGTTGTGCCTTCTTGTAGAGTGACATGGTGTTGGTGGTCCAGGTGAGATCCTCTGTGATGTGCACCCCCAGGAATTAGTGCTGCTGACTCTCTCCACAGGTGAGCTGGTCGATGGTCAGTGGGGGGTGATCAACGGAGTTTCTCCTGAAGTCCATCACGACCTCTTTTGTTTTACTCACATTTAGGGACAGGTTGTTGGTGCCACACCATTTCGCCAGCTGTGCCACTTCCTCCCTTTCATCATTGTTGCTGATGAGACCTACTACTGTTGTGTCATCAGCGAACTTGATGATGTGGTTGGAGCTGGACTTGGCAGTGCAGTCGTGGGTCAGCAGCGTGAAGAGCAGTTGAAAGAGCAATTGAAAATGCAGTTCAACATTTTAACAGCAACAGAAGTATATACAAGGGCCCCGTTCTTCGTACGTCGCTAACTCAGCTAGCTGGATTTGATTGTTGTCGGCTGATCTTGGATTGTTTGGTTCTTCGAAGCTCATCCTGGACTTGCTGTCATAGCAACAGATCCGTTAGCTTGAACCTGCTCGGGAGCAGGTTTGTTTCATGTGAACAGGATTAGATCGTGGCTTTATAAGCGGAGGCGGTACGGTAAATCTGTGCGGACAGGATCCTTTAGCACGGAGCGATCGTACTCTTTATGAAATATATCGTTTTTCACGTGAGGGTCTCATTTACATTATTCATTTGATCGAACCTCACATTAAAAGTTCGACTCGTTGGAGTCGGGCTTTAACAGCAGCACAAACTGTGTGCATCGCGTTAAGATTCTTTGCGTGTGGCACTTTCCTGTACACTATTGGGGATGCTGAGAACTTAACCAAAAGTGCTCTGTCGTGCCATTCGCAAAGTTTACCTGGCGCTCAAGCAGTTTTTATGGGTTTTTGTGGTCTTTCCAAGCCACTTAATACCCCAATTTGTAAAACATTTGTAATTTGTAAAAGCTTTTTCGCCATTGCAGGTACATTTTACTTGTTAATGAAGATTGTGTGAATATTATGTATTATTATATGTATGTATTATATGTATATATTATATTATATGAATTGATTGTCCCTCAGGCTTCCCTAATGTGATTGGTGCCATAGACTGCACACACATTTGTATTAAGGCCCCACCAGGCCCCATTGAAGGGGATTTTATGAACCGAAAGGGGGTTCACAGTATAAATGTGCAGGTGAGTTACTATCACAATTCGTAATATTTTATATAGGTAATATACACAATGCATTCCATAAGTATGCAGTTGATTGACTACAATGTCTTAGATGGTGTGTGACTCTATGTGTCATGTTACAAATGTGGAAGCCAAATGGTCAGGATCTGTGCATGACTCCAGAGTTTTCAGAGAGTCACATTTACTCACATTATTTGAACGTGGTAAGGAAAATATTAATGTCAAGCTCATTGTATTACACACAGATTATGGTCCTAACAGAACTGCATTTTACCATTATACAGGTGATTACGACGGGATCGTGGTTGGAGACAGGGGCTATGCCTGTAGGCACTATTTTATGACCCCATTCCCTGACCCCAACCCTGACCACAAACCCGTTACAATGCAGCTCTAGCCAGGAGAAGGGCACGCATTGAAATGACCTTTGGTCAACTAAAAGGAAGATTTCAGTGTTTGAAAAGTTCTTTCTGCCTGGGGCGGGCGCCCGTGTTTTTCTGCGGTCTTACTCTAAGGAGGAAGACATGCAGAGCGTAGGAACGGGGAATAGCGAAGTTTCGCTATTGCTGGGTACGTCACGGTGCGCAAAGTATCGCACCCTCTCAAGGTTATCCCTGCCAGTACAACTCATGACCTCGAGTTAATACAATGCCTCGAGAGGCCGGTTCCTCTAGTGAATTACTTGGCAGTACGATAACGTCTGCCACACATATTTCACCGTTGCATGGGACAGTTCAGGCGGAGCCCGAGGTGGGCCTAGGTCAAGCATGGGTCGGACTGGATAACGCCTCACCGCACAGCGCCCAGTTCCTCCCTGTACCCCTTTCAGGATGCCCTGGCTTGTCCCCGCGCTCTGCTTCGGGGCGCAGCAGCACCCGGGTACCACATGGTGCGCACGATATCGCATCCCCTCGAGCACACCCCAGCAAAAATAGCTCAGGGTCCCGAGTTAACACAAAATATAAGGCCAGCCCCGAGGGGCTGACTCCTCTAGTGAATTACTTGGCAGCGTGGAAACTTCTGCCAAACGTTTCACGTTGGGTTCTACAAGTAATAGAACAGGATTACACGATTCAGTTCGGGCAAAGCCCGCCCATGTTCAGAGGGGTGGTGCCCACCGAGGTGGGTCCCGATCAAGTTCTGGTCATGGAACAAGAAGTGCACACACTCCTGGCAAAGGGGGCCATAGAAATAGTTCCTCCTCCAGAGAGAAGCAGAGTTTTACAGCCGCTACTTCATAGTTCCAAAAGGATGGAGGCTTGCGGCCTATTCTAGATCTGCGTGCATCTTGAATCTCTCTCAGTAAAGAAACTGAAGTTCAAGATGCTTACACTCAGACAGATTGTGTCTCAAATCCGTTCTTCGGACTGGTTTGTCACAACAGACATGAAAGACGCATACTTCCATGTCTCCATCCTACCGAAACACAGGAAGTGCCTGAGGTTCGCTTTCGGGGGCGAGGTGGCGAGGGGTTCTCCCTTTCGGTCTAGCTCTGTCACCTCGCACCTTTATCAAATGTGTAGATGCTGCCCTGTCGCCGCTGTGCTTACGGGGCATTCGCATATTGAACTACATAGACGATTGGCTTATTCTGGCAGAGTCAGAAGCCTTAGCGGTCCAACATCGAGATGTTGTTCTCGCCACATGAAGGTGTTAAAGGTTCCACGGCTTAACGCCAAGAAGAGTTCACTTTCTCCAGTTCAGAGAATAACTTTCCTAGGCGTGGGAGAATGGGACCTCGAGGGTCATGTCTGCCCGCCTCACCGCTGCGCGCATTCAAACCATTCAAGCAGCAGCCAAGGGGCTCAAATTGCATCAACGGGTCACAGTCCTGCACTGGCAGCACATACCGGTCTCATGGCAGCGTCATACCTCTGGGCCTGCTATACATGAGACCTCTCCAATGGTGGCTCAAATCCAAAGGGTTTTCCCCGAGGGGGAACCCTTCCCGCATCATTCAGATCACTCACAGGTGTCTGAGGGTACTAGTGGTGTGGGCAAACCTGGGTTTCTCTCCCAGGGCCCAACACTGGGGTCAATATGCGTTATGCAACGCTTTATGACAGACGATCCCTGTCGGGCTGGGGAGCGGTAATGGAAGACCGCTGCTCCAGAGGTCTATGGAGGGGCCGCCAGCTCGAGTGGCACATAAATTGCCTAGAGTTGATGGCGGTATGGCTTGCTTTGAGGCAGTTCCTTCCTCACCTCAGCAACAACCACGTGTTGGTCCTGTCTGACAACACATCGGCAGTTGCATACATCAACCATCAAGGTGGTCTTTGGTCGCCGCCTCTCTTTACAGCTTTGGCACCAGATCCTGTTGTGGTCCCAAGGGAAGCTGCTCTCACTCAGAGCAGCATACATCCCAGGACGGTTGAATGTAGGAGCGGACGCCCTGTCGAGGCAGGGGCCGAGGCCAGGGGAATGGAGACTTCACCCTGAGGTGGTGAATCTGATCTGGAATACCTTTCTCCCAGCGGAAGTGGACCTGTTTGCGTCTCAAGAGACTACGCACTGTCCATTATGGTTCTCCCTAATACCTCCAGCCCCACTGGATGCTCTCGTACATCCGTGGCAGAGGTTACGCCTGTACGCTTTTCCCCGATCGCTCTGCTCCCGGGAGTCCTGGAAAGGGTGCGCCAGCACAGGATTCGCCTGTTACTGGTGGCTCCCTGCTGGCCGGCCCGAGTATGGTTCTCGGACCTGATAGCACTCCTCGACGGCACCTCGCTGAGGCTGCTGCTCAGGAAAGATCTTCTGTCTTAGGAGCAAGGCACTGTCCTGCACCCTTGCCCAGAGATGTGGAAACTGTGGGTCTGGCCTCTGAGGGGGCCAGCCTCGCCGGGTTGGGTCTCTCGACCAAGGTCGCAGACACCATCTTGCAATCCAGGGCTCCCTCCACGAGGAAGCTATACGCCTTGAAATGGGAAGTCTTCTCTTCCTGGTGTTCAGATCGGCATCAAGATCCAGTTAACTGCCCGATCAGCGTGGTTCTGGAATTCAGGCATGGTTAAGGCTTTTCTGTACCCTAGAGAGGGTTACATACCGAAAGTACCCACCAATGTGCCGAGGCACATTACGTTGCAGGCCTTCTGTCCTCCTCCCTTCAGGATTCGGACCAGGAAAAAGCTAACTTACTGTGTCCAGTGCTCCCTTAAGAAAGTCTCAGCAGCTGTTTGTGTGTTTCGGTCCTCCCAGCACTGGGGTGCCAGCGACCAAACAAACTCTTAGCAGGTGGATAGTCGAGGTTATCTCACTGGCTTATGAAGCTTCTGGACAGCAGTCTCCGCTTTCTGTCAAAGCTCAGTCTACCAGGGGTATGGCGGCCTCTAAGGCCTTAGGGTCAGGGGCTACGCTCGAAGAGGTGTGTAATGCGGCCGGCTGGTCCTCACCACTCACATTTGTGCGCCGGGTGTTCCATCTGTAGCGGTCCTGGCTTGAGAGCCAGCTACCAGCATCTGGGTTTTACTCCTGTGGACCTCAACCAGGGGCCAGAGGGGCGCTGGTGACTTATACCGCAGTGGGTGAGCCCATGCGTCTATGCTTGTCTGAATACCGGCCAGTGAATCTCGTCGTGTATTCCCTGTATGCTTTTACTGTATCTGGACTGAGGTCCTGTGTACTTGCACCCTGAGGGGCTTACGGGGGTTAGTCGAACGGCCAGGAGATCTCGCCGTCTCACTCCCTCTCTGCAGGTCCTGGCTTGCGAGGCAGGGTCTGAGCAAGAACCCGTCGGATCAGTTCCTCTAGTTGTGCTCTGCGGATACACACTTCCAGGGAGTTGCTCGTTTGGCGACATTGGGATCTCATTCCCCATAGCGTCAAACGCTGACGCAGCGTTGAGTTCCCTTGAAAGGGAACGTCTCAGGTTACGAATGTAACCACGGTTCCCTGAGAGGGAACGCAGACGCCGCGCCTCCCCTGCCATACTCCCTGCATCCCTGGGCACAGCTTTGGCCCTTTACGCTGAATGTGTGTGCGTCCCAAGGTACTTTTATAGCTTCCTGGTCCTGACGTCACCCGCCCTTGATGTTCAGTCTTGCCATTCGGCGATTTTACACACGTGCTTCAGACGCAGTCACGCAAAGGCGTTCCCCATAGCGTCAAAGCGCCGGCGCTTGCGCCTCGTTCCTCTTAGGGAACCGTGGTTACATTCGTGAACCTGAGACGTTTTCCTGGATTTATACAAGCCTCCTTTGGTTGAGGATCAATCAGCAGATAGGCAGTCTCACCTGGCTGTACCTGCTCAGACAAAGGAGGAGAAGAAGAAAAGGGAAAAAACACAACCACTACTGCCACCTAGTTGACTAAGGCCCACTTACCACAAGAAAAATAAAAGATATTACATCCTAGAACGTAACACATGATTGTGGTAATTAACTGAGATATGCTGTACCGGAATAAATTATGCCATGAAAATAAATCATTCTTTGAGAATAAAACAGTGATCCTTCGGTGACCTGGCAGAAAAGATGTACGAGAGCCTTTAAATGTAAACTAGACTACATTTTTACACCACATTTTTTGTTAATTGAGATTATGTTATGTATTAAGTTTCAAAAAGAGCCATTAATGACCGGCTCTTTATCTAGCAGCTGATAGCCTCCTGTCTACCCTCCTGTGGCTAAATATACCAGTCTGTCTATTAGCAATACAAGACGGGGTCTGAGAGCACAGTGCTGATAACTAAAGAGGTGAGGAATCTAAAACTCTTCAAAAAGACTGTTAGTTCTGTAGATGACTAATTTTGAAAGTAGCACCGTCACAGTTGGGGTGATCTGATTGCCACAGCTGTTCGTTATTTAACGCTTTTCATTTATTTTTATGCACGTTTATTACACTAATCTGCATGCAGAGAATAAAAATAACATTGGTTGCATTGAATGATACTTGAATGTAAAATTATGTGAATCTTGAGTGATTTCTTGCTAATGCTGAGATACTGATATGCATCATTATATGCTATGAACACTGCCACTGTGATGTCAGGGTTCAACATTCAACAAACAGATATCTTTATGATGTTCTGGATGCACTTGACCATTTTTGTCCACCATTACACTATGAAATGATCCACCGCCCTCACTTTTGGATGTCCTGACCTGCTTCTAAGCCAACATGTAACACCCAGACATGACCACCTGAACTATATGGCAAAATATAATTTTATATAAAGTAAAAACATTACTCAATGCACTAGTCAAGGCTGACGTCAGGAGGGGACAGCCAGGGCCCACTAAAAACATACAGTGCTACTTTTCTCAGCTTTTTTGCTGTGGTCTATGGGGCTGGGGCCCATCCTTACAATTTTGTTTACAAGTTTAAACATTTAGTTGAATTTGCTGTATTTTTGCAGGAAAATATTATATATGCAGGAAATAGGTTTATCAGACTTCTGTGTCAAAATACATAGTTTTGGGAATGTTTACAGTTGATTCTCAGTTCTTGTTTTAGCTCATTGAGTTCATAATTGCTGGCGAACTAAAGAAAAACAGTTTGTCTCTTGTTGGCAAATGTCCATATTCAAATGATGTCAAGGAAATGTCCATATTCAAAAGGAACCCTAGTCCCAACTGATCTTAGATTTATGATGGAGTGATGCTGTTGCCTCAGTTTTTCCATTATGACAGGACATTTATGGTAGGTGTTTTTATGAAATTCTTTTTATGAATTTTATGAAGTTTGCATAGGAAACATAAATTATTAGCATAAATGATGTTATTTCTTTCTTTGCAATTTTTAATGTTGTCTCGAGCTGAGGAGCACATAGTGATAGACATACTGACAAGACCCTTCTAGCTGCACTCACGGAAATAAATGTTTTCGCCATCTTGAAATGATTCAGGCGGCACTTTTCAGTAGGTTGAGAAAACAGCTGTTTGTGTCACTGCAGTCTCAGAATAGCTGCTGGATGTAGCGGCCTGCAGTCTCCAGATGAATGTGCTGGCTTTGTGTTTGTGGCTCTCTCTGACTCTAGGACATCGTATAGTACCATTCATGCCCGGCCAAAATGTGGGACCATGCAAATTAATTCTAAAACCTGTTATTTACGTCATCCTTTTGCAAATTATGCCACACAAATTGGTTGTTTGAAGATAAATTAATTCAATTTAACCTAATTATAGCATGCAGTCCTATAATGAGTTTGCTGACCTACACAAAGGACTAAATGTTGCATAGTGGCATAGGACAGTGTTTATTGATTAGAGCCCATGATGCCCTCCATTGAAAACAATAAAAGAGCAGTGGATTGACACCATGATGCGAAGATGGAAGCAAATGCAGGGCTAAGCACCCCCTCGTGTCAGATAAAAAACCTTAATTATACCAAATGTTCCTTAAAAAAAAAAAGAATACAGAAGCATGAATATACAGTTAAATACAGTTTGAAGCATATATAGAATTATGGGGTTTACACGTGTAATGGTGATGTAAAAATAATAACATGCAACACAAAAATCGGCACTTAAATACAAAATTACATCATGGTAAGCAATTACTTGAAGGCAAATGATCAACTTTAAACATCTAAGCATCCAAACAACACTCCCTGTCTTCTGTTAAATGAAAGCCAGTCAGACGGATCCAGAACAGTCTGACTTCAATTCAGCCAGAGAGAACACTGCTTGTGGGCCCTGACTCTAACGGTTACGGGTACAGATAAGAGTCAGAGTAAATGGAGTGATATTAAGTCAGGTTTACTAAAAAGGTGCAAAAAACAGAAAGTTCATCCAATAACTGGGAAATAGCAGAATCCAACAAAGTAATCCAAACAGGTAACAGATCCAAACGGGTAAGTTCAAATAACATAACGCATAGAATACAGGGAAAACCAACACTGGAACAACAATACTGGGCAGTGAACAAAGACAAAGATAAGGTATATATTGAGTCCATAATGAGGTGAGACAGGTGCGGGTGATGAGATGATGGCTGGTAATCTAGAACAGGTGTGGTGTGCAAGGTTTTATGGGATATAGAGTTCAATAGTCCTGTGAAGCGGATCGTGAATATGTGGCGGTGGAATCTGATGTTGAAGTAGGAGGAACTGACTCCGTGACACTAACTTTTGGCTTTTCAGTGGCTACACCTTATCACACTGCACCTCACTTGTAAATAATAAACCACCCTATTTTTTTGGTAAGGCATCCACTCGTTTTGTGTCATCTTTGCCACGGACTTAACTCCTTTCGACATAATATTGACCCCAGCCATTAAGGTTACTGCCCTGACCAACTTTGGTCGTAATACTCTTCAAAAATGTTTTTCTTCTTTAAGAATACACACAATTTTGTTTTGCTTCCAAGCTAACACTAGCATGTAGTGCCAACCCTGATCACCAGGTGTCACTATCAGTAAGAATGAAATCTTGTGCCTATCATGCTTTGCCGGTTGATATATCGTTTAATAAATCATTATTTTGTTCAAATGACTGGATATGGCATTTCTTGTAATGTTTTACAACTGCACTTTTTTGTTTTAACTTGTTGGTCTAACACTTGTGTGCTGGGATTATAGGAACATTATTTACAAGAACACACCCACACTTGTTTTTGTCAATAATTTACATTTCCACCATGTAATGCTAAGCAAACAGCAGACAAGTATTTAACTGACGGGTTAAAACTAAAATATTAGGTAAATAAATTCTAAATAAATAACATAACAACAATAAATAAATCACATAACAACAAATGCAATGACAAACAAAATAATTATTTATTAAACTATATATCAACAGGGAAAGCATTGTAGGCACAGTATTTTATTTGTACTAATTCAGGACTTCCATAGAAAAGGAATGACAATATTTAATGAACAATCGCCTGTGCCGTGAATACAATGGCATTCGTTTTGTGTATGTATTTCACATACTAATCTGGAGTTTCATTTATTAAAGAGTTCATAGATCCCTACTATATGTAAACGTGCGCCAGAAAGTGGAGAATGACAGGCACAAACGGAGATTGAAATGTATAAAATCTTGCTTACGCACACCTGCACGCCTTTTATAAATCACAATGTATCTGAGAATTAGCACACATAAAAAATATCCTGCATACCACCCTCTAAACGCCAACATTTAACCATAATTAGTCAATGCAAATCATCTCATAAAATGTTCATGTATATTAAAATAAGCCAGCTTACCAATAGGTACCCTCTTGAGGCAGGTGATGGCCAGGAGAAACGCTGTCTTGAGGGAAACAAACTTCATAGACGTGGTTTCAAGCTGGCTGTCTTAACAACCTGGAGCTCAACCCGCTCAAGACAGTGGAGATGATTGTGGACTTCAGGAGAAACCCCCCTGCTCTCCCCCCACTCACCATCCTGAACAGCACTGTGACTGCAGTGGAGTCATTCAGGTTCCTGGGCACCACAATCTCCCAGGACCTGAAGTGGCACATTCACATAGACTCCATTGGCCCAGCAGAGGTTGTACTTCCTTCGCTAGCTGAGGAAGTTTAACCTGCCACAGGATCTGCTGAAACAGTTCTACACTGCCATCATTGAATCCATCCTCTGCACTTCTATATCTGTCTGGTTCAGCTCAGCTACCAAATCTGACCTCAGAAGACTACAGAGGGTAGTCCGGACTGCTGAGCGAATCATTGGTACAACCCTCCCCACTCTCCAAGAACTGTACTTATCCAGAGTGAGCAAAAGGGCAAAGAAAATCACTCTGACCCCTTACATCCAGCACACTCCCTCTTTGAACTGTTGCCATCTGGTCGTCCCTACAGAGCTCTGAGCACCAGAACAACCAGACACAGGAACAGTTCCTTCCCTCAGGCAATCCATCTCATGAACACTTGACAAACATGGAACACACAACACTTCAATACATTACTTACTTATAACACTTACTTATTCATATCTCCAATTTGCACATATCATAAATGTGCATTCAAACTGTCTTATTATATATTGTTTTTCTTGCTATTTTTGCACATTGTCTATATTGTATATTTGTATAGTATTATTTTATTCTTTTTATCATCTATGTCTTGTCCTATCGCTCTCATTCTGTAACACTTATGTTACCATAACATGCATCATATCCTTTTTACAACAATATGGTTTGATAATTGCACATGTGGCATAAAACCATGAGTCTGCAAATAAGTTGGGGAATTGGACAAAGAAACCTTACCCCACTACATAGCCATTGGTCAGTCTTATCATCACAGGGTGTGATCTTTTTGAGGATAAAACTGCAAAGCAACTTCAGATCTCTCTCTTCTCTTTGCACTTCTATTCCTGCTCTACCTGAAGTCTGTGCGAGCTCCATTCCTCCCCCTAACTTTGACTCCCTAACTTTGTTTGACTTTAACACAGTTTCAACATCTTCTTGAAAACCACCCAAAGACTTTTAGCATGCACAAACGGACACTTCAGCACAACCGAAAACGATGGAAGTATCCATTTCTATTTCACTAGATATGTTAAGCAGCGCCCCTTTGTTAAAAGGTGATTATAAAGTCTGATGGTTCACTCAGGAACCATTAAATTGTAAAGCATCCACTCGTTTTGTGTCATCATTGTCTCGGACTCAACTCCTCTTTCTCCTCTGACGCATCACAGTTTACATTCTCTTCCAACCTTTCACTCTCTCTCACTCTCTCTCTCCTTCCCTTAGGTTCATATGTGTTTGTGTGTTTTGTACAGCTGTGTATAGCTATGTGTGTAAATAGTAGTTTTAGTTTTAATAAACCCCATTTGTAATCGCTATGAATGTTTCTGTGCTTTGTTATACTTGCGTGCTGTTTCTGTGCTTGGTTAACTGTCACTTAAACTGCTTAGATTTTGCTACACGCTCTGTAGTTCTGTGAAGCAGATGTTGTTTTCCCTGGCCAGGAAAATATACTTAGGGCCGAGATGATTGTGGTGCGCCCGTGAGCACACGGGGATACTGTCGCCACTCCTGCTGCTCAGATACTACAAAAATATGTATACTTGATGACGATTAAATATAGGTATTTTCCTTTGAGCTAAATCTACAAATTCCTACGGAGAATAGCGTGTTAACGACCTATTCCCTGACTTTCACTACATCTGCCCGGCCGAACCTCATCCAGATGAGCTCCACCACCTCGAGGTGGAGCCTCCACTCACCTGGAACGAGAGTCTGTCTCGATAGGTAACCTGCTCCCATGTTCAGGCATCCAGGGATGTAGAGTGCCCTCAACAAGAAAAACCGCAAACCTCCTGGTGATTTATGTAGGAAACCACTGATGTGTTGTCTGAGCGGACAAGCACATGGTGTCCTCTGAGGAGGGGGAGAAAATGAGACAAAACGCCTAGCATCTCCAGGCAGTTTATGTGCTACTCATCACAGCCTGTCCAAAGATCCCTTTCCACACAGCTCCCCATCCTGTTAGAAACACATCTGTCGTGAGTGTGACACGATGGCAGATGGCTCCCAACATCAGGCCCTGACATGGGAACCCCAGATCCTTCCACACACTCAAAGCACGAAGACATCTGACATCATCCACAAGGGGTTTCCCCTCGGGGAAATGCTTCACAAAAAGAGCTTGGCCTGCCTTAAGACCCCTCACAGATGACAGAATGGTGTCTACCTGGGTGGAAGACACCTGAACCCCAGTAACCTTATATGAGCAAAGACAGCATTGAGATGCTGAACCGCTAAGCTCTCAGACTGGGTCAGGATAAGCCAGCTGCGATTCGATTCGGTAGCCACTCTCGATGACGTGCAGGACCCACTGAGTAATGCTGGGCAAAAGTCTCCATGCTGCCTGGAAACAAACTAGAGAAACCTGCCTTTCAAGGCCAGCCTCTGACATAGAGGAATGTGCATGACCGCATAACAGAAGTGGCTGAGAGGAGAGACGGGGGAATCCAGGAGAAAGGATTTATCCACAGCCTTAACATCTGTAAGGTTACAGATATCATACATAATAGCCATAGATCTCCTAATAGCCTGCGCTGTCTCCTTGGTAGCGTGTAGGGCTACATCTGTGGCGAGACATAGTTCCTTGACCGCCTCCGGGCTGAAATCCTGGCTATCATCAAACTCCTGGTACGCCTGCAGAAGGGCCATGGTATGACGTTGTAACAGAAACATTAAACAAAGTTTTTTCAGATACTTTAGAAGTTGTCGCACCTATTAGATTAAAGAGAATAAAAGAAAGAACGCCAGCACCATGGTATAATAACCACACCTCAGCCCTAAAAAAGCAACTAGAAAGTATGGCGTGATGCATGGAAAGAGAGCACCAACAAGTACAAACAAGCTCTAAAAACCGCCAAATCCTCCTATTTCAGCAAGTTGATCGCAAATAATCAAAATAACCCGCGATTTCTTTTTAATACAGTCGCAAAACTGACTGAAAACAAATCATTAACAGAAAAAGACGCTAAACTACAGCACGATAGTAACAACTTTATGAAATTCTTTGAAAATAAAATCGAGCAGATTAGAGACAATATTGCGTCTACACAGCCAGCCACCTCTATATCCCATAGTATCCCGTCCCGCATCATGCCATTAGTACAACTAGAATCATTTAATGCTATTAAAATGGATGAGCTCATAAAAATAATAAATTCATCAAAATCATCATCCTGTATATTAGATCCCGTTTCCGCAAAAATACTAAAAGAAGTTTTTCCTGCAGTATTGGAACCAGTGCTCAATATTATTAATTCATCATTAGAATTAGGCTATGTTCCAGCAGCCTTCAAAATGGCAGTTATTAGGCCTCTCATAAAAAAACCTAATCTCGACCAGGGAGACCTATCTAACTTTAGACCAATCTCTAATCTCCCCTTTCTATCAAAATACTGGAAAAGGTTGTGTCCAAACAACTACAGACATTCCTAGCCAAAAATAGCATTTATGAAAAATTTCAATCAGGATTCAGGCCCCACCACAGCACAGAAACAGCCATGCTCAGAGTGACAAATGACCTCCTTTTAGCATCATATCTCTTTTATCATATTACTCGACCTCAGTGCAGCTTTTGATACAATAGATCTGTAGTGAACAGCACTCCAGAAGGCATTTCAGGTCCCAACTTTACAAGCAGGGTCCCTCTTTAATGTAAACTAAGGACCAGTGTCATCAGATAAGGCTACCAGAGAAACTGCCAGACACCCTCTATAGGGCAGCCTTATCATCAAACTAAAACCCTCACCCAAAGATCCAGGCCAGCCTGGCCATAAACTTCTCAGGACCTCCACATGTGGCGGTAATTAACCGGCCATGCGGCAGCTTTGGCTAAAACAAAGGACACATTCTCTACATTCCTTAATTTATAAAATGGACACAAACATATTGGACATATCACATATTCACTCTGTACTCTCTGAGAACATACTTTTAATAATAGCCATTTGTGTTAAATACGGAAGTTTTACAAATGCTATTCACATATGAATGAATTCATGCATGATAGTTTAATATATTTTTGTCATGTTTATACTCTTTGTATTCAGGATAAAGCCAAAGGTATTTTGAAAGTGGTTTGGGAAGTGATAATTCCATAGGTAAAACAGTGAAGACACAGTTTTAATGCTGTGCTTTACTCTATGCAAATACATTAACTTCACAAGCGAAATGATGAGTGAGCCCTCTCTGACAACAGCCTATCACAGCCCTGCAACGGACAAGCGCCAAAATGCAATCTCCTCCTTATCTGAAAGGGGATAAAAGTACCCTTTCAACACAAATTCTTTGTTCTGAGTTTCCAGGCTGTGTGCTGGGAAGCATAACAGATCACCCGTTCTGAGTTTCCAGGCTGTGTGCTGGGAAGCATAACAGATCACCCGTTCTGAGTTTCCAGGCTGTGTGCTGTGAAGCATAACAGCAACACCCCGTTCTGAGTTTCCGGCTGTCGGGCTAGGAAGCATAACAGCAACACCCGTTCTGAGTTTTCTGGCCTGTGTGCTAGGAAGCATAACAGATCAACCGTTCTGAGTTTTCTGGCTGTTGTGCTAGGAAGCATAACAGATCAACCGTTCTGAGTTTCCAGGCTGTGTGCTGGGAAGCATAACAGATCAACCGTTCTGAGTTTCCGGGAAGGAAGCATAACAGATCACCTGTTCTGAGTTTCCGGGAAGGAAGCATAACAGATCACCGGTTCTGAGTTTCCGGGAAGGAAGCATAACAGATCACCCAGTTCTGAGTCTCCCCACAAGGACTGAAATAGAGAAACCACGTTCAGAGCCTGCTGTCCAGAAAGGCAATCCCAAACGTCTGCAACAAGGTTAAGCCCAGGAGGGCAACCTTACTTCCAGGTACCTTCATCTGCGTGTTCCAGATCGTCAAGGACCTTCCGCACCAGCTTCAGGGCCTCATCTGCGTGTTCCAGATCGCCAGGACCCTTTTGGTGCTCCAGGAGATTAGCATCCCACAGCGCTTCGTGTTCAAGGCTGTTGAACGGATTCAGACTCCTTCGCCACTGCAACAAGGCCCAGCCTCACCAGTGGAAGACGTCGCCACCCTCGACTGCTCTCACGTGAACGTAAATATCACTTACCAAACCTCTTTCTAGAGACCTTTGCATTAGTGTACTCTTTCAGTTCATTTCAGTTATACCTTAGTTACCTGCATTCTCTTCATTCTTTACACTCAACCTTACTATCCTTTAGCTCTTTAGTATCATTTAGTAGTGTGCTAGTTATTCTTGTATGTCTTTTGTAAATAAATCCTCTTTTATTACAATTGTGTCTTCCTTGTGTTGATAATACAGTAAAAGGCTCTACAAGTTAGCACGAATCTCACGAAATCCTTCAGATACCCCAGGTGATTTACTCCCTCCACTTTACATAATTTTTCTTATCATATTATTTATGATTTATGTTGGATTTATTCCAACAAATGTTGAGGTGGAATTCCTCAGCTGGTGCCCCGAGGTAAAAGGAGGGAGAGGTCATCTGACACACACACACACACACACTTGAAGTGACGTGGGGTCAAGTTTCACTAACACCTCTAGTGTCCTGTGTGAGGCGTACTATTAATTGGTGCCCCGTGTGAGGATCACTACATAATTGGTGCCCCGTGTGAGGAGTACTACATAATTGGTGCCCCGTGTGAAGATCACTACAGATCATACAATTCTACTCGATAGACTGGAAAACCTTGTTGGCATTAATGGTCAAGCCTTAGCCTGGTTCAAATCTTATTTAACTGATCCCTACCACTTTGTCTATGTTAACAAGGAAAAATCTTATTACTCTCAGGTAAAATACGGCGTACCACAGGGATCAGTTCTTGGTCCTATTGTCTTCGCACTATATATGCTTCCCCTCGGAGATATTATTAAGAAACATGACATCAACTTCCACTGCTACGCTGACGATACCCAGCTCTATATTTCCTTAGAAGCTGACAAAACCCACTGTTTTCCTAGGCTAATAGACTGTATCAACGATATTAGAAAATGGATGGCAAATAACTTCCTTCTACTTAACTCCAACAAGACAGAGCTTTTGATTATTGAACCTAATAGCTCCAAACACAACACAATAGCCCACAACATCTCTATAGAAGGTTGCACCATTGTCCCTTCTTCCACAGTCAAGAACCTAGGTGTGATTCTAGATAAGAACCTGTCTTTCGATGGTCACATTTCCAATGTATGCCGAACCGCATTTTTTCACCTAATATTTCAAAGATGCGCCACATGCTGTCTGTCTCGGATACAGAGAAGCTAATCCACGCATTTATGACCTCCAGAATTGACTACTGTAATTCATTACTGGGGGGGTGTCATGCAAAGCAAATAAATAAGTTTCAGCTGGTTCAAAATGCAGCTGCTAGAGTTCTTACTAGATCAAAAAAGTATGACCACATTAGTCCACTCCTAGCAACACTGCACTGGCTACCTGTAAAGAATCGCATACATTTCAAAATTTTGTTAATTACATACAAAGCCCTAAACGGCCTAGCACCTTTATACCTCATGAACTATTATCAACATACAATCCATCGCGGGCATTGCGTTCACAAAATAGCGGTTTGCTAATAGTTCCAAGAATATCAAAAAAATCTAAAGGTGGAAGATCCTTCTCCTACTTAGCACCAAAACTATGGAATGACCTTCCCAGCAATATTTGGGACTCAGACACACTCGAGCAGTTTAAAACTAAACTAATGACTTATCTCTTTAGCCACGCATTCACATAATCTCAGATCCTAACACTCTAAGGCCGCAATAGTTAGCTCAACCGGAACCGGGCACACATACATATTACATACTGCATGTGATATCACATATAACTGCTTACATTTACATATGAACGGCCGCTACGCTAATGTTAGTCTGTTTTGTCCCCTCTCCCTCTCCTCCTCTCCCTCTCTCTCTCTCTCTCTCTCTCTCTCTCTCTCTCTCTCTCCCTTTTTTGAGGTATCCCGAGGAACGAGTTCCAGCTGGCACAACACTGCTCATAACAGTCCTGCCCCACCTGATGCCCATCCTGGTGCTGCTAAATGACGACTACCCAGGATAACCTCCTTGCACCCTGTTAAATTAAAATTAAATCTACCACATTATACTTAACATATAACAATTTTTTCTCTTAAAGTGAATTTTTTGTATCTTATAATGTCTGTATCTGTATCTTGTAAACTGCATAGCGAGTTATAGATGCGATCAATGGCAATTTGATCGCAACTAGTGCAGTCTGTCACTAGGCCTTTCCATCTCCTTTTGACTTTTATATGCCGTCACAGAGCATATGGCTGACCTGGACATCATTAGGAACACACAGCAGTGAGTTAGTGATCACGTGACGACACTGCGGATCTAGAGGACCAAGATATGAACAATTCCTTGGCCACAATGATAAATCATCTACAGATGAATTGTCTCAGCAAATAACACTGCAAATTGCCTAGGCAGAAATCTGTATGTGCCCTATTCACAACAGATAATACGCTTGGCAATAAACAGCAGGGATTTGTGAGCAAACACTTTGGGAAGGGAGGGCTGACACCCTGTTGTTTCGACCACCCCCATCCTATCCAATGTGAAATGCCTTCTCTTGCCTGCAGAATACCTGAGACGATGTTATCTGGCCCTTTAGTAGCAGGATGTGCCTACAAAGTGGCATGACACAAAGGCATTTTTGCTGCGTTTACCAACAAAAATGTATCCTTTATTGTAAAAATACTTTTAAACCACAGCAAATAATATTAACATTTAATTGCAAATTATACAGTCATAAAAACAAAGCAGCACGTTATTTTGTTCTTTTCTGTTTATTTGTTTTTTTCTTGGCTTCTTTATGTATTGAAAGTGAGTATGAGTCATGAATAATATGTCCAAAACCTCAGTGTGCCAAAAACAGTAAGTCTTCTGCTTCCGGCAAGATTTGGCAGTATCCATTGGATGGACCATGTCACTACTGACACACTGTTCTATCCCATGATGCAACGGGAGCTGACGAGCTGTGATATTTTAAATGTTAATAAACCAGGGGACAGTCCTGTACTTTAGCTCTATTTTTTGTGTCCTTATTTATTTAAAAAAAAAAAAAAACTATTTTGACCCATATTTTCATCTTTCCTAAAATATATTTTCTGCTGAGTTACAGTCAGAGGGAGTAGCAGTTCTCGATTTGGGTTCGAAGATGTCAAAGAAGCGCGTGTGTACACCAAAAAAGTTTAAATTCCTAAAAAAGGAGTCCCCATCAGAGGCAAGTAAATTAAGATGTGACATTTGTGGAGCTTGCTTTTACATTGCTCACGGAGGCCGTGCTGACATTACACAGCATGTGCACAGAAAAAAACATATAGATTCTGCTACTCCAAATGTCAGTGCAGTGCAGTGAAGAAGTTCAGCATCAGTGAAGTGAAGAAGTTCAGCGTGATTTAGACAAGTGCTCATTTGTAACATTAATTGTGGATGTGTCAGTAGTAATTATCTTAAACTGTATATCAAAATATGATTTATTACCCTTTTATTGATGATCACATGTATATATGTCTTGTCAGCTGTTAATTAAGTATATTGATAAATTTAGTATTTGTGCCAGACATGTTTTATTTTTAGGATGTTCGGTTTACATCCCGTTCTCTTCCTTCCTTCTCTGTCAGCCATGTCTGGTCTGATCAAGGGGCTCAGTAGGTTTACCCTTTTGGTTGGTTTTATGACTTTAGATAAGGCATCTCTCAGGATGTTATGTTATTTAGGATGTAGCTGTGTCACTTCTTACATTCTGAATGATTTTAATAGTTGTTTAAGAGATTAAAACACATGAAGATATTCAGCAACTTACCTGTTACACTGGCAGTGTTAGAAACCGAAAGTTCCTAAAACCGCAAGAAGTGTATTTCGCCAGCAAGAGGTCCTTCAATGATGAAGAATCTGACTTTAACACCAAGGAGAAAGCAAAATGTTAGTCTACGAAAAGGTGATGACGTCGCCAGTTTACTACTACAATCATTAAAAATCACAGGTCTGTACACTCGCAACATTCATTTAACATGTCGAAAGAATTTATGTCTGCGTGTTGCTACACTCACACTCCTGAGACTGCATACCTATGGATTTGGGTTATCACAACCTCACCTTTCTTACAAGCACTCTCTGTCCCACAAGTGCCTGGAGTTTGGGCCGGCCTACTCTCACATTATCCTGAGACTTTGGCCCGGCTATGTGCACTAAGTTTCCACCACTCCATTAAGGGACTTGGTAGTGAACGTACTGGAGAGTTGTGATATTATTCTTTGTTATGGGGCATGCCGATGCCTGCCCATACTCGCTTTTTGATGTTATGACGTGGACCAGCTTGTGGCATTTTACACAGGGACTCCTAGTGTCCTCATTGACACAACGTCGAGTGACGGACAAAAAGGGAATGCCTCTGTTACGTCTGCAACCACAGTTTCCTGATGGTTAATGATGATAATTGGTTTCTTGATGATAATTTTACTGTTCTTGGGGGTTTTAATTTCCGATTCATGAACAAATAGTTTTTTTGAACCGGTTCTTTAAGGTGAACTGATTGAACTGAATCGTTTAAAACAATTCACATTTAAGTCAGCAATAATATACAAGCAACTCATTGTAAGACATGCTCAACAATCACTCCAATTCCAAACGAGACAATATTCTAGAGTTTATGATCTATATTTACCCAGTTGTTCATTAACAGCTCTCTAGTTATTCCAAGAATTCACTGACTAGAACCAAGAATTCTGGGATTAATGTTATGTGCACGTATGTGCACGTAAGTCTTTAGCGCTGTGATCTCTGTTGGAAATCTCTTTGCCTGTACCTGGAAAGTTTATCTGTTGGAAATCTCTTTGCCTGTACCTGGAAAGTTTACCTGTTGGATTATCTCAGATGTTATTTGCCTGTACCTGGAAAGTTTACCTGTTGGAATATCTCTGATGTTTGTCTTCACTCAGTGAGTTACCTGTTTGGATTTATTACCTGCATCGCTGATGGTCAGCTGCTGGAACCCGTTTGGATTTGTACCTGAGTTTGCCTGTTGGAATTGCTAGTATCTTGACACTGGGATTTTATTCTGTTTGACTTTGTTTGCATGCGTTGTCCATTTGACAGCGCTTTGATTTCGTTCAGTAAACCTGCTTGTGTGAAATTCAACTATCTGACTCTGACTCTTGTATAATCCATAACAGAGAAGAGTGTGGTCCAACAATATCTGAATCCTGTGTTGAGACAAACACTCACAAAGGGTCCGTGTGAATGCAGTGTTTTCTGGGTGTTTAAAGATTTTGTGACATTTAATTCAATTTCAGGGTTTTTCACATTTTGCATTGTTGCAAAGCAGATTTATGAAAGACTATTTTTAGTACAAGAACAATAGAGGCATGATGAAAATAAATGGAAAAAACTAAAATAGGTATAAATAATAGTAGCAAAATAGGAACTTTATGTAAAAAGAAGAGATAAACATAAAAATGGTTGTAATTGAGCCACTGTATTCACAAGTGGTTTACAGGACAATACACTGCTAATAAATATATAAAAAACAATTAATATCATACAACATCGATGTAATGTAGAAAATGTAAACACATTACAATGTTTTTCTCAAGAATGTAATCAACCAGCGTTTTAATATTTTCATGAATATAAGTCTGATTACATATTGGCATCATGACCACAAATAAATCTGTTACATATGTACATATGGACAATATGTCTTCTATTCTAATACATTCGCCACATTGAGTCCAAAATTCTTTTGGTAGTCACACATTAACACACATACGCATCATATCAGTCCATTCATTTGACATGCCTCTTACAACTTGAGGCACACTTATCCAATCCATTAGTAAAACATGTATTCCCCATTTCAGTGTTGCACTCAGTCAATTCAGACTGTACCTTTCCAGCTGTATACTGCGTCATAGAGAATTTGCTAACTAGCAATATCCACAACTTTCCAACTCCGATATCAGTAAGTTTTTCCACAAAGTAAACTTAGTCATGTAGTTGATATCATTCACAGATCCAAATACCATCCACAGATCCCTAAATCCTCTGAGGGTAAATGCTCAAACCACATCGTCTGTTTTTAAGTTCTGGTTTGACCAGGTTACGCATAAGTTCCTCAAAGTATCAAACAAACAGGTATGTCTAATCTGACTGGGATGGTTAAACTCGCAACCCAAACAAAGTTCTTTTAGCTTTTTGTTGATGAGATGTTCCAGAAAGACCAGAAGGCCATCAGAGCGGATACAACTGTCTGTGTAATCAACCATACCGTAGGTAGTAGTTCCAGCTATTGCTCCAGTGGGTGTGTGAGGGGTGTGAGTATAGCAACAGGCAGACATAGATTCTTGTGACTTGAATGAATGTAGTGAGTGTACAGACCTGTGGTTTTTTAATGATTGTAGTAGTAAACCGGTGACATCATTACCTTTTCTGAGGTGTCCACATCCCTTTCAGGTTCAAACAGTCTAGCCCTCAAGAGCCCACTGTTGTAATATTACAACATGAGTTTAAGCTCCACTTAAATATAGAAAAAATATTCTATTTAAGTCCACATTTACACAATTAATAAGTTCTATTGTTTAACTTTACTTTTGAATGGTAGATTTTGCAAATAGGTCTGTTTTCACGGCCATAAAGTCACACAACTTGCGAACCAGCCTCAAAGCACAACAGCTTTTTTTACTGGACTGGATGAATCAATATTCAAGTGCAAACCCGATTCCAAAGAAGTTGGGACACTGTACAAATTGTGAATAAAAACAGAATGCAATGATGTGGAAGTTTCAAATTTCCTTATTTTATTCAGAATACAACATACATGACATATCAAATGTTTAAACTTAGAAAATGTATAATTTTAAGGGAAAAATAAGTTGATTTCAAATTTCATGGCATCAACACATCTCAAAAAAGTTGGGACAAGGCCATGTTTACCACTGTGTGGCATCCCCTCTTCTTTTTATAACAGTCTGTAAACATCTGGGGACTGAGGAGACAAGTTGCTAAAGTTTAGGAATAGAAATGTTGTCCCATTCTTGTCTAATACAGGCTTCTAGTTGCTCAACTGTCTTAGGTCTTCTTTGTCGCATCTTCCTCTTTATGATGCGCCAAATGTTTTCTATGGGTGAAAGATCTGGACTGCAGGCTGGCCATTTCAGTACCCGGATCCTTCTTCTACGCAGCCATGGCGTCCCAGTTTTCCAAAAAGAACTTCAAATTTTGATTCGTCTGACCACAGAACAGTTTTCCACTTTGCCACAGTCCATTTTAAATGAGCCTTGGCCCAGAGAAAATGCCTGCACTTCTGGATCATGTTTAGATATGGCTTCTTTTTTGACCTATAGAGTTTTAGCTGGCAACGGCGAACGGCACAGTGGATTGTGTTCACCGACAATGTTTTCTGGAAGTATTCCTGAGCCCATGTTGTGATTTACATTACAGTAGCATTCCTGTATGTGATGCAATGCCATCTAAGGGCCCGAAGATCACGGGCATCCAGTATGGTTTTCCGGCCTTGACTCTTACGCACAGATATTGTTCCAGATTCTCTGAATCTTTGGATGATATTATGCACTGTAGATGATGATAACTTGATAATAACAATTTTTCTCTGAGAAACTCCTTTCTGATATTGCTTCACTATTTTTCGCCGCAGCATTGGGGGAATTGGTGATCCTCTGCCCATCTTGACTTCTGAGAGACACTGCCACTCTGAGAGGCTCTTTTTATATATATTATATTTGGAATCATGTTGCCAATTGACCTAATAAGTAGTAAATTGGTCCTCCAGCTGTTCCTTATATGTACATTTAACTTTTCCGGCCTCTTATTGCTACCTGTCCCAACTTTTTTGGAATGTGTAGCTCTCATGAAATCCAAAATGAGCCAATATTTGGCATGACATTTCAAAATGTCTCACTTTCAACATTTGATGTTATCTATATTCTATTGTGAATAAAATATAAGTTTATGAGATTTGTAAATTATTGCATTCCTTTTTTATTCACAATTTGTACAGTGTCACAACTTTTTTGGAATCGGGTTTATAAGTAAAATGCCTAAAATATTTTTTTGTGGTTAGTAATATGTGTAGACCATGTAAATAATAAGATACTGTTAAATGGTTTTATTATATTAGATTTTGAGCTTGTTATGTCAATGTTGTAATTTTACAACGTTGGGCCTGTGTGGTAGCAAAATTTGGATGACCTGGACTTCTTTACTGTTAACAACTAGCTTTTTTGATGATTTTTTGTCATAAACAAAGTATAATACTGATTTTAAAAGTTCTTTTTGAGTTTCAATCAAAATGTAATGATTATTAAATAAGTTAAACTTGAATTAAAAAATAAAGTATTCATTTGAGCTTATGAACGTATTTATGTAGCAATTTTTAAAACTAACTGCATCTTTTTGTTTATAAAATATACTTTGTTATAGCTGCACTCAGTCAACTCAGTCATCCCCAGCTAATGTATAATATTAGCCTTTTAACTACTACCTAGTTTACCATACACACAAACACATTGTTAAATTCAATCACAACTAACAATCCAGATCAACTCAGACCTACACGGCTTCAAACTTTAGCAAATTTAGTACATGACTTTAAATCAAATAATTTTTATCAAACTACTGACTGCAGCTTGACGCGTCAGAGGAGAAATGACCCTCCAAGTGAGCCTGGGTTCTCCCAATGTTTTTTTTCTCCATATATATATATATATATATATATATGGAGAAAAAAAACATTGGGAGAACCCAGGCTCACTTGGAGGGTCATTTCTCCTCTGACGCGTCAAGCTATATATATATATATATATATACACACACATTCATTAATGGAGTTTGGGTTCCTTGCCACCGTCGCCGTGTTGGAGTGCTCACTAGGAGACTGCTGATATAGATAGATATTAGTGATATTAGTTATTAAATTAGCTTTTATATTTCCCTGCTTGTTATTCTGTTTATTCTGCTGTAAAGCTGCTTTGAAACAGTGCTACAGTTAAAGCGCTATACAAATAAACTTGAACTTGAACTTGAAGTAGTTCTGTTTCCTTTTGCTGGGCTTTGTTTGTTTGCCTAAATATCTGCTTGCTGCATGAGAGTCAGGTGATAATGTTCTAGAATGTGGGGGGTATAGGTGCTATTAGCATGATAAATATAGCTTGTCAGACAGTAATGTGTGTATTCTTTGAAATGTGTGAATTAATCTTGGAATGGGTAAAAAAGTATGATTGGAATTGATTTGCATTGACATTGATAAGCCTGGAAATAATTGTGTAATAAATGTTTTTTAATTGCAGAATGCTACCAGACAGGATTGTATCTACATCTCATATCTTATCTACAACGCATATGATGTCACTGATACTGTCGACATTTGGAAAATGTAACTTTGAGATGAGAATCTGACACAATTGATGAAAAGGAATGTGGAGATGCCTTTGAACTGGATGCTATGGACCAATCAAATGATAATTATGTGGACACCAACAAAACCAAGCCAATCAAAAGCACAGACCATGCCCTGTAACAGATATAGCTGTCTGATAAAGGATTTTATTAGTACCAAACTGATTTTTCATGTAGAATATCACTAATGATGCCATCTCTTTCCATAAGAGATGTACTCCCGAAGGTTTGTGTGAGAAGACAAGATCACAGCTTTGACAGATTTATTTTGACAACATTTATTGTCAACCATAGAAAAGGATGAACTGTTTAAGATAATTAAATAATCTAAATCAGCAACGTGCATACTAGATCCAATCCCTACTACCTTATTAAAAGAGATGCTGCCTGAAATAATAGACCCTATGCTTAGTATTATAAACTCATCTCTAACATTAGGATATGTCCCTAAAGCATATAAGCTGGCCATTATTGTGCCTACTATTAAAAAACCACAACTTGATCCTAGAGACTTAGCAAATTATAGACCTATATCGAATCTACCTTTCATTTCTAAAGTACTTGAAAAGGTAGTTTCATCACAACTATGCTCCTACCTCCATAGGAATGGAATCTATGAGGAATTCCAGTCGGGATTTAGAGCCCATCACAGTACAGAGACTGCTCTGATCAGAGTTACAAATGATTTTCTCTTATCATCTGATCTGACCTGACGTTGGATCTGTCAGAAGGAGGCGGCAACCTCCAGGAGAACCTGCACTCATTATAACTAATGCTAATGCTAGTTACTACATTAATGATAATGCTAAACAGTATTTATGCTAATCTCTTTAACTATTTAACTTTGACTAATAACTACTTCTTTTCTGTCTATGTCAGCAGTTTGATGTTATAGCTGCACTCAGTCAACTCAGTCATCCCTGGCTAAATTGTATAATATTAGCCTTTTAACTACTACCTAGTTTACCATACACACAAACACATTGTTAAATTCAATCACAACTAATAATCCAGATCAAAACTTAGACCTACATGGCTTCAAACTTTAGCAAATTTAGTACACGACTTTAAATCAAATAATTTTTACTATTATACAATTTTACTAACTACTGACTGCAGCTGTGACGCGTCAACAATTTTTAAAAGAAAGAAGCATTCATAAACAACAATATTGGACTATTATAAGTGACCATGGCTATGAAGAGTGTTTTAATTCAGTTTATCAGGTTTTGTAAATACATTCTGAGCATATTTTTATAATAAATTATTTTTCATAAAACTATGGTATGTCTGGTTATTATTATTGTGTGATTATTAGTATACAGATATATTCGCTTGAGGTACATGAGCAGAATACCCTACAAATATACTCTTATATGTTCTTTACATTTGTTCAGTGAATTCAGTAACATTCTGCTACCTCAAAGGCCCAACATCGCAATATTACTCTATAAAAACTTACTTAGATGTCAAAAACATAATGTTACAAGTTTTTTTTTAATTCTCAGGTCTTTCAGGGCTAGCCTTCACTAAATTGTAACCTTCACGCATCTTACACAACCTAAACATCTGGTCAATGTTTAAAAAAACATCATCCAGCATGCAAACATCCTCTACAAGTGATACTCTGTTTTTGGAATAGTTTGGTCACATTCGCGTGTCATTACAGCAAAAAATATAGACAACATCGTCTAGTAACTTTTTACTACGACCCCTTACGACACAATATCTTGTGTCAGGAGCCAATATTCTTAATTTACAGCTGAATGACAGCTGACAAGCATATACCTGTATACATGTGATCATCAATCAAAGGGTAATAAATCATATTTTGACACACAGTTTAGGATATTTACTACTTGCAGCCAACCACAAAGAGTACAAACACAAAGAATGCTCCAGGTTCGGAAAGAATTGCAGAGCTTGGAACCCTCTCCCCGGACAGCACGCCAAATACGCATACCATTGTTTTTAAGGGACACATTCAGCAACTCTTGCACAAAACTTTGGCTTGAATTTGCACTTAAACAAATGGCAGCTTTTCAGCATGCACTGGAGACAGTAGAGCAAGACCATATATCTGCCACAAAAATGGCTTTGTACATTCATGACCTGAGAAATATCTTGCAGGCCAGGCTGACAGAATCATTTATTCCCTCTGATATCAAAAAGCAGTTAGACACCCTTGCTGGTGACGTCAAAGCTGATGATGGCTTTTGGGCAGTGAGAAGCTTTTCATCATCAGTGGGTTACCTTGATAATTAGAGATCCTCATTGAAGAATACAAAAGAACTGGAGTGGGTCCTACTAAGAAGTGTCCCAGAATGGAACATTTCAGAGGAGACATCCAGAGGAGCCTCAGCAACTTCTATTCCAATTACCTGCTCTGACTTTGATTGAGGAAACCACACTCTTTGATGAGTGGGCCTGTGCAAAAAAACATTGTCACTGATCACATCACTGAGTGGAACAAACAAAAGGTGGCTGGGTCTAAAAGATGGAGAGAAGTGTTTAGTGAGATGAGCACTGAACTTTGGAGTCTTATCTCTGGCTGTGGAGTTTGTTTTATGCCTGCCTGGTACATCTGTACCCATGGAGTGTGTGATCTCATTAATGAATGCATCATGGACAAATGAAAAATCTTGAATGAGTGTAGAAATTAAAGCAATGCTTTTTGTACAAATTCATTTTGGACTGGACTGGACTGCTCTGCATTTCACGATAAACTCTTAAAGGACAAGCACACTCTGGCAAAAACTGCTAGTGAAAAGTAAAAAAAGCAACAATGAATGCTGCTGATCAACCATCTTGTTCCCACTGAACTGCATTTTTAGGGAAGACTACATTCATTTCTTACATAGCTAACATTATTATCATGTGTAGATACTTTTTTGTGTGCAATCGGAGGTGGGGGGTCTGTGGGGCCTATGTTCGTCCCTAATTTCACTCTGAGAAATCTGGTCACCCTAGATGGAACTGATGTTCCAAACCATAAAGACAATCATGTCCAGGATTCTGGAAGACACTGAGGAGTATTAGAGTCAGATATTCTCTGTACTCTCCACTTCACCATGAAACCAACTTCAGAAGAGAGGCAGTAATGAAACAGTTGTGACCTGACTGCTAATGACCAATGTGTACTTTTTATTTGAGGTTTACCCAGACCTATTCACACAGTGTACTGGGCTTAGGGCTTGGAATACACTGGTAATAGCAGTAGCAAGGAAACTGCATCACAACAGTAAAATATTCTAACACAAATTCTAACACGCGAGCAACACAATGTACTATTTGTTCCTGGAGTGGATAGAGAAAATATTGGCCCAGCATTTAAAAAGTACACTTTTGTAGACAATAGAGCATGATAACTTTTAGAGCGTGAAACAACAGAAACCACCACAAAGGTGATACAGCTAAAGAGTAAAGAGTTTTGTACTAGAAGTGTACTAGAAGTGCAATATGCCCGTTCCCTGTGGAAACAGTAGCAAAGGTTGCATTTATAACTTCCTTGACAACTGATTCACTCCAATATAGTTAGTCTAATTAAAATGTCAGGCAGGGAATTATGTCATGCCTCATTGTGGATACGTTGATCTACAGTCTACTGAGAATATACAGCTACTTAGAAACCACATCTACAGTAGCATCAATTCAATTCAATTTTATTTGTATAGCGCTTTCTCACAAGTTCATTGTACCAAAGCAGCTTTATAGGTTTAAAAAAATAACAGTCAGTGGTGAGGGATTAAAAAAAAACTCCTTAAGGAGAAAAACAACCTGGCGTGATGTGTTACAGTTGCAATCCGTAGCACGTGTAATCCGTAATAGAGGACACAAAGTGCCATTGATTGCATCTATAACTCACTTTACAGTTACAGGAAACAGAATAGTTACTAATTAAGAGAAGTGAATAAGTAAAATGAATTATATATAATGGTAATTTTAGGTTTAATGTAACAGAGCTGTGGGTGCAAGGAAGTGGCTGGTTGTCTTGGGCAGTTATCCACTGAGCATCAGTTATGAGCAGTGTAGTACCAGCTGGAACTTAAAATGTATTCGTCGGGATCCCTCGGAGAAGAAAGGGGGGGAAGAGGAGAGAGAAAGGGAGAGAGGAAGAGAGAGAGAGAGAAGGAGACAAAACAGACTAACACTAGCGTAGCCATACAGTAAAATTGGTGTATGTGTGATCGATTCCGGTTAAGCTAACTATTGTGTCCTAAGTGAGTTAGGAGCTGAATTAGGTGAATGCGTGGCTAAAGAGATAAGCCTTTAGTTTTGATTTAAACTGCTCGATTGTGTCTGAGTCCCGGAAATTGCTGGGAAGGTCATTTCAGAGTTTTGGTGCTAGGTAGGAGAAGGATCTACCACCTTTAGATTTACAATATTAACAATATTTTGAAATAAATACAGGTAGCCAGTGCAGTCGCTAGAATTGGGCTTATGTGGTCATACTTCTTTAAATATCTTCAAACTTGTGGGGATAAGACCATTGTGTGAGTCACACTGAGACATTTCAAATGATATCAGACATGAATAGTTAGATCCTTTATCCACACAGAATGTGGTATATCTTAAATACAGGTGAGTTTTAGGGTTCTCTAAGCTGAGGGGAAGTAGATGGAGAGGGGGGAGAAGGAGACAGATGTGAAGGTGTGAGTTCGCAATCAGCATCCTTTGAGGTGTGCTATCTGGGATGGGGATGCAAACTCTGTGGGGGAACTCAATATGTTGGAAAGAGTCCTTTGTTCCACAGGATGTGATGTCCTTTTGGTTTGGACATCTAGGCACCAGTCTTACAGTTTCCCCCTTTGACTAGTTCAGATTAGTTCCAATGGGGTCATTGTAAGACATTTGTAAAGTTCCTGGCAATGTTGTCTAACATTCCAATCTCTGGAGCAAGTAGTGTTCAGTTCAGTGTTTTAATCAGGGCCTGTGTGCTCTTTTCAGTGAACATGCAAGTTCATCATGGAAAATCTTTCAGTTTCTAGTGTCTTCCTCTTTGTGATGAAGTTCTGACTCTTTGAAGAATTCTCTGTCACCTCCAAGTGGGGAAGTCCATGTCATTGATAACACACCACATTCATTAATTGAACACTAATGAACTCGGTGACATCATGAAAAAAGTGGAAAAGCAAAAACAAGAACAAAACATAATACATCATAAATTCATGTCAATACGTGCGACTGGTACACAAAGTCTCATGTGTCCTTTAGGGTCATGGTACAATTTACTAAAATCTTCACTACCATTGTGATACAACATAAGGCAGTGAAACTTAAATATACTAGGTCTCTGGCATGGAAGAGAAGGAAGCAAAGATCAGGTTAACAGCATAACATTTTTAGATATGCATATTTAGAGCATATAATAATGCTAATAATAACAATAAACACACAATGTTCATAACTATACAGATATCTATAATAATAAATCTTTCAAAAGAATTCTGAATTTCTCATGTAAGAACACCTGGCAGATCTAAGATTTAATTGTATTACTTAAAACATGTTCAGGAGGCTATACATAATTGTAATTTATAATATAATTGTAGATTCCAAATTGTGTATTTATGTATGTGTACATGTGTGTGTGTGTGTGTGTGTGTGTGTATATGTGTGTATATGGTCTGTTGGCCAAGTCACATTTGATGTTATGGGTCTAACTGTAAATCGTTTGGTTGATCAACAGAAGTGTCTGCACTTTAGATTTATTTTAAATATGAATTGCAAGTTAGTATTTAAAAATTAAATAATCAAAGTGTGACTGTAGTCATGTAGTCATGCTACATTTCCTGAGAAAATTACAATATTTCACAAATTGTGTCATTAGTAGAAATAACACAGGTAAGCCTATGTGTAAGAGAGTAGATGGTTCTGTTTGTGTAAAAGCAGGATGTTGATCCTAAGTGTGGTGGTGTTTTGAAAATCTAGAACATTATTGTGTTGTGTGGTGGTAAAGAGCATTTGGATGTAATAATGTTCAGGACTAAATCAAATAGGATGTGGTAATGGTGAATGTATGTGTTTTGTATGTGTATGTCTGGGAGATGGGCAGAACCTATTCTATAAAAAACGAGTGTTATACAATTTACTGTAACCATGTACTGTAACTATGTGTGAAAGTGTGATGCTGTGAGGTGTAAATGGCCTATTAAAATGTCTTCACTCATCTCACCCTAACTTCAGGTTGTGTGTCTGCAAAGCCGGTTGTCCTGATGTAGGTGGGATCAGACATCTCTCTGATGTCTGGTCTCCAAAGTTTTACAGTTTTCAACCTGAGAGAGAAACAGACATTAAAGGAAACAGTTAGTTTACAAACCTTTGGGCAATTTGCATTAATTTGCACCATGTGGTACAATCTGTCTGTCTGATGGTTTTAACATGGTTAATGTCATCAGGGTCTAATATACCATTATTCTGTTACCACTTCAAGGTTATTTTTAAAAAGATCATATTAATATTTTAATTCAGATTTGGACATACTGCTGTTGCAGTGCAGTCAGAATGCATTTTACTTTAAGATGCACTTACAGTAAAGTTTTCACAGTCTGATGTGTTGTGAGTTGTCAGCCCTCGTGTGAAGACCTATGAGTGTAAAGACCTGCGACTCCACCTGCACGACTCCACCGAGCGAGGACACTGACAAGGCACTTAAGTATCATCATACGTTTTGAATGACTATCTATTTAATGCATCCTTCTAGGTAAACTCTATGCACTCTCAGTCTATCCCTGTTATCCACCACAGACACGCCTACAGACACAAGACATACCGCAAACACTCTGATCTACACCTCATTCACCCCGCTGCTTAAAAAACCCACACTCAACCCTTCCCTCACCGACAGCTACAGACCTGTCTCTCTCCTTCCGTTCATCTCAAAGACACTGGAGCGAGCTGTTTTTAATTAGATTTCATTCTACCTCACCCAGAATGATCAACTGGACAAAAGACAGTCCGGTTTCAAGAGCACTCACTCCACTGAGAACGCACTTCTGTCAGTCACTGAGGCACTGCGACTGGCTAAAGCAGAGTCTAAATCATCTGTCCTCATTTTGCTGGATCTTTCTGCTGCCTTTAATACAGTTAACCACCAGATCCTACTGACATCCCTCTCATCGCTAGGGATCACAGGTACCCCACTTCCGGTGGTTTAAATCATACCTCTCAGACAGGTCCTTCAGGGTATCATGGAATGGGGGGCTGTCCAAAGCCCATCCCATGGCCACTGGCGTTCCTGAGGGATCTGTTCTTGCACCACTCCTCTTTTTCTATCTACACAACATCCCTGGGACCCATCATTCAATCACATGGCTTTGACTACCACTGCTATGCAGACGACACCCAGATTTTCTTCTCCTTCCAGCCAGACGATCCCACAATAGCATCACGCATTGCAGCCTGCCTAAAAGACATCTCATATTGGATGACTGAACACCACCTCCAGCTAAACCTAGCCAAGACTGAGCTCCTGGTACTTCCGGCCTCACCTACAACGCAACACAACCTCACAATTCAAATTGGCAACTAAAGGGAATTTGTATTCATAAATGTTTTAACTTTCTTTTACAGAGTTCAACATTAATCATTATCTACTCTGATATATTCTTGTGTCTTTAATAACCATTATTTACTCTCATATATTTTGGTGTTGATATTAATCATTATAGTAACATTAATCAGTAAAACAATATTAATCACTATTTGCTCGTATATATATATTCATAGTCTTGTGTGCTTGTATGAAATGCTTGCCAGTGGAAATTTACCAAGGAAAGAGAAGGACCGGTATAACCATATATGAAATGAGCTATCTTAGGTCGAAGTGCCCTAAGCACTCCAAGTCACTCTTAACCCTGAATTTGTGCAGACCAAGATCTATCTTTGCAGACTAAGCAGACTAAGCAGAAGATAACAGTGACCAAATATGAGAAGATGCCTACCGGAAGGGTGGAGAGGTGCCACCTGCTAACCTTGGGGAGAGGAGACCATAAAAATTGGGTTTTGAGGGATAGGCACGGGTTCTTTCTGTCATTATTGCTCGATGGGGGAACTCCTTTGATTGTGTAAATGATAGGGACAGATTGAACCCAGAGCTCTGCATATTTTCTTTAAGTGTGATATTCTTCAATATACTTTTGATTGTTAAAATAAATCCTTTTAAAGATATTTTTGAGTCCTCCTTCCTGAATAAACGAACACGCGGACTTGAAGGATTAAATGCCAAGTCCAACAATTTGGTGACCCCGACGTGATTTGGGAAAAAGGAGGAGACTGGACAATGGACGAACTCTTTCTGACATCAAGAGCCGGCTCATAAAATTAAGGTAAGCAGAAACCTGTTATAATCAAATTTCTGCCATTGGCTATGACTAAATTATTGATGTCAGAAAAGAGAACGTAAGTTGTATAGTAAAATTGTATAAACAGTTAAAGAAAATATCTTTGTAAATATAGACCGGTAAAATATTAAGAGGATACTGTATTCCCACGAATTAGTCGTGAAAGTGCTGTTGAAACTGGTAGGAAAAAGGTTGAGTGTGACGAGCAAAAACGGTAGGCAAAATAGTAATGAAAAGGTCTCCATGAACTAGTCAAAAATAATTGGTTTTTAAGCGGCTAGATAATTTAAAGGGATCCACGACTGAGTTGTGATGAACTAGAGCCTGAGGGTTGGAACCCCGTATTGCTGACGAGTGATCGAAATGTCTGGGTGATGAGCCCCGGGAATTTGGCTTTATTCCCAGAAAAAACCTGCAATTAGTGAATGCAGAAGACTAAGAATAGCTCTGTGATTAGTGTATGCAGATGACTAATAATAGTTTGTGAGGGACCCTGTATAAAGAGGTACGGATGATTAATGAGTTGAGCGTCACACAAGAGACATAAGATATTTGGGATCCCGTATAAAGAGGTACGGATGATTAAGATAAGAGAATAAAGAGATAAAAGAGAATAAAGAGACAAGTTATAAAGAAAATTAAGATAAGAGTAAAGAAAAGAAACGCGTACAAAAATCCTTGCAAGTGTATATTGTGTACAAATCGATGAACATTAAGTGATTGATACATGTATATGTGCGATCTTGTTTTTATGCTGTTGCAGTGTTATTGTGAATTGCTGTGTTTTATGGGCGTTTAACTTGCTGTGCGTCTTGCTGTAAAAATTGCTTTGTTGTGTGAACACGGAGGTGTTACGGGTCGGTGTACCTTGAAGCCAAGGAAACGCGGAGACAGGAATACACTGAAGAATGTTTACTTGAAACAGTATAATCATCAAACGATACACAACAAAACATAACTTTATCACCAGACAGGGAACAAAGGAAAACACAGGCTATAAATAAGGTCCATTGATGAGGGTGCACAGGTGCGGGTGATTACAAACAATGAGTGATAGATTGTGAACAGATGAGTGGAGTGCAAAGGATTATGGGGAATGGAGTCCGGGGAAACACATGGGGCTGTGACAGGAGGATAGGAGTAGGGTGAATTTTTGGAGTCAGATAAAGAGAATACAGAGTGTGTATTGTAAGGAGGAAAAGATAATGGAGAGACATTGTTGAACAGTAAATCAGATCTATGAACATATGAAGAATGCATTTGTGTTCGTTGTTGAATAGTATTGGGAATTAAATATAAAAAAATATAGAAAATCTAGTAAAGAACAAAAGCAAGTATTTCATTTCATTTGGTTGTAATAGTGTACTGTACTGAATTTCACTCAAAGTGAGTGAAATTGTGTGGTAAAACATAAGGTTGAAATAAGTAGAAATAAAAGTATCAAAAAGAGGCAAATTTTATATGACAATAAGAGAGTGGTAAAGAGGAAAAGAAAATAACTAACCAAAATTACGAAGTACATGGTTTACTGTGTGTTGAATGATTTATACAAGCATATATTTGTTGAAGTGAAGTAGAGGAGAAAATTCTTGTTTTGTTGTTTTATGTGCAGTGTTGTGTTTAAAGTAGTTAAGTGATTTGTTGTTTCATGAACAGGGCTGTATTTGAATTGAGGGGGTGATTTTAATAGGGGGTTTAAAAATAAAAGGGGTAGTCACGAATAAATAATAAAGTGTAATTTTGTAACAGTGTACAACACAGAAAAAAGGAAGTGATAAAACAGAGTGGGTAAAGGAGAAAATACTAGTATAATTAAAACAAAATAGAGGGTTTAGGATTAAAAGTATATCGTAAGACAGTAAAATCATTTTTGTGAGGAAGAGGGAGTAAGATTGAGTGCTGTCAAATAAAAGGAGATGATGTTAGTGGAGATCGGGACTGAAAAGTTTTGTGAAAGCCAGATTATAACTTTGTTACCCAGGTCAAGGGATTCGATTTAAATATTAATAATAAAATAATAATACATAACAGTAGTAACTGATAAATAAGACAAATAACATAAAATTTGATAGAGAGTGTGAGGAGTATGGGACATGTGGTCCAAAAGAATTAAAACTACAGTGGGAGGCAGCTGTAGCTCAAGTGTTGAGTGGCACTGAGCTCAAGAAATAGAGTCGATGTATGATGTTTCAGGGTTGTTGGATATCATTCATAAGAGACAAATTTGAGAAAAAATGGTCAGGGAAATTAAGCGAGGCTGAGAAAAAAGGAGTTGAGAGTAATTGGAAAACCAGAAGTGTGATTAAAAAAGAGGTGAAAGATGCAAATAGTAAATTCAGATTGTGGCATACAATTGCTTTGACTTGAGCGAGTTAGAGAACGGAAGCAGCGAGAGAAGGCGGAGGAGGCAACACCTCTAAGAAAGAAGGAGTGGTCTAGAGTTTAGCCTTCTGCCCACCTCCATACGAGAGGGGAGGGGGAGCACAGCAGCGCAGCAGCTTGCAGGCTGAATTGTTTAATGTTGAAAGAGGACAGCTAGAAATGGAACAATTACAAGATAAAGATGTTGAGGTTTTTTTTGACTGTAGAACTGTAGCAAGCAGACAGACGGATGAGAGGCATTTCTAGTAACTAGTGTAGAAGTTTTAACTTTGACTCAAGGATATAGATTAGCAATAGGTTTGGTTGGGTAAAGTAGCATAAGCAGGGCAACTAGCAGAAATACAACACGATGCTAACACAAACACAAGCCAGTCTGAAACCCCTTATGGGACAATAGCCACCAGACTGGGCAAATGCCATCAGAAAACACTTTCCAGCACCACGAGGGGCCATTCACAACATTAAGTTCATCCCCAAAGAGGGGGAGACGTCAGCAGCATATTTAATGCATTTAATGAAATGTAAAGAAGAATGGGAGGCACAAAGGGGTACACCCACATTCAGATAGGGTACACGAAAAAATGTTCAGAGCTGCAGTAATGGAAGGGACAGAGGAGTGTGTAAAGAGTAGTCCAAAAGAAAATCCAGATATACCAGGCAGCACCACACAAACATGGGAAAGATATTTTGATGCACCACATGACTAGAGCACAAGAAAAGCCCAGGGGAAAGGACTGTGAGCTGGAGGACCTAAAAGTACAACTATTAAAACTGCAGTTAGGGGAAGCTAGAAAAAAGATAAATGACACAAAAAAAAAGAAAAGAAAAAAAAAAGATAAGAATTAGTAGCTATTGCAACACCCAGATATAGAAACACCACAATCTGAGGAGAATAGGGCACATATTACACCAAGAGGTCCAACATTTAGAGCCCAACCATGGTCATATGGCCAGCAAGATGTGGGGTATGGTATGGAAGGCATGGGGAGCCGTGGGGGCATGAGGGGCGGAAGAGGAGGATGGCAGGGCAGAAACTGTTTCGTTTGTGGCCAGCTAGGTCACTTTGCTAAAGAATGTCCACAGCAGCACACATCTGACCCGGCTCCTAGAGGGAGAGGGGGCTATAATCGAGGAAGAGCATCTCAAAAGGGAGCGAGGGGGATACACAGCACCGCATGAAACGCTTGCTCCTCAACCAACTGCACAAAGAGAGCCACAGAGAGACCACAGCAGGGCCATGGCGGAGCCGATGCTGAGCATTGAGGTCTGAACTTTTCAGTGGACACTGGGGCCACTTTTTCCATTTTGACTATTGACTTTGACCAAACACAGATATCACCAAAGCAGGTGGAGGTCATGGGTTTCTCGTGGGGACCATTATCATCCTCCAAAGAACCAGGTGGGACTGATAGATACTAAAGAGAACTTCATTCTAAGACTGTTGGCGGGCAGGGACTGTTATTGTTGTACTCCATTTGGAAGCTCTGAGTGCCGACTGGGGTTCCGTAAGCGCCTCCATACGATCTTCCACATGTGACATTATTATATGATAGGAATTAGACAGAATAATATCAACAAAGTTTTTCGGAAGAATTAGAGGGAACATAATGGGAAATTAAATGTTCTGGGATTACTGTAGAATTAGAGGGAATAGTGGGGGCTGTAGAACTAACTGGAAAACAGGAAGAATGGTACATGATGAAGGGGGAGGCTAGGCCACACATCACTGTAGCAGTACATCACAGAGACCAAGCTAAAGAGTTAGGGCCCATGACAAAGAGGTTACAGGAGATGAGAGATTGGGAGGAAACACAGATAGAAGGGGTTAAACATTCAGTGAAAGAGCAGGCTTACAAAATTGATAAACACACCAGCAACACAGTTACATTAAGAAATAGATGGATAACTAGATGGCACGGTAGGGAGAAAACTGATCATGAATTAACTGAACAAATGATTAACACATTGTGGTAACTAGGAACTAAAGATGTTGGCTTTTGCTCCTCCAGTCCAGAGATCACTTTTGAACTTGTCACATATGAGCCAATATAGCAACCACAGTATCGAAACAAAACAAAAACTGATGAGGGGAATGTTGAGATAATTAAGAGCCTGCTGACAGCAGGAGTAATAGAACCATCACATTTATTCCCAAATGCAACACCACATTCTGCCTGTAGTAAAAAAAAAAAGTTTTAATGTCATTGTGATAATCAACAAATTACCTGTATCCAACCTTTACACAGCTCTGACCAACCTGACACCACAACATGATTTATATGTATTGATTTAGCAAATGAATTCTTCCACCTACCATTAGCACACCATTTAAGGGATATATTTTCATTGACATTCAAGGGCCAACAGTATAGGTACACGAGGGTACCAGAGGGGTTCATACTGTCACCAGAGAGAGTGACATAACTGTTAACAGAGTGTTGTTCCAGAAGAAGTATAAGAAAACAGCACACTTGGTTATGGGGCATCATCTGACCATTTAAACATCACAGACTATAACGGCATACGTCAATTTAAAATAATTTACCATATCATCCTTAAAAAACGAGACAGAATTCTAAAAATTCTGACGTGGCCAAATTTAACTTTTACACATGAGGGGATCAACATGGCTGATTACATGACTCAAGGGGAACCAGAAGAGTGTGAACTTACAGTAATTGCTGAGTAAAAAGTTAGGCCAGACCTAATGACCACCAGATTGGAGGGAGAAGCTGAAGATTTGTTTACTGATGGATGTTGTTTCCGGGATGAGAAGGGTGATTTGCAAGCAGGGTATGCTGTAGTAAGGAAAGTAGGAAACCAGTTTGACATACATAGTACTTACATAGTAACAAAAACCATGACAGGGAAGCAATCAGCACAAAGGGCGGAAGAGGAGGCTTTGAAGTGGAGTAGAGAAAAATGGGTAAACATTTACAGTGATTTGGCTTATGAAGTTGGGGCAGTGCATGATGAACAGAGAGAATGATACGAATCTTAAAGATGAACACCTGAGGCAAGTTGAACAAACACTTGGTTTGAAACACTGATTTGATAAAGTATATCACCCACAGTGAAAGGGCAAAGTTGAGCGAATTAATCACCATATCAAAACAAAATTGGCTAAAATCTGTGCACAGACCAAAATTAATTGGGTAAAAGTGTTAATGATTGCTTTATTGTCGATACGATCGGTGCTGAGTAGAACAACCGGTTAAATCCCTTTTTAAACCTCTCACAGGGAGAGAATTCCCTGGCACAAGCGCAGCGTTGAATATGAATGACACCACACCAATGATGTATAGACCATACTATGGTAAACTTACTGCTATTGTTTAAGATTTCTTGAAAACAGGTTATGTACAGGAAACAGAAGGATCCAGGTGGACTTGCTGTATGTACATGGATTCACCAGCTAGTAAACTTGGTGAGATAAGAGTGGCCCTGAAGGAACTTCAGAGCCAAAAGGGGGAGGGTAAACACACACCAGCACGACACAGACATCACAGATATTACACATTCTGAACAAACCACAGAACAATACACATGCACTGGAAACGAGAACACAATTAACACAACACACACAGCTCACAAGACATTGTTGTTGATAAACAAAACTTACAGACACAGAGAAACACTGATAGAAACAAACACTGATAGAAATTTGTGATTGTTGTGATTTATATTGTGTTGATATATATACAGACAAGGAGATTATTCACCAGTCCACCCACAGAGACATTGGCACATTGTGTAAGTAAAGACTGTAAATTTGAAGCAGGTATTGCCAAAGAATTCAGAAGAAGATTTGGGGTTGAAAAAGTAAGAAAACAGCAAAAGGGGGTGGGAGAATGTGCATTAACTACTGAGGGCAACAGAAAAATGTTTCATTTGATCACAAAGAGTGTGCTACAGATCTGCCAATTTTACAAAGAGTATTCAATGTATGAGAAAGTGTTGTGAAGAAAAAGGTATCGAGACAATCTCTATCCCAAAAAATAGGTTGTGGCAGAGAGAAGCTTCCAGAGGTGTGAAATAAATTGCGGTCCCCGATCAGAAACAATGTCCTCAGGCAGACCAAAATGCCGGAACACATTATGAAACAGCGCTTCTGCTGCTTGCATTGCTGTGGGCAGACTAGACAACGGAATTAGTTTACAACTCTTACTAAAGCGGTCAACCACTACGAAAACACAAGTATATCCTCCTGAACAGGGCAAATCAGAAATAAAGTCCACGGCAATGTGAGTCCATGGCCGCTGAGGAACTGGCAAAGGAGAAGCTTACCCTGGGGCAGCCGACGAGGAACTTTAAGCGATGGCACAGACTGAGCATCCCTGCACGTAACGAGTAACATCTCCGGACATGCCGGGCCACCAGTACCGGGGAGATCAGTGAGAGGGTGCGCTGCTGACCCTGGGTGTCCTGATCCTCGAACACAATGGGCGGAGTCCATGAGGGGAAACGCGAGATCCTCTGGTACGAACAGTCTCCCCTCAGGACCTCCCGGCGGAGCAGGCTGAACACGAAGACTGGCTTCAATCTGTTTATCCAACTCCCATTCGATGGGAGAGATCACCATGGCTGGAGGAAGAACGGGCTCTGGAGGATCTGAGCTGACATCCGGGGCATGGATTTGAGAGAGAGCATCCGCTTTCCCGTTCTTACTCCCAGGACGATAGGTTACTGTAAAATTAAAACGAGAGAAAAACAATGCCCATCGGGCTTGACGGGAATTAAGTCTCTTTGCCTCACGAAGATACAACAAGTTCTTATGATCTGTATAAAAAATAAAAGGGAACTTAGCTCCTTCCAACCAATGTCTCCACTCCTCCAGAGCCAACTTGATCACCAGCAGTTCTCGATTGCCGATATCATAGTTTTGTTCTCCGGAGGACATCTTCTTGGAGAAGAAAGCGATGGGTAAAGTGCGGATTCCCCTGCAGCTGCGACAACACCGCCCCCACTCCTGTGGTGGAGGCGTCAACTTCAACCACAAACGGGAGCTCAGGCGATGGATGTCGAAAAACGGGTGCATTACAGAAGGCTTCTTTTAACTGCTGGAAGGCCTCCGTTGCCTCCTGGGACCAGACTAATACTTTGGGCTTCCCTTTGAGCAGTGACGTGAGAGGAGAGCAGATAGTACTGAAGTCTCGGATGAACCGTCGATAAAAATTGGCAAACCCCAGGAACCGTTGCAAACTTCAAACTGAGGATGGCTGGGGCCAGGACCGAACTGCTTCCACTTTATCCTTTTCCATGAGCACCCCCGTGGCGCTGATCACATATCCCAGGAACTGAACCTCAGAAAGATGGAACGCACATTTCTCAAGCTTGAGATAGAGATTGTGATCCCGGAGCCGCTGGAGAACGAGCTGAACATGACCTCGGTGGATATCATCTATATAAACAATGACAAACAGACCCAACACATCTCGAAATATTTCATTCATAAAACTCTGAAACACAGCCGGAGCATTTACCAACCCAAAGGGCATAACCCGGTACTCAAAGTGTCCCGCGGGCGTTATGAAGGCCGTCTTCCACTCGTCCCCCTTCCCGATACGAATTAAGTTGTAGGCGCTTCTGAGGTCCAGTTTCGTGAATACAGACGCCCCACGAAGATGCTCTATGGACGGGGGAATAAGAGGCAAAGGATAAGAGAATTTAACTGTAGCCTGGTTGAGAACACGATAGTCAATACATGGCCGGAGACCCCCATCTTTCTTCCCCACGAAGAAGAAACTGGATGCTGCAGGGGAAGTAGAGGGGCGAATAAATCCTTGCTGAAGTGCCTCCCGAATGTAATCACCCATGGCTTTCTGTTCCAGGAGGGACAGCGGTAGATCGCCCTTTAGGGAGAGGGCCCCAGGCAGCAGCTCTATGGCGCCCAGTCCCATGGCCTATCGGGGAAGTTGTGAGGCTCTCTTTACTGAACACATCCAGGAATGCTTTATACTCTGGCGGAATCGCCCCTACCCAGGGCGTAACACTATTGACTGCTCTGGGAACTTTCGAGGATTCTGGAGAGAGGGGAACAGCAATAGGAGACATAACAAGTGAAACAGACTTTACCGGCTTAACTGCCTTCTCCAAAGGCCAACTGAGTACATTTCCTGTTGTCCAGTCTATTTCTGGACGATGACTTTGAAGCCAGGGCCGTCCTAGCACGAGATCCAGGCTCTCCTCCAGCACCCAGAAAGACAAAACTTCAGTCATAGCAGGTTTCCATTCGAGCCAGCATTTGCGAGAGAAATATCTCGCCCTAAGGGCTTTCCCAAGATATCTCGCACAGGGATTGGCTGGCGCTTACTCGGTGCCTAGGTAGCGGAGCCGACTCAGTAGATCTGGGAGATGAAATTTCCGCTGCACGGAATCAATTAGTGCTTTCACTGGAACAGAGACAGTAGGAGAGGCAATGATTAGAGACGTTAGCGGAAGTTTTATACCTGCTTGCGGCACTGGACCGCGACTCACCCGGCATGAGATGGACGCACTGGACAGGTAGAGAGGAAATGCCCGGTTCCCCACAATATATGCAGAGCTTGAGAGAGATGCGCCGCTGTCTCTCCTCCTTGGTAAGATGGAAGTTATCCACTTGCATGGGCTCGGGTGCTGGAGGACTCGGTGGAGCAGGATGCGAAATCCGAGGAGTTGAGATGATGGAGTTGGCTGCTTTAGCACGCTGAGCTGATAGGGAGTGCAGCGGAGGAGCCGGTACAAACCGGCCGAGGCTCCACTTTGACAGGCAACTAGACGTTGAGCTATTCCGAATAGATTTTGGATGGATGTTTCCAACTCAATGGAGTCATCATAAATCACCATCTGCATCTTTACCTCTGGGGACAAACCTTGACGATATGCTGCTAACAACGCGGACTGATTCCAGCCACTGGTTGCAGCGAGAATGCGGAAATGGAGAGCATATTCTGCGACCCGATGATCGCCTTCTGCCGGAGCCTACAGAGCTGGTCTGCAGCAGAGAGAGAAGAAGCAGAGTGATCAAACACATTCTTTACTCGAGTGGAGAAATCCTCCCAGGTGCGAGACTCGCGAGTTCCTGTCTCCCAGTAGCCTTGCGCCCAGCGTAGCGCAGCCCCTGTCATGAGGCTGATTGCGAAGTCAACTTTATCCGCTTCAGTGGGATGCAACTGAGGTTGCTGACTGAAGTACAAGTTGCATTGCAACAGAAATCCACCACACTCCTCCGCTACTCCAGAGAACCGATTAGGCATGGCCATGGGACTGCCAGTGACTGCAGGACTTACCGGCTGGGGAGAACAAACAGGCAAAGCGTTTAAGTGCCGGGTGAGAGCGTGGAGAAGATCCGTGGCGGCATCCGCTGTGCTGGGTGTTGCGACTTCCATACTGGTGACAAGGGCACACAAAAAACAAAAGCAAAAGACACAAAAACAGACAGGTATCCTGGTATCTTCACGCCTCGCCGAAGATCCTCCTCCTGTTATTTTTGGGTCGGGTATACTGTTACGGTGCTGGGTCAGATCAGACAGAACAGACAAGGATAAATTCCAATAAGTCTTTTACTGAACTTGAAGCACAAATATTTCCAGAGAACAGGTAACAAGAACAGAGAATATCCAGAGAATTTAGCAAGGCATCTCAGAGTAGCAGATAACAGGAACAGATTATATCCAGAGAATTTACCAGACTGGCACAAAAACCCACACAACCAAACTAAACAACAATACCCGACAAAATGAACACAGAACACAGACTATAAATAATACAACCAATAGTGATATAAAACAGGTGCGGGTGATGACAAAATGACTAGTGCAAACAGGATTACAAATACTAAACGGGTGCGCTGGTGCAAAGTGTAAGACTGGTGCCGAAATGACTGAGCCCAAAGAGGACCACATGCAGAGAAAACACTAAATTCTTACGTGAACCAACACCTGAAAACTTTCTCAAAGACTTTACATCCACTTCCAAAACAGTCACCCCGCTGTGTGGAGATAGATGAATCACACCACACCAGCGGTTACTCACATCTGTCTTTTTACTCCTTGTCCCTCTCTCTCCCCCCTCATTACAGGTTGTCCTAAAGACACTCAGAAACACACCTAACATCATCTCTTTTAAATAAGATAAACAGGAGCATAACCATTCATATTTAATATCATTGTAAAGGTCTCAGTGCGATTGGTAAGAAGGTCTCATTCCTTTAAAGCCAGGAAAACCCACAATTAAGATATAGAAAACTGGAGGTAAACACCACACAAGTCTCTCACACAAATTACCTCCTGTATGTAAATGAAATGTATTTTCCCACAGAAATCAAAGAGGAGTTCTCACCACAAACTTACAACCCCCAGGAGTGAGGTGCCCAAATGGTAATAATAAACAAACAGACACCATTTGGTGGATCTTTTAGGTATTTAAGGGAAAGTGGCATGAAAATCAGGGAATCTGCAAACAGATCTCCCACACAATAGCCGTGTGTAATTCTTCTTTATCAGGTAGACAGTTTTCTCATCCTGACATTATTGAATGTTTGTTATTGATATTGTATTGTATTGAATTGAATTTAGACAATTACTTGTGTTTACCTGTTTAATAAATTGTTATGTTTATATTAATTCTAAAACTCTGAATTATTGACTTTAGTAGATTATGATGTATCCGTGTTACCGCAAGTCTACAACCAGGGTTAAGTAATTAAGTTGTCTTACAATCCGGAGATCCTATATGGGGCTATCTTGAGTGGTAGTCATAACCTCTGGTCATTGTCTGTACTTTAATTAAGTTGTTATGTAGTTATTATGTATAGATTAATAACTATATGAGGTCAGATTAAATCCCTTACGGAGCTGGCCATAACCTCTGATTAATATTTAAGCTTTGGACTAAGTTGTTATATAAAGCTGATTGTATGGGGCTACATGGGTACCTTTAATAATAGTAAGCAGGAGCTACATTGTTAAATTGCTTTAGCCATAACCTCTGATTATACAGTCGAGCTTGTGATCGTGGCCCGCACACTGAAGGGTGCGAGGACTCTGTGTGACAATGAGAACCTAATGTACAAGTATAACAATAATCATTGAGTTGAATAGAATGATAAAAACATTACCCAAAGGTTAATAATCACAGGATAACCTTAAGAATCGTTTTATTAATTGGAGTCAGATAAAACAAAGAGGTATTAATTATATATATATGTAAAACATTTGATGTAACCCTGTTACTTATGCAAAGGAAAGGCAGTAACGCGCAAAGACCCTTCTGCCGTGCCATTGGCTGCCGTCGTTGGACCAGTGGGCGGTGCCTTACAAAAGCAATATGGGAAGTGAAGTCCTTTTAGTGAGCTGGGGAAAGTGACCGGGTGACGTGATGGGGGGAATCCGATGCTGAAGGCATCGGGTTCGCGTGACAAAGCTGAACTGGGGAGAAGTTGAAGAGATTTTGCTAAAAGAATTTCGGGGCTCCGGAATAACAATAACTGTTATAACTGTATATGAACTGTCATAAATGATAATCTGTTCACAGGAGAAGGACAGACGAGAAATCATCGAGAGAAATTCTGATGGGTGAATAAATCAATGATAACATTCTTACTGTTTTTTTTTTGTTGTGTTTTTTACTATTTTTCTTTACAGGTACAGGGGTTTTACAGTTAACAATTGTCTTACAAAAGTTTCTTTTAATGATTTAAGATTTTGAGTGTGTTTTCAATCAGTATTATACGTTTAAGATTTTAAGGTTTTATATTTTACAGAAGTGTTATTTCTTTCAAAGTGTTTCATTTCATGTTCTAAGATTTTAAAGTGGAGTTTAGATCTTTTAGAGGTTTTTTTGAATTTAACATAATAGCTTTGACTTAGTATAAATAGGGTTTTGTTTAGCTTACTTTTGAACCCAAAAACAATATGAAATAACAGAAACCATACTATAAAAATGAAGCTTTGGGAAAACTGGAAATTGTTGGGAGTGTTAGGAGTAATATTATTGATAATAGTGGGAATAATATTAGGTGCATAGAGCAGCATGAACAAAACAAGAGCAACACCACGGTAACAGAGCACTTAAGAGCAAAAGGGCAGTAAAGAGAAACCAAAAGACCAGTGTCTCCAAAGATATGGGAGTATTGAATTGAACTATGAAAAGGGTTGACTACGCCATTCACTTTTGATCTATGTAGTGTAATTAATTGTGGGGACTAATGAGTTTTTTACAGAGGTTACGATATCTAAAACAATGCAGGAACATTCAGGGGTAAGAAAGCCACTGGACGAATGGATGGTTAATAATTTTGGTAAATGGAAAGCTCTAGTAATGTTAGTACTAATGTCTTTTGATACTTTCATAGGAATATTAATGACATGTGGATGCTGTTGTATACTTTGTGTTAGATCTCTTTATAACAGGTTGATAGTTGCCGCAGTGGAGTGGAAAACAGCCCCCTCCCTATCAAATGCCACTGTTGGGGCTTGGTGAAGGTGACAGTGATGAGGACGAAGATGAGTCAATCTCCTGTTTCAGGAGATCGAAAGGGGGATTAAAGGGAATTTGTATTCATAAATGTTTTAACTTTCTTTTACAGAGTTCAACATTAATCATTATCTACTCTGATATATTCTTGTGTCTTTAATAACCATTATTTACTCTCATATATTTTGGTGTTGATATTAATCATTATAATAACATTAATCAGTAAAACAATATTAATCACTATTTGCTCGTATATATATATTCATAGTCTTGTGTGCTTGTATGATATGCTTGCCAGTGGAAATTTACCAAGGAAAGACAAGGACCGGTATAACCATATATGAAATGAGCTATCTTAGGTCGAAGTGCCCTAAGCACTCCAAGTCACTCTTAACCCTGAATTTGTGCAGACCAAGATCTATCTTTGCAGACTAAGCAGAAGATAACAGTGACCAAATATGAGAAGATGCCTACCGGAAGGGTGGAGAGGTGCCACCTGCTAACCTTGGGGAGAGGAGACCATAAAAATTGGGTTTTGAGGGATAGACGGGGTTCTTTCTGTCGTATTGCTCGATGGGGGAACTCCTTTGATTGTGTAAATGATAGGGACAGATTGAACCCAGAGCTCTGCATATTTTCTTCAAGTGTGATATTCTTCAATATACTTTTGATTGTTAAAATAAATCCTTTTAAAGATAAGACTCCTTCCTGAATAAACGAACACGCGGACTTGAAGGATTAAATGCCAAGTCCAACACAACACAACCATTACACCATCTAAATCCGTAAGAAACCTAGGTGTAATCTTCAATGACCAGCTGTCCTTTACCGAACACATCTCAAGGATATCACGGTCTTGTAGATATGCACTCTACAACATCAGGAAGATCAGGCCATATCTCACAGAGCACGCCGCCCAACAGCTAGTTCAATCCCTGGTATTCTCTAGACTATTGCAATGCTCTCCTGGCTGGTCTTCCTGTACGAGCAATCAAACCACTCCAGATGATACAGAACGCAGCAGCAAGACTTGTTTTCCAGGAACCCAAAAGAGCACATCACACCTCTCTTTATCTCTCTTCATTGGCAACCGGTTGCTGCCCGTTAAAATTCAAATCATTAATGCTGACATTTAAAACCATCACAAACTCTGCACCCACATACTTTGACTCTCTAAGAACCATCCAGAACCCTGCGCTCAGCGAACGAATGTCGACTGGTGGTACCCTCACAGAAGGGCACTAAATCTCTCTCACTCTTTTTCCTTTTCTGTTCCCTGCTTGTGGAATAATCTCCCTAACTCAATCCGATCTGCCACATCCCTCACCTCCTTTAAGAAACAGCTTAAAACACACCTCTTCCACGAACACCTGACATCATAAAAAAATCTCTTTTCATTTTCTTTCCTCTACAGGTACTTATCTAGCACTGCAAAACATTGTAAACTTAGGAAAGCACTTCTTAGTACTATTGTTGCCGCTTTGATGTGTCAGCTTCATTGTCTCCTAATGTTTGTAAGTCGCTTTGGATAAAAGCGCCAGCTAAATGCCTAAATGAGCACTAGAAAGCTCCAGTTCTGCTGGAGAATTTTTTTATGCGTCACTTCATCACCCTCCTTGTTACCGTGCAGATGAGACAGACACGAGAAATTCAAATCAAGTAGTTTACTTAACTTCTTCAGGAAAATGTCCTCACTTAAGAGGGGAACAATACAGGCTTTAAACATCCATGGAACAGGTTCAGAGATACAAAATCAAGTCACACGTCAGAACAGAACACGGCTACATTAACAAAAACACCAGACAACAAACTGAACAAAAGACAGGGCTTAAATAACACAGGTAATAAGTCCATAATCATAAGGTAACAGACGGTGCGGGTTTACGGGGCTGAGTGACATGATTGATGGCAGGTGCGCGGAGTGCAATGGAATATGGGAACTGAAGTTCTTAACAGCCTGGGGATGAAGAGCGGGTGACGTGATGTAGCGAACCCGATGCTGAAGGCATCGACTCCGTAACGCTCCTTAGCATAAGATCAAATGGCTTTACATTTAGTTGCTCAACTAGTCAGATCTGTGTGCAATTTGTATCAGATTGTGATCAGATTGCTGTGGTGTTGTTCACACATTTTGAATATTCTTAATCTCTGTGGTCTCTAAAGACTTTGGAATTTCTGCCTGATGTTCTTTATTCGTCAAAGGTTTCATTACTCAATTGTTAAAATAGTACTGATGATTTGGTTCACTATTTTGTAAGGCAAAAGCATACTACCCCCCTTTTTGTCACTGGGTAGTGAACCAATGAAATCATACGTAACAAAAATACTTTTCTGTGGGTCTGGCATGTTAGTTAGTCAGTAATGTATTTGTTGCATTACTTTTATCATCTGAGGCCTGTCTGGCCATTATAATATAACATACATCATGAAGTGATTACAATATAAATTATATTATATTAAAGTAATGTAAATTAAAAAATAATTTTATTACTGGTTTCCTAAGGGTTTTTTTAAAGGATGTTTGTAATTTTGTAAGCTGTTTTTATGTTAATCTGTTTGAGTATGAAAAGATTTTTAGAAGTTGGGCTGACAACAGTTATAAACAAATCATTGCTAACTAACAAGAGACAGACGACGTGAGTTCCACTGACTTCACTTCCACTGGTGGTTTCTGGCCATGTAAACATAGTTTTATTTAATTAAATGCTACAAACTGTAACTTTTTATGTTAAAATTAATTAAAATTCAGTTATTAAGCAAGTAAGTAAAAGGTCAGTGTTCAGAACTGTCTCCATAACTTAATCAAATTTATCAGCTTTAATTTATATAGCTTATAATAATGATTCATAAGTTGAGCTGTCAGATACGATGTCAGTCTGACATCATTTGACTTCAACCCATAGATAGATAAATATGTAATGTAATATGCAATGTAATTTAGTGTTTTGAACAGAGGCAAAAGTTGTGTAACTTTAAAATAAAATTGTATTGTATTAAAAAGAAGTTGCTGTTGCGAGGTTAAATTTAAAGTTTTCAATTTAAAGTTTACATTTAAAGAGTTCAACCAAAAATTAAAAAAAATATTTTAGATTTTAGAGTAAATAATGATTTAAATTCCAGACAAAATTTAATTTTCTTAATTTAGAAGAGCAGGAATACAGCACACTTTCTTTTGCCATTTTTAATATTTTATGATAATTATTGTTGTAACGTTATAAAAAGTCAGTATAGATCATCAGAATTCACATTCTGTTTTACGTAAGAAAGAAATTCAACAAATTAAATTAGGTTTGGAACAACATGGCTGGGGGGATTAATAACGACTGAACAGAAGCACTGCATGTATTGCAGTGAAATGCCCCACAAACACAATTGGTGTAGTCAAAATCTGGTAATTAACATCAGCATTTATCCACTGTACCACCATGTATTGACTATAGAGTACACTTCCAGAATAACTTTCAGTATGTCCTCAGGATAACCTCACTAAAAAGAACTTTATATAGAACTCTCACTATAAGTGAAATCATTATAAGTGAGACTTTATGAAACCTAATATCATAAATGTGCACTTGAGCACCAGATCCGATTCTTAAGGGGTGTCTGTATCAAATCTGTCTTATTGAGGGGACAGGGTGTGACAAAGACTGCTTTGTTCTTATACACAAACAAAGCCAGAGGCTTTTATTGCTTTCTACAGCTTTAAGATAGACATGTAAAAAGAGCCTTCAATCTGGCAACCCAGACCACCTATTAAGGTTATGGATTAATTTCACAGGATCTGACTTTTATGAGCTGGTAAGATGCTTCACAGGATGCTGGGTTAATAATGCTGTTATACATCAGAGATCTGTCAGTCTAATGGACAGTGATGTGAGACATACACAACATAAGTGGTAAGTGTCAAGGGACCAACAATTCAACCACAAAATGTGCCACAGCCTATTTCCATGAGGTTAAGGTCTTTCACTTACAGTTAAGGTGAGAGTGGCCATGCTGATAATCTACATCCCTATGCAACTTATTTCTAAAATAAAACCCTGACTTTTTATGCTGTAAGGAAATGATGCTTTCACATTTCTGAATTTAGTTGTTTCAAAGGAGTTTCATTTTCATAGATAATGTTCTTTTAAACAACATTTTCATTACTTACCCATGAATGTGTTACCTAAAACCTATATGACCTTTTCCCTGTGAAACACAGAAAAGAAATCATGCACTGCATGAACCAGATTCAACCCAGATTCAACCCTAGTCCAGCATTAAAATAAAATACAATCAAAATCTTTATTGGTCATTTAGTCAAGATGAGTGCTGTTACTGTATGTGTCTACAAATACAGGTCCTAGAAAACATTAAACAACTTGGCCTGTTTTCCAGACAGGGCTTAGATTAAGCCAGTAGTAGGGCTTAGTTAAATTAGGACATATAAGTAGCCTTTATAAACGTGCCTTGTTCAAAACATACTGTATTGTATGAATCTTGAGACTATGGCACAAATATGGGCAATTCCAGCATTATGGATGGCCCTGTTGATGGAGCACAAATTTTAAAGAAATATGTCTATGCTGTTATTATCTAATTTAAAAAATGAATTTATTTTAATTTCCATGTCTGCATTTATGTCTGCGGAATATAAAATGTTATGGATGTGACAAAAAATGTAACCATAAAAATGTTTTAAAAACTTTGAGAGAGACCTGAGTGAGGTATTTAAATCACAAAATATTGACATCCGAGCAATCAGTATGGTGAAAACCTTTGATGAAAGTTTTTTCATGGTAAGGTTCATATTGGAATATATATACTGTATATTCTTTTTAGTTAAAACAGCACAAACATGCATTTTATTATGGGACTAGGTTTAAACATTGTCTGTGAAACCGGACAATGTTAATTAATATTTTAATATCCATACTGTATATCCTAATAATATATAACTGTTCTGTGTTTCTCTCTAACAGCTGCTGTTCAACAACATCTTTACTGCAATAATAATAGCTACAACATTAAGACTTTTCCCAAACAGTAGCCTCTGTCTGGATATGCGTGCATGGCTTTTCCAGGAAGAACTGTGACGCCTGAAGTTGCTGGATCATGACTGTCCTATTAAAATCTCTCATCTTGATATGAGACTGGCCAATTCCACTACGAAGTCTCACTATGCTTATTTATATATATATACTGTAGAAAAAACCATTTGAGACAGGCACAAAAATGTGCCTGCATCTTTTATTGTGTTTGTTTTATTATTGACTCAACTTTTCTTTAACCTAAACATTAAAAATTATTAAAAACATTTTTTACCAGTTAACTTTATTTGAATATTTCTCTTTAACTTAGACTGCCCTGTCTTCGCTCCGGCAGCTGTTTGCCCAACCTAGTGCCAAAAGCATGCCAGCTGAAACCTCAGAGGTCATGTGAGACCCACGGTGCTGAGCCTGGACACAGCCTTCTTGGTCTGATAGAAAGAAACAAGCCGGATAGAATAGCATCTCAAATTTGGCCATCATGAATTTTGACACCCGACATACGGTTAAAGATCACAAAGGAGAGCTGGCCAAAAAATTGTTTTCATCAACTGGCAGTCACTGCCAAAATAAACAGAATAATTGATAGAGGGGTGGGGTGGTCACCTGACTACTGTTACCATGAGCTCATAGTGAATGTCAGCCTGGCTACATATAGAGAGGATGTTTTATTTTAAATTGATCAAGAGGGAGCAGATTGGATTGCAGTCCAAATAGCAATAGGTGCTATTTAATTGTAAATAGCAAGACATTTACAGTAAAGTTTTCACAGTCTTGCTGTGTTGTGAGCACTAGAAAGTTTTTTTTATGCGTGACTTCATCACCCTCCTTAGCATAAGATCAAATGGCTTTACATTTTGCAGTAAGTGCTAATAGCAATAGATGCTATTTACACTAAGTGTTCATGGGAAACATGTTCTATATACACTAATTAATATTAGATCAATGATATTTACAAACCCGATTCCAAAAAAGTTGGGACACTGTACAAATTGTGAATAACAAAGGAATGCAATAATTTAAAAATCTCATAAACCTATATTTTATTCACAATAGAATATAGATAACATATCAAATGTTGAAAGTGAGACATGAAATGTCATGCCAAATATTGGCTCATTTTGGATTTCATGAGAGCTACACATTCCAAAAACATACCTGTCCTGTTGGGACAGGTAGCAATAAAAGGCCGGAAAAGTTAAATGTACATATAAGGAACAGCTGGAGGACCAATTTGCAACTTATTAGGTCAATTGGCAACATGATTGGGTATAAAAAGAGCCTTTCAGAGTGGCAGTGTCTCTCAGAAGTCCAGATGGGCAGAGGATCACCAATTCCCCCAATGCTGAGTTTCAGAAAGGAGAAATTGCAAAGAGTTTGAAGTTATCATCATCTACAGTGCATAATATCATCCAAAGATTCAGAGAATCTGGAACAATCTCTGTGCGTAAGGGTCAAGGCGGGAAAACCATACTGGATGCCTGTGATCTTCGGGCCCTTAGATGGCACTGCATCACATACAGGAATGCTACTGTAATGGAAATCAAAACATGCTCAGGAATACTTCCAGAAAACATTGTCGGTGAACAAAATCCACCGTGCCATTCGCTGTTGCCGGCTAAAACTCTATAGGTCAAAAAAGAAGCCATATCTAAACATGATCCAGAAGCGCAGGCATTGTCTCTGGGCCAAGGCTCATTTAAAATGGACTGTGGCAAGGTGGAAAACTGTTCTGTGGTCAGACGAATCAAAATTTGAAGGTTTTTTTGGAAAACTGGGACGCCATGTCATCCGGACTAAAGAGGACAAGGACAACCCAAGTTGTTATCAGCGCTCAGTTCAGAAGCCTGCATCTCTAATGGTATGGGGTTGCATGAGTGCGTGTGGCATGGGCAGCTTACACATCTGGAAAGGCACCATCAATGCTGAAAGGTATATCCAAGTTCTAGAACAACATATGCTCCCATCCAGACGTCGTCTCTTTCAGGGAAGACCTTGCATTTTCCAACATGACAATGCCAGACCACATACTGCATCAATTACAACATCATGGCTGCGTAGAAGAAGGATCCGGGTACTGAAATGGCCAGCCTGCAGTCCAGATCTTTCACCCATAGAAAACGATTTATGGGCCATCATAAAGAGGAAGATGCGACAAAGACCTAAGACAGTTGAGCAACTAGAAGCCTGTATTAGACAAGAATGGGACAACATTCCTATTCCTAAACTTGAGCAACTTGTCTCCTCAGTCCCCAGACGTTAGCAGACTGTTAAAAAAAAAGAGGGATGCCACACAGCCATGTCCCAACTTTTGAGATGTGTTGATGCCATGAAATTTAAAATCAACTTATTTTTCCCTTTAAAATGATACATTTTCTTCTCAGTTTGAACATTTGATATGTCATCTACGTTGTATTCTGAATAAAATATTGAGATTTGAAACTTCCACATCATTGCATTCTATTTTTATTCACAAATTTGTACAGTGTCCCAACTTTTTTGGAATCGGGTTTGTACATTGGGTTAACAGTATGTAGCTGCACAAGATGCTAGGGAATGTGTTAAACATGTTAAATGCTACTTGTAAAAAGGATAAACTGAGATATTGTACTATAAAAAAAAAGATGCTAGTCAGTGAAATACAGATGCAGGATCATTTAGTGTAATGTAGAGCAGTGTCAATGTTACAGTGAATAAGAAGACAGTTAGTGTAAATAGCCTCTGCCAACACAAGACGTGCTATTGATTATTATTACACACTCCTCTATATGATGTTGCTATTATATACATTTTAGAATATTAGTCTTATTTTATTTTGCAAAATCACAATCAATAAGTTTTAGGGTTGAAAGTGTTTGAGAATGATTCAGAACCACCTACAGTGCTGCAATATTCTAAACATTTTGTTGTAAAAAGCCCCATTTACATTTTTCTACATAAAGAATGATATGGGGATGTGTATTGTAAAGAAAAAAGTTCTCCACAGCTCTCTCATGAAAATAAATTGCAGCATATAACTGGGCATATGTAATTGCTTTGAATATATGATATTCTACTTAAAGTAGACTAAGTAGGCCCTGAAAAAGACTCAACCCCAGGGGCCCCACACTTCTAAATCCGGCCCCGCTGTTTGTATGTTTCAGGTCACACAGCCAGCGATTGCTGGCGACCAAACAGACTTTGAGCAGGTGAATAGTTGAGGTTATCTCAATGGAGCTTATGGAGCTGCTGGCCAGCCTTCTCCTTTGGCTGTCAGAGCTCACTCTACTAGGGGTATGGCCCTAAGACCTTATGATCTGGGTCCTCTGTGTAACCTGAGACGATTTTTGTAGGCAAACACAAAAATTAATAGTTTTTTTAAACTTTATTCAAACATGTTCCCCGGTAAGGACATATAAAGATAAATATAAGCCTTAAAAAAATCATAAGCGGATATTTCTGGTATGTTTAATGTCATAAAATGAAAAGTGAAATATTCTGTTTAAAATATTAAATAGAGCTTTTTTTACCCACATACATTTAAGGCATTTAACCGCTTAATAAACTATAAAAAAAACTTCAATTGCATTATGGAACAAGAAGTGCTAAAATGATAACTCCAATTTAATTTTATTTATTAAAATTACAGTTGTTTATAACTTAATAAAATAAAGTTCACAAGCATTCTCACTTAAAGTTTCTGGATTCAATTTCTTAGAGCACCACTGTCTAAAAAAATAGGCAGTATGCAAGAAAAACAGACTTGGCAGATTCTGTATGTCTGTGTAACACTAATTACTCAAACCTAACTGGGAAACTCTCTCTGTGATGCCAAAGGTCTAAAGTCGTCAGTAAACAATCACTGTCAGCTGCTACATAACTGTTTTTTATACATTTTCATGTTCATCATTCTATAAAGTTTGGTATGTTAATTTTCAGTGTTGATATCAATCAGTTGCATTTTACTGGACTAAAGATCTGATAACATTATCTGCTGCTAGTCGATGCTGCACCCTGCTGGTAGTTTAAAGTTAATTCAGCCTTGTACCCATAGCATGCCCCAACAACGTGAAGCATTACAAACTCAGCACTGGACTTTGTCATGACTGGGTTGATCGCAATCAAAATTATAGAAAAAGCATTTTATTTGCAAAATAACCAAGCATAGTATTCAATTTTACCCAGTGGCAGTAACAGTTGTTTGTTCTCAACAAATATCAAGTTTTCTGTCAATACCTGGTTTATTATTAAGCATGTAATAAATACAAATTATTTGGATAAACTATAAACAAAATGCCACCACATTTGTTTTAAAATATAACCAATGCCTTTACCACCAATTTCATTTAAAATACAAAATACAAGTAATCATACTTTCCACATATACAGAAGTTGCATATACATATTAGAATACCTGAATTTGTACATACCTGTAGATATTTTTGGAATACAGATGCATGTGTAACAACTGGCAAAGCTGATTCAATTAGGATGCATAGAAACAATCTCTCTTTTAAAGCACTGTGGCTATTTTAAGTATAATATAAACATTATATAATAGTATAATATAAACTACTAACACTATAACTAGTCCTTAATCTGCACTGTAAGGCATGAGACATAAAATATGTTGAAATACACAATAATATATTGGTTGATACACTCAATCAAGACAATTTATAACTATCATCTGTATTTAGAACCCCGCCAGTTCACCCAACAACAGCACACATAGTCTTTAGATCCCCAAACGTGAGTTTAATATGACTGGTTTAATAAACTGTTTAGACACCTCCTCCCTAAACATCCTGCTGTGTCTCCTGTTTCTTAAAGAGTTGTTTAACCAGTCAGACATGAATGGCTTATATAACATGATCTACCCGAGCCCGGCCCTGCTCTATAATATATCATCTCGACACTAGGCTAAAAAATCCCTCACAAAACTTTGTTGGGCACCTTGAGAAAAGCCTTTAGCTAAGAAACAAAGGCTACATTTTCAAAAGCTGCCTCATATTGACAAGGCACATCAGCACTCCCTCTGGTGCTAATGCAATAGAGGCACTGGGCTTTTTGGTCAATTTAACATGCACAATTACCCATGAAGGGGTATCTGTCACAAATAAGATTACATTACATAATTGTGACTTAATAAAAGCAACAAACTAGAGTAAAAAGAACACAGAGGTAAACATGGAAACTCAAACTCTGTGTTCAACAAGCTTCTATAAAAAGAATAGTTCCTTAAATACAACATATCAATGTGAACTATAGCAGGACGCCATTGCTAGAAAATATAAATTTTAGCTTCTTTTTAGCTCTAAGCTTATGTTCATTTTTTAGGACAAAGGGAAGGTCCTGAGATACACAAAGGCTTGAAAAGTTAAGAATAAAATTTGAACTTTGTAAATCAAAAGTACATAACAGTACATAAACACATCAATTGTTTGATTTTCAATAGCAATTGATTGATTGTCTCATCCATTTATGCACTTAGTTTCTCCATTAATCAATTTGTGTTTCATCAGATTGAACTTTATATTATTCCAGAATCATATAGAAATCTTAGACCAGTATCAGAGCTGTTTATAACCTGATACATTACAGAGTATTACAAAACAGTGTCACAGTCACTATTCTGTGACTTTAAGCTTTGGGTATATGAAACAGCATCACCAACAGTGTAAAACTGCACGTCTTTGGTGCCAGTCTTTGGGTCATAGTAATTCTCCTCTCCAAAAGGAATCGATGACAGATGTGTTGCACTGCACCAAAAGAACACACACACATCCAGTTCCTTGTAATCCTTGCACACCTCTTTCAAAGCATTGACACCAGCAGTGTCCAGAAACAGCACAGGACTGCAGTCTATGACTATCGCATGGAAGCTTGCTTGCTGTGGCAGAAACACATTGGTGGACACTTCCATCTCTTGCTTTTTCTTCTCCACCTTGTTCCTGTTTCTTTTGCTTGTTAAGTTTTTTACCGCCTGGCTTTTTTCTTTGAGTGGATCTAAGCCCACACTGCAAGGTACAGTGACTTCTTGAACAGAGCTTGGTTGGCTGTAGTAGATGGGAGCCTCTGCAGTGCGAGGAAAATGGCCACCCCTGGTTGAGTATGAAGGCCCTTATATGAAGCTAAGTCCTCAAAGATCTCATGATCTCCCTGCTTGGCTGCCGGCGGACCTGACACACTGCGTTCTGCCTAACACACAGAATGCAGATACCAGAACTCCAACCAGCAGGCCTAACTCAGTGTTTATTAATGCAGAGGTAGTCATGGTAACCAACCAGATGATAGCATCTACACGGGTTTACACGCCACATTCGGGAATGTCTCCAAACTTCTGCAATGCTCCACGGAGGTTGACGACAATGATGACAGCCAGCACACATCTACAGAGACAAATACAGCACTAACATAAAAAAAACTCATTAGTTCTTGAATGTTAATGTATGGTATTAATTTCAAGGACATTTCCCAAACACAGTGTTTGAAATAATATATCAAAGTATTACAAACAACAAAGTCTAACATTGTCACTGTAATGATATTGTTCATGTAAGCAAATAAAATCAACTCATACTTACTTCTGCAACGCAGTAGAAAAGAGGGGGCAATAAGTAGCAGGACAAGCAGCAAAACTAGAGCAGTCACCAACCCTGAGAGTTGAGTTCATAAACCAGTTGACTCCTTCACAAGAGTCTTGGTCAAGGTTAGCACTGGTCGTGAAACAACGGAAGAAGGACGGGATAATATTACAAAAACCCAAGAGCATACATCTCCTGGTTAGGGTCCACCACATAACCATGCTTTTGGCAAACATCTCGACAGAGACACCGGTGAATTGCAAAACCAACAATGGCTATTGAGAAAGCATCAACGGCAATGTTTGGTATGAGAGACCAGTATGGTAGCTGTGGGAGTCATAAACCCTGTGGGAATATCTCCAGCTACATCAGACCCATATGTTTCCTTGAACTGACCAAAATAAGAAGCTAGAGTAGCAGCAATGACCATAAAAAGCTCAAAGGGGATTGGGGCTTTAAGCTTTGCCTTGAAGCCATCATTAAGCTCCTTGGATGGTACAAGCACAAGCAAACAGAGAAGACTGGTTATGAGGTCACATAGGTTGGTATTACCTAGATTCTTAAAGAGACTAATCCAGGTTCTTATGAGTGAGAACCAGCCTTGGACCCGAGGCAGACGAAGCCCCAAAAAATATTTTATCTGGGATGTGAGGATGGTAAGAGAAGCACCGTAGCAAACCCACTCAACAGAGAGTCAGAGAGGAAGACTGAGACTTAATCCAACCTGTAGGAGACCCATCAACACCTGTAACCCAAGCAACAAAAGATATTTTAGTACATTACTCTGACTGTGACAACAATGCATTGTGGCGGGTCTAATTTATAATTCGACATAGACTAACCTGGTAGACACCTCGCTGTGAAAGCTCAGTGTTGCTCCCACCATGACTGCATAGCAACTTCGTCACAGACAGGACCAGTGCTGTTGTCAACATTTACCAGAGTGGTCTGATTGGTATCTGAGGGGTATCCGCCAGAATAAGTTCCCGGTCCACTACCTGTCCAACCAGCAGACATAATACACCAAACATCCCAACTGAGATGTGCCTGGAGGTGCCCAGCAGGGCATAGATAATGCTGGCAAAGAAAGATGTATAAAGGCCATAAATTGGATCTTGTTCTGCTAGTAAAGAATAAGCGTATGGACTGGGGAACCAACAGGATGCCCAATGACAGGGCCTGACATGGCATCTCCAAAAATCCAGTCTTTGAAACGATAGCATGGCAGCCATTTCAGAATTGGGATGGAATCCAGAAGCAGTGCTTTGGCTCGATCAGAACTGCAGGAAAACTTTTTTTCTACCTTCCTTTTCAGAACTGATTTCCAGGACTCCTTCTCTTTTTCACACTCTTCTAAAAGGAAGGGAATATCTGTCCCCATCTTAAAACCATCTTCTAATGAAACACTTTTACAGACCCCCTTAACTGACATAATGTCCACAAGCTTGAGCTGAAAAAAGACCAAAAAAGGATTAATCGGACAGTATGAATAAAATTCAAAGATGATAAGCTAGATTAAGATATGTGAGGTAGCTTTTTTTCATCATGATTTACTTACCCTTATGTACATCCCTGTATTATCATGATCTTTTTCTAAACTTTTGTTTTACCCACAAGGAAAGTGGATAGCAATTTATACAACCAACTTCCCTGACATTGTTATTACACACCAATCACATTTGACAGTGTAGAGTTAGAGCCATCCATGTACATGCCATCTCAAGGAACCTCACACAAAGACACTTAAAACATACCTTTTCCAAGTATGTCCCTGTCATTGAATATGTTTTACTTCTTTAAAACAAAAATGTGCTTTTATTTTTTTATGAATCAATCATGAGGTAGACTTATTTGGAACACGGGGATTAAATTGTATCATGGTACCAATTAAGCCCATGCAAGACTTTTTTACTTTTTCAAATACAAATTTAAGATATTTTATAAATAGTGTACATTAACTAATTAATGTGTTTTCAAATGAGAGATAAATCTTGCATTTTAACATATTATTTTCTTTTAAACCATATCAATATCTGTGAAAAACACCTATACCTATACGATTTTGGTGGGCTTAATGAGTGCATTTACTCTATATACAGCAGTACACAACAGTACTTTGGTTTCATTGTCAAATACTCATCATTGCAAAAGTCAATGAAGCCAAAATCACATCAAGAGCACTTTTACAGAAGAGATTTTTGTGCAGACCAAGGTGGATTTAAATTCACAGTTCGGTTTCATTTAATTGGTATAGGTAGCGGTTTTCTCAACTTGGGTAATTGTCTGTGCCATCATGAAAAGGTTAATGTGAAGTCAGTTTTCAATTAGTATGAAAGCAATTTAGCCAGCTCACAAATATGAATGCAATACAGTATATGATACATAAATTAACATCTATGTTTCCTTATGTTTCCCTTAGCTGACTTTTTCTTGTTTATAAAGAGAAATATGACCCAGACAACTTCCATCGAATGATATTGCTGTATTGCAGAAATAGAAACTGTTCTAAAATAGAATTCACTGTTGTGTGTTGTGTATACGCTGTCATGGCTGGTTGGGACGCAATTAACAAACTCAGATTAACATGGGAAAGATACCTTAAATTGTGTGTCAGCTGCATCACGTCAGTGTTTGGTGAGGTCATGGTCTAAGTGCCGCTTTTTACACTACATCGCCAGAAGCAGCGTGTAATTTTCCATTACACAGGTTAACAGATGAGAGCTTTCACACAAGGTGCAATAAGCAGCGTGTAAAGCCTTAGTTATGCTCCATGAAGTGGACTACATGCTTCTCCCCAAATGGACAGCATGCTTATACTCACAAGACGCTGCTGCACTATTCTTTGAAACGACAGAGGGCTTACTTCGGACTTCAAGTGTTCCTAAACCTTGGAAACAGCGGTAAAGAAGAAGTTTGTGGGAGAATTTAGTGAAGAAGAACAACAACAACATATATATCTATACACACGTTGGTTATGAAATCTCCCTCATCACTAAACGGCTGGATGTCAAAGTGGTGCCTGAAAAAAAATAATATAGGCTTTATAAATAATTGGAAAGGTTTCTGGGGCAAACCTGACCTGTTGAAAAGAGATCATGCTGCTCATCCCTCTTGGGGTGGTGCTCTTTATCTAGAAATATATATGGCACATGGTCTTAATGTTAATGTTAAACCTTGAGTAACTGGGGCCCAGGTCAGGGGAGCACACAGACTGTCTTAACTAACAGTCTGCCAGCCATCACATGTCACATAACACAGATAATTTACAGCACATAGAAATTCTGTCTTCTAAATATCACAAAATAGAGACCGTGTCTGTCCCCTGGACTAGCAATTACAAAAAACTGTGCAAACTTTGCAAGAGTAATTTAATAAGTGTTCAACAAATGAAACCAAACAAAATGTAGATAAATCCATTGATAATGCCTTTGGCTTGCTAAATAATAGATCTCTCACTAATAAAGCACTTTTTTAATGATATGATCACAGATCGTAAATTAGATGTGCTTTGTCTAACAGAAACATGGCTGAAACCAGATTATTATATCACCTTGAATGTGGAACCGAGATCACTCCAATCGAGGAGATCACTAGAGATAATATTAAGGAGATGTGTGAACTTGCAAAACTCTGTCAGACACTGTAATATGCTCTGGTCTCCTACCTGCTTACCCGTCACATAGGTCACATAAATCGTGTTGTATGTTCCAGCGGCCTTCAAAATGGCAGTTATTAGGCCACTCATAAAAAAGCCTAATCTCGACCAGGGAGAGCTGACAACTTTAGACCAATTTCTAATCTCCCCTTTTTATCAAAAATACTGGAAAAAGTTGTGTCTAGCCAACTCCAGACATTTCTAGCGAAAAATAGCATTTATGAAAAATTTCAATCAGGATTTAGGCCCCACCACAGCACAGAAACAGAGACAAATGACCTCCTTTAGCAACTGATCGCGGTGAAACCTCTCTTCTTATATTACTGGATGTCAGTGCAGCTTTTGACACAACAGATCATACAATTCTACTCGATAGACTAGAAAACTTTGTTGGCATTAGTGGTCAAGCCTTAGCCTGGTTTAAGACTTATTTAACCAACCGCTACCACTTTTTTGTGTTAACAAGGAAAAATCTTCCATTCTCAGGTAAAATACAGCGTGTCACAGGGATCAGTTCTTGGTCCTATTGTTTTTGCATTATATATGCTTCCCCTCTGAGATATTTTCCAGAAACACAACATCAACTTCCATTGCTATGCTGATGATACCCAGCTTTACATTTCCTCAGAACCTGGCAAAACCGGATCGCTTTTCTAGGCTAATAGACTGTATCAACAATATTAGAAAATGGATGGCAAACAACTTCCTTCTACTTAACTCCAATAAGACAGAGGTTTTGATTATTGAACCTAAAAGCTCCAAACAAGACACGACATCTCTATAGAAGGTTGCACCATTGTCCCATCTTCCGCAGTCAAGAATCTAGGTGTGATGCTAGATAAGGACCTGTCTTTCGATGGTCACATTTCCAAAGTGTGCCGTACCGCATTCTTCCACCTTAGAAACATTTCAAAGATGTGCCACATACTGTCTGTCTCAGATGCTGAGAAGCTAATCCATGCATATATGACCTCAATAATTGACTACTGCAATTCATTACTGGGGGGTATCATGCAAATCAAATAAATAAGCTTCAGCTGGTCCAAAATGCAGCTGCTAGAGTGCTTACTAGATCAAAGAAGTATGACCACATACGGCCCAATTCTAGCTTACACTGCATTGGCTGCATTCATTTCAAAATATTGTTAATTACATACAAAGCCCTAAACAGCTCTAGCACCTTTGTGAATTATTATCATCTTACAATCCATCACAGACATTGCTTTCCAAGAAAATAGTGGGCTGTTAATAATTCCAAGGATATCAAAAATCTAAAGGTGGTAGATCCTTCTTCTACCTAGTACCAAAACTCTGGAATGACCTTTCTCCCAGCAATGTCCGGGTTCTCGACACACTCGAAAGCAGTTTAAATCTAAACTAAAGACATCTCTTTAGCCACACATTCACCTAATTCAGATCATAACTCACTTAGGCTGCAATAGTTAGCCTAACCAGAACCAAGCACACATACACCAATTTTACTGTATGGCTTTAACATTACATGTGATGTTACGCCACGCTTAATGTTAGTCTGTTTTGTCTCCTTCTCTCTCACTCTCTTCCTCTCTCCCTTTCTCTCTCTCTTTCCCCCCTCTCTTCTCCGAGGGATCCCAACGAATACATTTTAAGTTCCAGCTGGCATTATTCTGCTCATAACAGTCCCGGCCCACATGAAGCCCATCCTGGTGATGCGCAGTGGATGACTGATCAAGACAACCGGCCACTTCCTTAACCCTAACCCACAGCTCTGTTAAATAAAAACAAAAATTATCACTATATATATAATTCATTTTACTTATTCACTTCTCTTAATAGATGCGATCAATAGCACTTTGTGTCCTCTATTACGGATCGCACATGCTACGGATTGCAACTGTAACATGTCACGTCAGGGTTTTTTTATCCATTAAGAAGTTTTTTAAATCCCTGACCACTGACTGTTATCTTTTATACCTGTAAAGCTGCTTACAAATAAGTGCTATACAAATAAAATTGAATTGAACTGAATTAAAAAGAGCTGCTCATAAAATGGAACGCAGCTATAAGAAAACAAAACTAGAGGTATTCCACTTAGCTTGGAAGGATAGTGTCTTAAAATTCAGAAAAGCCTTAAATACTCTAGATCTGCCTACTTTGCGTCATTAATAGAAGAAAATCAACACAATGCAATTTTTTTAGTGGCTAACTTAACAAAAAATAAATTGTCACTATCCTCAGATGCTGGCTATCAACATAGTAGTGATGAATTTATGAATTTCTTTACAAAAAAAATATAATATTAGAGAAAGAATTATAACTATGCAATCAGAGGCTATATTCCCAGAACAAACAGCACATTCCAGCCCTCCTACTGAGCAACTGCAATTATTCTCAACCATAGAAAAGGATGAACAGTTTTTAAATCATCTAAATTAGCAACGTGCATACTAGATCCAATCCCTACTACCTTATTAAGAGATGCCCTATGCTTAGTATTATAAACTCGTCTCTAACATTAGGATATGCCCCTAAAGCCTATAAGCTGGCCATTATTGTGCCTACTATTAAAAAACCACAACTTTGATCCTAGAGAGTTAGTAAACTATAGACCCCATATCGAATCTACCTTTCATTTCTAAAGTACTTGAAAAGGTAGTTTCATCACAGCTATGCTCCTACATCCAAAGGAATGGAATCTATGAGGAATTCCAGTCGGGATTTAGAGCCCATCACAGTACAGAGACTGCTCTTATCAGAGTTACAAATGATTTGCTCTTGTCATCTGATCGTGGCTGCATCTCATTACTTGTATTATTAGATCTTAGCTGCCTTTGACACCATTGATCACAGCATACTTTTTAAATAGACTTAAAACTTATGTTGGCATTAGTGGAATTGCATTAGAATGGTTTAAATCATACTTATCTGACCACTTTCAATATGTAGCAATAAACAATGAGAAATCTTACCGATCACAAGTCCAGTAATGGAGTACCACAGGGATCAGTTCTAGGACCTCTACTCTTCGCCCTGTACATGTTACCCTTAGGAGCTATAATTAAGAAACATGGAGTTAATTTTCACTGCTATGCCGATGATACTCAACTCTATATCTTCCCGAAGCCTCACGAAACACAGCAATTCACCAAAATGATGGAATGTATAGCTGACATAAAACCTGGATGAGGTTGTTTCTGTTGTTGAACTCTGACAAACCATTGGTTGTTAACCATTGGACCTAAAGCTCCACACTTAACCAACAACAAGAATATTATCTCACTATTGACGGGTTCTCTACTACTAAGCTGGCCATCAGCTAGAATCTGGTCATTTTATTCGACAGTACCCTCTCATTTGAAAGCCATGTTGCCAACACCTGTAAAATCAGCTTTTTTCATCTCTCAAAAGATAATCTAAACTGTGTCATATGCTGTCACTATCGAGTGCATTCATGACATCTAGACTGGACTACTGCAATGCATCATTAGGTGGCTGTCCAGCTAGCCTATTACAAAAGCTCCAGCTAGTTCAAAATGCAGTGGCTAGAGTTCTCACAAGAACAAAAAAGTTTTAACATATCAGCCCGGTACTGTCAACACTGCACTGGTTACCCATTACGCAACGTATTAACTTTAAGATCTTACTGACTCCTTATAAGGCTCTCGTATCGGGTTTAGCTCCTCAGTACCTGAGTGAGTTCCTAATACATTACAGTCCCTCACGTCCATTACGCTCTCAGGACTCTGGCCTTTTGGTAATACCTAGAATTTCTAAATCAAGTGGTGGTGGTAGATCATTCTCCTATTTAGCACCTAAACTTTGGAATAGTCTTCCTAGTGCTGTATGCGGAGGCAGACACACTCTCAGTTTAAATCTAGATTAAAGATCTGCAACATCTTCAGTGGATTCAAATATCTTTATTGTTACCCTGATGCTGCAAATGGGAATTTCTTATTGTTTTAACTATTTCCTTAAGCCACTTTCTATTTTGTGTAGCTCAGCAATCTTTTAATGCACATCAGGACTACATTATTTCATTTTACCCATTGTGATGAATGATAAGGATATTTGGCCTTTGTTTTACTTAATATTTATTCTTTTGTGAAACAGAAAGTCATGACTGGACAACATCATGTTTCTAGTCACCTTGGTGTGCTAAGAAAATGTAAATATCAACGGGAATATACTTCAGAAAAGTTTTACTCATAAGTATTTTTAGGGGTGCCAATAATTGTGTCCAATGTGCACTTAAGAAACCCCCCCCACACACTTTTAATTGTTTTTGCTTTAATGAAACATTGTATTTTTGTGATTTTTTAAAATAAAGATCAAAAGCAGAAACAATGCAGATTTATTTTTACAACCGTCTTTGCTCATATTTAACAGGGGGGCTAATATTTTTGTCTTCAACTGTATATGGAGAAAAAAACCTTGGGAGAACCCAAGCTCACTTGGAGGGTCATTTCTCCTCTGACGCATCACAGCTGCAGTCAGTAATTTGATAAAAATTATTTGATTTAAAGTCGTGTACTAAATTTGCTAAAGTTTGAAGCCGTGTAGGTCTGAGTTGATCTGGATTATTAGTTGTGATTGAATTTAACAATGTGTTTGTGTGTATGGTAAACTAGGTAGTAGTTAAAAGGCTAATTTTATAATTTTCTCCATCATTAAAACATTAATTTGAATGTTAGAAGTACTTACTATTAGATTTATTACATTTACAGTCATTTTAAATACTATTACCACTTAGATACAACAATAAGGCACAGGTATGTACAGTACACAAAAATCCACTAAAACTTACCTTATATCTAAAGCATTAACAGTATACTTTTAAATAATGCATTTAAAAAACTTGATAAAAAACTAAGAAAAGGTTTACTTTTTTCTGAGAGCACACTCAAAATCATTTTAAGTGTTAGTGCTAATAGTGTATTTAAATGCATTTAAGTGTGTATTAGTACAAAAATATTTATAAATAGTACATTAGTAACACATTTGTCATAAAATGAATTTAATTTGAACTTATGATTAGTACATAAAAGTCTACTAAAAATGAACTCATTGTATTCAAAGCACACTTTTAAGAAATACACTATCTGTATACTTTAACGGTAGTATACTTTATTTCAATACACTAAAAATCTTTTTAAGTATAAGTGGTTTTTAAAGTGTTTTTCTTAAAGTGTTAAGTAAGTGGTTTTTAAGCTTTTTAAGTGCACTTAAGTACTACTGAAGTAAAAACATTGCAGGAAACAGGCCCTTCGACACCGACTTTGGGGACCCCCGCCTTAAGAACTACTTAGTAATTAACCTAGTGGTGGAATGATGGTAATGGTGAAATAGTCCCTGTGACATACTGGTAGAATAGCACATGGCTCTTATCCAATCCGGTTTGAGAACCAGAAAGAACTGTATTGTATTGTATTGTATTGTATTGTATTGTATTGTATTGTATTGTATTGTATTGTATTGTATTGTATTGTATTGTATTGCATTGTATTGCATTGTGCTTAAAATGCTTAATCCTAGTCTTACGGAGCTTTAATAATTGAGTTGTGGATAATGCACCGAATTCTACATCACATTTAACATTTGGAAGCATCCAGCTCCCTGGCGATTCACATAGCCTTATTAAATTCACGAATCTCGAACTTCTGGTCAACTTTATCCAAGTGCTACTGAAGCACAGCCCGTCCTGCTTAAGAGATGAGGCGGCAGATAAGATTCTGGTAAAGTTATAACATTTTATCATATTGCTTAAGGTAGAGGCCAATCACTTACTTTAAAAGAAAGTATGTTTTACTTTTAATGCCATATACGCAAACGATGTCACCTGTTATTAAAGTTGCGAATGCAATGAAACGCTCCCCCTTTGTATCCTTTATAATTAATGGATACACAGATGCGTCTATGGATTAAATCAATTAAATGAAACTTTCCTATTGATTTATTATAATGGAATTTTAAGGTATTGTAGTTTAAATAACGAGAACAAAAATGTTTACTAAATGAATGTTGATGATGTAATCAATAACGTCAAGTTGGTAAAAGTAAATCTAAATATTTGGTTGAATAATATACTAGTAATGTTTTTTTATTCTCTTCATTATTAAAATAATAACATTTATGCTGTTAATTACAGTAATAGTAATTAACAGCATAAAATGTTATTATTTTAATAATGAAGAGAATAAAAAAAAATATGAATAGGCTTTTGACAATTATCTAAAATATGCGGCTAAGAAATTGCTATTTTAATTATTTTTTGGTGGGGCCAGTAAAAAAAACTCTTAGCATTGAGCCCTGCAAGATCATTTATTTGGTACTAAGTTTTTATGTTACCACATATCATCCCCCAATAGGGGTGGGACGTTCATAAAATCATCGGTTCAGTTTGTATCACAGCTCTGTGGTCAAGGTTTTCGGTTCGATTCGGTATACACTGTTAGTGGGGGGGTTCTCCCTTTTTAACACTTTAGAAATACCATATATATCAACATAACATATATAGCCTTAAAATCTACTTCATATTTACAGTATTTAAAAATAAGTAATTCTTAAAGGTCATGTAATCAAAAAGAAACTGGAAACAATGAGGCAGCTTGATCTTAGAAATGGACACATTATTGTAGTTGACCTGCTGCACTCCACACTCCTAACATTCGCGTCCGTGCCAACTGATAAAAACATGCTTGGTTGAGCCGAACAATACACACGTGTCTCGAACCGTGACAATTGAATGTAATGGTTCGGATTTTTTCATGAACCGTGCCACCCTATCCCTCAAATATTCTCTCCAAATGAATTAACGCCATAGATTTTTAGACTTGGTCCTCAAAAAGATTATGTTTAAAAGTTGATCATTTGTTTTAAAATTTTATTCTCATACGCATCACTCTTTATATTGAGAATTTTAAACATTACTATTTTTACAACAATAAAAGTGTTTAAATTAATGTCAATCATCTCCTGATAAAAACAATGTTTTTGTTTTTCACTACAGAAAACACACAGTTGAAGTTGGTCTCATTGCTTTAGATTTCAGTCATTTTAATAGATGATAAAAAACGTTAGCAATCCTTTGCGCAATAACTTATTGCGGTATAAGACCATAGTTCTTAACGGCATACAATTTTGTAGTATACTTCTTTTAAGTTATCTAGTATCTCATAATTATCTAATATAAATTAAGAAAACAACTAAAATCTCATGTCATATAACGTTAACAGTGATGTGATTCATACAGTACTGCAGTAGTTCATGAATGGCACTATTGATAACACTGATGCCAAACTGCAACGTGTACAAGCGAGCCCAAATATTGCTGAAAGAAAAAAAAAGTTGCACAGATTAAATACTGAAAACTCACCTGAGACCGGGTGTGCAGTGAGATCGTTTTAGTTATTCACAGACATCCAGGAGAACAAATAATGACACAAAGTTATACTGCATGTACACAGTTGTTACTCAACTCCAGGATCTCTTCCGTCACATATAAAGCCATTCGAGTTAGTAAAGTCACGTGGACAAACCCAGTAGGTGTGTTCGATTGTACGTCAACGCCGCCGCCATCTTAGCTAGGTCAACATTTCCACAACTCTCATAACTGTGTGCTGCTTGGGGCTGTGCAAGCTAATTTGTTCCCCTGAGAAATTTGTTCCCTCGGACCCCGAGAGGTAGCTTGTTTAACTGCCTTATCCAAAGTTGTTATCATGATATCTTGTTGTATCGCTAATTCCAGCTGCGTTAGCTGTTGCTAGCAGCTCCGTTAGCTTGTTTTAGCCAGCTAAATACAAAATAAATGCATTAAAAATAATGTGTTAGAATAAAGATTACAGTTATATACCTTACAATTAAAATATCTAACTTAATTTCTGGTTGTTAGAAATTAAAGGTAAATCTCTCAAAGGTAAAGCTTTATTCAAACAGACATGGTTTAATATTTTTTACAGTAGATACATTTGTAATTGTTGTAAATATTTTATTTATACAACAATAAAAACGTGTATAAATGTTGTATAAAAAGAATTTGACTTTATAAAAGATAAAGAATTTGTATGAAAGTAAGTTAAATATTTTTGGTAACACGTATAAAATGTAAAACTTCTAAATCTGCACTTTCCAATTATATTTTGCTTATTATGATCAATATATTCTGACAATTTAAAACGGAAAATATTAGAACAGATTCAAATCTCTGGTCCTTCTGATTAAAGCAGCATATTTTGTTTCTCAATCTTTCCTGAAAAAATCCTTGAAAGCTATATTTCGATTTTGAACTACAGAGCTATACCTTTTTTATTAGTAATACCAACGAGAGAATACAGAATGACAAGTTTTTATATGCCAGGGGTGAGATAAAAGACTATAGGTCTTATCAGTCTCAGAGCTTTCCTAATATAAGTGAAAGTTTAAATTTATATATTTATATATATATATATATATATATATATATATATATATATATATGTAGGGAAGATGTAATGTGCTCTCCCTGCCATTGGGGGGAGCTGTCTGTTGTGTTTCTTTGGGGGAGTTGCCCTTTCCTTACCCCTACATTCTTATTTCCTTTATGAAAAGGTAAGGAAGGCTATCACTGTTGTTCCATAATAACTGTTAAAATTCTCTAATTATATTAGCCATCCATGGTTTTTAAAGGAAATATATTGATGTTAACAAAGTTACTAAAGAGTATGTTAGATTATTTTTTTGATAGATTGTTTTGCATTTCTGATATTATTGCATGTTTACTATGTTCCATGTGGCTGAGTATATTTTTGTATTTTATGTTGTGTTTAAGGTTTAATTGTGTATTTTATGGTTTTATTGTTCCTATTTTGAATACATCCAGCATTTAGTTTTGTCACATGTTGTAGTTTATCTTTCCTGAGCAGTGAATTTACTATTGAGCTAGCTGTGGTTTTAACTTTGTTGCTTCCCATTATGGATTCTTGTGTATTGTAATTTTGGAGTTAATTTGAAATGACTACATTCTTATTTCCTTTATGAAAAGTGGCTGAACTGGAAAAGAAGCCTAATAAAAGAAAGCTGCTCAGCATTGACTCTACCAGCGACTTTGGTGTCCTTCCTATTTACCTCCCCTCCAAACCAACACAAGCACGCAGAGACAGTCAGGGAAACACATCAACGAAGAGGGTTACATATATATATATATATATATATATATATATATATATATATATATATATATATATATATATATATATATATATATATATACACACACACACACACACACACACATATATATACTGTATATATATATATATATATACTGTATATATATATATATATATATACATATATATATGTAATTTGCATGAAAGTAAAGAGAGGTACAGTTTCACCTGTCTTGGCTCATTATCTGTAATGCCATCCCACCGACACGCAGAGGCGCTAATCATGAGGTAATTACACAAGGCACCTGGAGAGATGGCAACGCCCACAGACATGAGTCCTAAACCCAAACAAATCATCCAGATTCATGGTCAGATTTATTGATTTTACAGCATGTTTGGGCGATAATGCGCTGCACAACCAGGGACGTGCTTTAGGTTTGCTTGCAGAGTGATGTTAAAGTCAGTTTTACATTTAATAAAAGGATCGCGAATCCAGAGATAAACTGCTTTATTGTGTAAACTGCAGCCAGTGAAGCTTATCTGACCAGTAAGTTTTCTTTCTTTATTTTTATCAAACTTTAACATGTAGATTTAACCATAGATTTTGCAGCACTAAATAGCATTTGTATAAACACAATGATATGGTTACTTTAGTTAAACCATGATTCATTTTAGTTGACATGTTGTTTTATATAAATATGTACATCCTATTGGGACTGTATTTCCACCTGCAATAGGCTATGTTTATGGCTTGAGTTTGTGATAACACCATATGTACATGTGCCTGTATGGCTAAAGTTGTTTTTTGTTATGCATGGGCATTATTAGTATTAGTGGTGGGTAATAATCACTATTATTATTAATAAGACGGTATTTTTTTTTAATTGTTTGTTATGCATGTAGTTTACTGGTACACAAAATAACGCTTTTAACAATTCTTTTACATCTTTCATCTTTTAAAGAATGTATATCTGCATCACTGGATCAGCATACTTTTAAAGCATATGATGATCACTTCTTCAGTTGCTTCTTGTTTTTAAAAATGACACAAACATGTAACTTTGTGCTTAGAAATGTGCCTCTGACACTTATTATTTATATTTTGATTAATGTGCACTAAACAAAGTTTTGCAAATAAACTACAAATAAAACATTTAAAGCTTATCACATTTTTTTTTCTCTCCCTCACAAGATTCCACTTTGATAGGCCCATTAGGGGTTGGGTCTTTGTCTCCCAGGTGTCAAATGTATCAATATTCATGACTATTGACACTCCTTCTCATATGGCCTTTTCACAACAAAAAGTCTCTTACAAAAGTACAATCACTATAGTGTTTTATGTAAATAAGTGAGCAGAATGAGTTTCACATCTTTTGAAGCAAACCCCTCTAGTCTACAAAATTCAGTAGTCAAAAAGTCTTGTGAACATAGGTTTTAGTTTGTGCTTTGTGTCCTTATTTCAATGACTTAAATATTTTATACTTTTACTAACCACACATAAACATCTCAAGAACACAAGTGTACTCATTTATTTTTATTACAGTACAGTGATGTGTGACTTCAACCATTAATGTGTTTATAAGATACTGAGAAAAAATGTCAGGGCATGTCAAAACTTCTCCAGTGTCACAAAACACCCTCAGACCCCAGAGGGTTAAACATGAAGCTAGCATGATTTAGCATGAAGCTAGCATGCTTTAGCATTACGTTAGCATGTTTTTGCATGAAGCTAACATGATACACCATGAAGTTAACATGTATTAACATTAAGCTAGCATGTTTTAACAGGAAGTTACCATGTTTTAGCATGAAGCTAACATGTATTAACATTAAGCTAACATGTTTTAACAGGAAGTTAACATGTTGTAAAGATGAAGTTAAAATGTTTTAACATTATTTAGCATGAACCTAAAGATGATTTAACATGAAGCTAACATGTTTTAACATAAGGCTAACATGTTTTAACATAAGGCTAACATGATTTAACATGAAGCTAGCATGTTTTAGAATTAAGCTAGCATGTTTGAAGCATGAAGTTAGCAAGATGTTTTAAGCATGAAGTTAGCATGTTTTAGCATGAAGCTAACATGTTTTAACATAAGGTTTACATTATTTACAACTAATCTAACATGTTTTAGCATGAATCTAGCATGTTTAAACATGAAGCTAACATTGTTAACATGTTTTAGCATTATGCTAACTTGATATAGCATGAAGCTAACATGTTTTAGCATGAATGTTAATTTATGAATTTTAAGAATGTAAGAAGTCTATGGGATTTTTAAGCCCAAATTTTTGCCAGATCCCTCTAATGAACATTGTAATGCAGCCCAATCACAAGCAACCCGAAATAGACCACCTTGAAAGTAGTTGTAGCTTGAAACTGTAGGAGGAGATAAAGGCAAATGCTTAGCATGTAGCTTGCATGTTTTAGCATGATTTAACACATTTTAGCATGATTAAACATTAAGATAGCCTGATTTAAGCAGCAAGCTAGCATGATTTGGCATTAAGCTAACATGATTTAGCATTTTTTAACATAAACCTAGCATCATTTGCCATGAAGCTTACATGTTTTAACATGAGCTATCATGAGGTTAGCATGTTTTTAAATTGAAGTTAGCATGTTTTACTATTAAGCTAGCATTAAGCTAGCATTTTTAACATGAGGCTAGCATTATTTAACACGAAGCTAACATGTTTTAGCATGAAGCTATCATGATTTAGCATAAAGCTCACATGTTTTAGCACAAAGTTAGCATGATTTTTAATTTAATTGTTACGTCTTCCTATTTGGCTGTTGTTGTTGTTAATATAATTTGCGTCTAGGGATTAAGTAAGTCAACATCAAGAAAATTAATAAAGAAAAATTAAAGATGTTTTAGAATCATGGAGGCTGTCTGTTACAAAAGGAATAGGATGAGACCAAAATTACTTATCAGAAATTCTTTAGTAAGAAATTATGTTCATCAAAACAAACACTTGATTGCTTTTTTGTATTTACAATGACGTTAGGAGCATTCGAGATTAAGGCAGGATATATTTACAAAATATACACAACATTGAAATGAGGAAGAAAAAAAAAAACCTCAACAGTGTGAGACGTGAGCGGAGCTGAAAGCAAAGAAATGAGTAAAACAAACACACATACTAACTCCAGCAAATTCAACGCTAATCTAAACAAAGAAAACTAAAAAAAAACAAATCTTCAGCGTAAACACCAACTAACTACGTTCACTAACAAAACATAAATACAAATATTAGCTCCCGCTCTGTTGGACTTGGCATTTAATTCCTCAAGTCCAGTGTTCGCTTATTTAGGAAGGAAGACTCAAAAATATCTTTAAAAGGATTTATTTTAACAATCAAAAGTATATTGAAGAATATCACACTTGAAGAAAATATGCAGAGCTCTGGGTTCAATTCTGTCCCTGATTATATAATCCTAGGAGTCCACCAATCGAGCAATACGACCGAATGAACTCCGTCTATCCCTCAAAACCCAATTTTTATGGTCTCCTCTCCCCAAGGTTAGCAGCTGGCATCTCTCCACCCTTCCAGTGGGCATCTTCTCATATTTGGTCATTGTTATCTTCTGCTTAGTCTGCAAAAGATAGATCTTGGTCTGCACAAATTCAGGGTTAAGACACATACTTGGAGTGCTTAGGGCACTTTGACCTAAGATAGAATACTCTATATATGGTTATACCAGTCCTTCTCTCTCCTTGGTAAATTTCCACTGGCAAGCATTTCATACAAGCACACAAGACTATGAATATATAAAAGCAAATAGTGATTAATATCGTTTTACTGATTAATGTTATTGTAATGATTAATATCAACACCAGAATATATGAGAGTAAATAATGGTTATTAAAGACACAAGAATATATCAGAGTAGATAATGATTAATGTTGAACTCTGTAAAAGAAAGTTAAAACATTTATGAATACAATTCCCCCTAGTGTTTTTATACAAGCGATAATCTATATGTTGCTTTGTGTAGGTCATGTGACATACTAACCTTGTCTCAACACTATGCGTCAAGAGATGAGTTTAGCCAACAGCTCTCGATGAGAGAGTGTGAATCAAATCACAGCATAATCGGGCGAATAGTCTGAGACAAATCACAGTGGAACAAATACAACATGTAGAAAAAGGGAGCGCTTAGGAATAACTCAAAGTAAACCAACAAATCATAACTACAATATAAACTCGAAAAGGATGGACAGCGTGACAAACAAACGAGAGCAATCAAAGGAAAACGCGCTCTCTCGTCTTGCGTCACTTCCGAGTCCTTATAGGAAACTGAGGGAGAATGATTGGTTCAGCAATGTGTCGTCGTCATAACGTCCACAGGGAAGATCAATCTGCTGATGTCCAATCGAAGGATCTAAAAGTAATAAGTGTCAAAACAAGGCAAATAGAAGAAATAGAAAAATAAACATCTCCCCACAGCATTATGGGACGTAACATTAATATTTTGGCACGGAAGGGAAGCCAACCTAGTCACCCCAGAGGGGGGAGATGTTGGCGGAGTAGCACATGACTCGTCTACAGAGAGGAGTAGCACGTAATGCAAGCGATACTCCCGGGGGGGGACACCTTAACCCCATCAGCTCCAAAGAGTCTGTCCCTTTTAACAGGTTTATGACCCTTTGAGGCTAGCCAGGGGAGACCCCCTGAGTTTTAAAGGATTTCAATGGACATGGTAGGAATAAACTTAAACATCTTAAAACAATGTAGGAAAAATCCTTTTCCCTTTGTATGCCACAAAATGGGTCCTAAAGTACAAGTATGTATAGTGTTTGTTTATACTTTGCTTTCTGTAAATGTTAACCTTGCTTTAACCGGTAGATATGTAGGTTGTGTTAGGTTTTAATTCTGTACATGCAAGTGAAAGAAACTTAATGTAATCCAAACACTGCCATATTTACTACACATAGAAAGCTTTTAACATTTCCTTTCCTATGGTGCATGTTATGTTACCATAACATGCATCATATTCTTTTTACAACAATATGGCTTGATATTTGCACATGTGCCCTAAAGCCATGAGCCTTCAAATAAGCTGGGAAAAGGAAAAAAAAGCCTTACCCCACTACAGAACCATTGGTCAGTCTTATCATCATAGGGTGTGACCTTTTTGAGGATAAAACTGCAGAGCAACTTCAGATCGCCCTCTTCCCTTTCTGGCACTCTTCCCTTTCTGTCCCTGCTTGCTTCATGTCAACTGGGTCCTTCTAAGTGCCCTTGGGGTTTTAGCCCTTTTAGGGTCCTTTGATGATGAGCTAGAAGAAGCCTGCACCGGACCCCTAAGTTTGTGCCAGGCTGCGGCCTTGTCTTTCCATCTGTCAAAGACCCTCTGCCTCAGACTGGTCATCGCATCTTTCTCATCGCTACAACTAAGATCAACCAGAGCCTCAACAAACTGCATCAGGCCACTTCCTTTTGATGGGCAAGACATGCAAGTATCATACTTAGTATTATTAATGGATGCATAGAGCATCATTAATTCTTTTTACAAAGGTGCTACAGAAATAGGAAACTGATGGTTTGTTCAGGCTGTTGATCTGCTGAATATCAAATACTGCCATGAATTCATATTGTATTCTTCTTTCTGTTTCAACTTCTTCTAATGCTAAACTGTATGCATGTGTGTGTGTGTGTGTATGTGTGTATATGTTAGGATAGAATTTGTTTAGTTTAGTGAATAAAGTCTTGTTTATATCACACATGATGTTGTTTGAAGTTTATGCCCTAATCATGTGGATTATAAGCTACATGCTCTTAATCATTTAGTATTTCCCTAAATCAAGTATTTTATCCGAATACTTAGAATCTATCATAATGAATAATAAATATTTACCCATTGGGGTCATATTTGTTTCCCCTACGGAGGGGATGGTGAAGAATATTTTAACTGTTATCTTTGAACAAAGCTTCTGATGAGTATAATCAATAAAATGCTGTTATTTTAAACCTATATGTATTAATCATGATTTGCTTATGGCTTAGCAGAAGTATTATTCCATCCTAGCATATGTGTGTGTGTGTGTGCAGCATAGTGTGATAGCAAAGTGAAAAACATCTGCTCGCATAACTGTTTCATTTTTATGTAAGGAGTTGTTTTTGAGTTAGCGTGAGGGGCCTTGGGCACCCACGCATGTGATAACCTTGAGAAGGTTCTTTGTGTACAGGATAACAGGAACTGAACGAAGGACGTGGTCAGCTGAGGATGACTTACGAGAAATCATCTGATTCTGGGGAAGAGACCGCCTCAACTCAACTTGTTTAACTATGATTATAAATACTTGGGTCGAGGGAAAAGGCGAGCAGTCTCGGAGTGCCTGAGCATAAGCCTCGCATAGGATTGTGTAATTAGGGACAGTTGAGACCCAGAGCTCTGTATGCTTTCTTCATATGATTTGTTTTAATAAATACTTAAACTACATCCACTCTCCTGATTTATTGAGCACGCGGACTTGAGGAATTATTGCCAAGTCCAACAATTCTTATAATTCTTACTTCTTTTGGTGGAGAATGCAAAAGTGTTTAAATAATACTGTTCACCACGGAATCGCTACGTTATTGGTGGAGACACAGGCAGTTTTAAACATTGTATAGCGAAAATAGGAACAGTGTTATTTAAAACACTGTTCTGTTCCAGGGAATAATTATTTATGGCTCAATGGAAATACATGCAGATAAAGGTTATTAACTTTATGTATTTTTTAGCATTACCTGGTGCAGTAAAATTAACAACAGTGGCCTCTAGAGCACTCGTTCGCCGAGTGTTCAATCAATCGTGTGATAACTTTTAATGAATGCGTTATTCTTCTGGCCTTGATAAATAACGGTCCGTGCTCAATACAACAATACTACAAAGCCGGTAACAGTATCGCACAGTTTAAGGGATGTCTTATGAGCATTAAGCAGAGACAATCATGAGTGAATACAAATGAATGTTTATTAACTAAGCTACTAAAACACAATAGCAACTAACTAACATAAAACACATAAACACACATACAAGAGAAAGCATAGAAAATAAAGAAGAGTAAAGAGTGGCACATTAAATCAGCAGAACACTTCTGGACAAACCACCGGCTTTTCTCTACATAAAGTTCACCTTTGTAACAAAGGGGCAATGCTTAAACAGCTGTTGAATGGTGATAAATAGGATACTTGCATTGAGCGGTTGCATCGGGCAGGAATCCTGGTGTGCAGAGAGAGAGATATATATATATATTCAAATTGGACAGTTTATTCTTGCTCATCCTAGAGAATCTCTTTGATGTGTTAAGAATGTTCTTCTCTAGTCCTCTCTGCAAATCTCCAGGGGGCCTGGAGAATCTCAGGGAGTTGAGCTGGGGGTCACTCTCTCTGGGGGAGGCCAGAGAGGTGCCAAAACTGACCTACTGAGTTAAGTAACAACCGACAGGTTATCACTTAACCCAGACTTTCTGGAGCCAAAAGGGGTTCTGTTGTGGACCCCCCCAATGGTTTAACAGTTTGTGTATAATTTTATGATCCTTTAAAGAAATCCAACATTTGTCCCGGCCAAGTCTCTACACCATATTTAATTATGATATGCCAGTATGCATTTGCGAGGACAAACTTCTGTGCTAAGCACCTTAAAAGAAGAAGGTAACTGATTTAATGATGACCCGTGTTCTAAGTTACGGCTCTGCAGCACTTAACAACGCTTCGTCAGAGCGTTTTTCCACATCAAACGTGGGACCCTTTAGCTTGAAGTCAGGTTAAGGTACATTACCTCAAACTAACAAGAGAGGGTTGTTGTCTTAAGTGTCTAACACTTCTCCTGTTACATCTCTGAATTTCTGACTTCCCTTTAATTTGTTTGGGGCGCTGACACCACCTTGTGGGTATGCTTTGTCGATCTCTTTGTTTTTCAGCCGATTTGATCCGTCTCTGTTCTCTTCACTGGTTCTAGTATGCGATACTATTACCCTGCTCTATGCTTCATCATGACTTATTAATTATTTCTATTTTGAACAAAACAATAATTAATGTCTCTCTTGCTGTTCCCTGAGTTATTAATTATTACTCAAAACAATAATAACAATTAATTTTTCTCTATTGCTGTTTTCTAATTCACTAGTTATTGTTGTTTTAACAACAATAATGATTAATTTGACTCTACTGCTGTCCCCTGATCTATTAGTTATTATTATTTGAAACAATAATAAGAATTTATATTGTTTTGTTGCTGTTTCATTGACTTCATTGACATTGCCATAGTAATAATTATTGCCACTTTATTGTGAAGTCACTCTTGTTTCATGCTATCCCTCTTGCTCCTAGTCTTCCCTCATAATTACATGTATTTAGGGATGTATTTAATTAAATTCAAACTTGTATTAAATCAGTTACCTTCTCCTTTTAAGGTGCTTGGCACTCTTATTACAGTAACATTTTAATTAACCATGTAGCTATTTGACATGCTATCCAGTCAGCCTTCGTTTCCCTATAGGTAGTTCTCCCTCTAGTGCTGGGTGGTGAAGCGATGGTTTCTCCAGTGTGGGCCATCTGTGGCTGGGCCTGTCTGGCCCGGCCCACCTGGCGCCGACAGTATGCAACCTCGGGCGGCTCCGTCCCCCACTTGCAGCCGGGCACTCCAATCACTGGCAACCACACTGGTCGACACGTGAAGGGCAATTTTGGGCAATCCCAGTCTTGGCCGTGGCAGCTGGTCGCTGCCACACCTGAGTGCGACTCTGCGAGGCAGCGGGCGCTCGAGGTGTGACAGCCATATCTGCTGGCACAAAAAGGGCAATTCTGGGCAAGACCCAACTTTCGCTGTGGCGGTCAGACGTTGGCACTTTGAGCTAAATCAACAATTCCCTACGGAGAATGGCGTGTTAATGACCTATTCCACAACTTTCGCTACAAACTCCATTTTGCCAAGATCTGCATTGAACTGTGAGTCACCACTTCAGCATTATGGCCTGCCCTGCATGACGACAACCAGACGTTGGGACTTTTGGGCACGGCCTGGTTGTGCTAAAAGTCGTAGCTGTTTGAGTGGTCGCCATCAGGGTGTGGTAAGGGGACCCCTGCTGTCGTGTGTTCGGGTGGGCCGGGAAGATTACCCGACCATGGGGTCCCACCTGGGTGACTTAAACGCACCACCCAGTCTAGTTAAATAAAGTACACTCTTATTTAGTCACTAGAGGGCCAAAGAGCAACAGCAACACTCTACCTCCAAACTGTTTGGCCTGCTCTTGCTACCTTAACTCTTGGCCAGCCCCTTAGGCAACACAACACCATAGCACCCTCTACCTGCTGGGCCCGTCATAAAGCCTAGATCGGCTGTAGCTCATTCAGGATAGGGAAACACTTACTCCTTCTCTATTCTTATAGTCTACTTTGACTTTCTACCTCTCTTTTCTACCTCTTTATAAGAGACCGCACCTGTACTATGAGGAGCCATCAGGAAATTCTTGGTAAAAACATTGACAAACCCAATAGCCTAAGTCATTAAATGACCCCTGTTGGAAAGTTTTTTCAGCGAAGACCAGGAGACTTGGATTTCCTTGAGCAGTAGTCTTTATTGTAGATAGCGAGTCTTCAAATCAGAGCAAGTCTGATTTGAAGTATAAACACATTGCATATATAGCCATTTGAGGGGGCAGTACCCTCAAAATGGAAAACAAAGAAACAATACATGAAAGGGGAGTAGTAAGCCCATTCCAAATCCTGAAGTTTCACCCATCCTGAACCAAATCAACATAACTGTCTCACTCAGGCCACTTCATTATCATAGAAGTAAAGAGTAGCTCACACCTTAGGCTGACATTCACACTTGACCTAGACCTTAGACTGGGTTATGAGCAAATGGCCACCAAGTCACACAATAGAACAAATGGCACAAAGAGTGACCTGATAGCCTTGGCTGCCTTGCCCAGGTACTAGAAACCTCTTAAATTATCATTTGGCTGTTAAGCATTTGTTATTTGATTTGGTTCCTAAATACTAAATACAAGCAGTACATATAAACAATAAAAGATATTATAAAAACAAAGATTTAAAATTATATTCCCACACCCTAGGTTGTAGAACACCAGCTGTTTTACTGAGAGCCATTTCCCTGTACCTTACCACACCAATTATCCCCACTTTCACAGCTAGGATAATAGGGTGTCTAGTTTAAGTCCACTAGCAGTTGCACCCATTAACTGCATCTCCACGCAGCCTACACAATTAACTCGTGGACTTGCATTGGTTTCTTGTGCTCTTCTCTCTCCACCTGTGTGCCCCTATGTCAAGATCACCCAGCCTTGCCACACATGGGGACCAGCCAGAGGCCTGACCGATCGCCCTCCTTTCCAGGACCACCAGTGCCCTTCAGCATCTCAGCCAAGAGCAACGGGACGACGACCTGAGATGGCAGGCGGCCCATGATCCAGCCAAGAGCTACAACCACAGAGTGTCAGCCAGGATCATCAGCGCCGCCACAACCTCATCGCCCAGACCAAAGCTCAGTAAAGGACACGTCACCCAGAACAAAGCCCAGAGGGACCATGACTATGCTCAGAACCGCCCGGACCAGCTGGAACCCAAGGTGACAATGAATGAAGAGGACCGGGAGCTCTGGGAGGAGACGCCTTTGAGGAGTTTCAAGACGCCTTTGCAATGCCCCACAGAAGCTAGGCGCAGAGAGCAGCTGGAGAGAAAAGCCAGAGAGGAGCTGGCAGTAACCTCGAGAGCAGGCAGAAGCTCTCTTAGTAATGGCCCAGGCAGAACGACACAAACCATGCCACAGCCTGTGAAGGCCATCTGCAGTCAAAGCTGAAGCCAAATACCAGCTTAGCAAAAAATATACTGCATGATGAACAAACAAAAAAAACTGTGTTATGTAGAGACTTGGCCGAGCCAAATGTTGGATTTCTTTAAGGGATCATAAAGTTAGACAACAAACAACAAATTCCTAGGTGGGGGGAGTCCACAACAGAACCCCTTGTGGCTCCAGAAAGTCTGGGTTAAGTGATGACCTGCCGGTTGTTACTTAACTCAGTAGGACAGTTATGGCACCTCTCTGGCATTCCCCAGAGAGGGTGACCCCCAGCTCAACTCCCTGAGATCTTCCAGATTTGCAGAGAGGATTAGAGAGACACATTCCAAACACCTCAAAGAGACTCTCTAGGATGAGCAGGACTGAACTGCCCAATTTGTATCTATCTATATATATATATATCTATGTGTGTATTCCTCCATAATCACTTGTTACCCTGCCATAGTTATTGCATGCATTTCAGTGTCATCGAAGTTTAACTGTTATTTCATGACAGATATACACTAATGAATGAATAACCATGTGCCTTACTTCATCTCTCTCTCGTGTGTGGTATCAAAATGATCCACAAATTATTTCCTAAATAATGATGCATAGTACATAGTCATGGCGTTCATCATACTCACTTTACAATAAGTTAATGTGTTCGGTGCAAACAGGACATAATGCCATACCTGTGTAAATCAAAGTCACAGGGAGAGACAAAGGAAATTTCTCCCGCGCACCCATGGCCCCTCGTCATTGGTCAAAGTGACCTAACGGAGGCGTGGTAGCTGTGTCTTTAAGACCGACATGCAGCGGATAACTCGTTGCTCAGAAACTTGGAATCGATCCAACTTCGTGGGACCTGCCCCTTCTTCAGGACAGACTTTCCGGCAACTTTACTTCGGCAGACTTCGACACTTCTCGCGAAACTTCGCCCTCAGAACGGACTTCGCGAATCCACTGGGACACTCTCTCTCTTTCTCTCCGCGCACCAGAATTCTTGCCGATGCAACTAACTGTTCAATGCAAGTATCACAATTCAACAGCGCTTAAGCATTGCCCCTTGGCTACCAAGGTGAACTTTTGTAGAGAAAACCCAGTGGTTTGTGTTCTGCTGATTTAATGTGCCACTCTTTACTCTGAATTTTCTATGCTTTCTTGTATGCAGTGAATGTGTATGTGTTTATGTTAGTTAATCGATATTGTATTTCAGTAGCTTAGTCAATAAATTTTCATTTGTATTCACTCATGATTGTCTCTGCCTAATGCTCATAACACATCCCTTAAACTGTGCAATACTGTTACTGGCTCTTTAGTATTACTGTATCGGGCATAGACCGTTGTTAATCAAGGCCAGAAGAATAATGCGTTTATTGCACCAGGTAATGCTACAAAATACATATAGTTAATAATCTTTATCTGTAAGTATTTCCATTTGAGCCACAAATAATTATAACCTGAAACTGAACTGTGTTTTAAATAACACCGTCCTAGTTTCACTATATAACTAGTGAATATGCTGGGGAGTGTTTAAATAACACCATCCCCACAGAATCACTACAGTTAGGACAAAGAAAAAGGGACAAAGAAACCTTACCCCACTACATTTGGTCATACACTACCATTGGTCAGTCTTATCTTTATAGGGTGTGACCTTTTTGAGGATAAAACTGCAGAGCAACTTCAGATCGCTCTCTTCTCTTCACACTTTTATTCCTGCTCTACCTGACGTCTGCGTGAGCTCCACTCCTCCCCCTGAGGGGAGGAGGAAAGACCACTCATGCTGACTCCCTAACTTTGTTTGGGACCTCCAATGGCGGACTTCAACAAAGTTTCAACATCTTGGAAACTACACAAAGACTTTTAGCACGCGCACACGGACACTTCAGCACGACCGAAACCGATGCAAATATCCATTTCTATTTCGATAGGTTAGGTTAGGTTAGGTTAGGTTAGGTTAGGTTAGGTTAGGTTAGGTTAGGTTAGGTTAGGTTAGGTTACTTTATTAATACCCGCAGGTAAATTTGGTTTGCAGTATAATGACATGATGAGTAAAAGGGCATCCATATCACACACACAAAAAACCCAAATAACAATTACATGATGCATGTAATACATGTGGTGCTCAAGGCTCCACCACTCAAGACTTATAGTATATACATAAACATGTACATTCATATATACAAATACACATCATTAGATATATACATATACCTATATAAACATACATACATACACAGATATTTATTATTCAACACTGTCAAAACAGCAGGAACTAAAGGATTAAAAATCTCCGTCCCAGAGGGAAGAAGCTGAATCTCACTAGCATAAAGGGTGGGAGTCACATTTAAAATAGAGGTAGCCATCCTCTGTAACTGTCTAGTGTACAGGGATGCTGGATACAACTGTAACTCCCCAACCAACCGACTAGACCATTTAACGATCTGGTTTAAGGAATTTCTTGCTTTTAAGGATGTATGACCAAACCATGCCACCAAAGAAAAGGACAAAACTGACTCAATAAAAGCATGATAAAACATGGTCATTATTGTTCGGTATGAAAATATGAATATGAAAATGAATATGAAAATGTGATAGTTTCCTTAGACAATATAAACGTTGGTGACCCTTTTTACACACAGCTGCACAATTAGCTTTGAAGTTCAATTTTGCATCAATAATGGTCCTGGTATTTATAAGATTGCACAGTCTCAATAGTCTGACCTCTAATTAAAGTAGCTTCATTCATGTGACTGTTCCTCCTAAAATCAATGAGCATATCTTTAGTTTTTGATATATTAAGCTGGAGGTAAGATTCCTCACACCAGTGTACAAAATCATCAATAACTGGGCCATGGCTGATCTCGTTCTCCTGTAGCAGACTAACAATAACCGAATCATCTGCATATTTTATGATGGTTCTATTATCATAACTACTCTGACACATATTTGTGTACAGAATAAATAATAACGGTGACAACACACACCCTTGAGGACACCCTGTAGAGGAGTTTTTCCGGTCAGACAAAAAATCATTGACTCTCACTCTTTGTGTCCTATTGGTTAAAAAGTCAAGAATCCAACCCACCAGATTATTGCTCAAGTCAAACTGTTCTAAGAGCCTCTGGTTAAAATGTAGGGTTGGATTTGTATTAAAGGCTGAAGAAAAGTCTACTTAATAAAAGTCTGGCATGTGTTCCATTTCCATCCAAATGTCTAAAAAGCAAATTGAGCAGTGTTACTGTAGCATCCTCCACTCCTCTATGAGGCCTATAAGCAAACTGTAAGGGATCCAGTGCATGTTCAGTTTGCCAAGATCTCGGACTCTAACCAGTTTCTCAAAAATCTTCATTAAAACTGGAGGTCAAAGCTGACCGCCTGAAATCATCAATAGTTTTAGGACCACTACATTTTGGAACAGGGACAACCACAGCATCTTTCCAGAGGTTAGAACATGTTGTGTCTGTAATGACTTATTATATAACCCATGAAATACAGGATTTAAGGCTTTTGAACATGATTTAAGTAACCGGCCACAGATATTATCAGGACCAGGGCTTTTGTTAACATGTACTGAATTAAAAGCCTTTACAACATCCTGAAGGTCAATGTTGAAATGCCGATCATCCATAAGCTTTAAACTCAATTCCTGAATATCTTTGTTAAAATCAAAATGATCAAAATGACAATAAAAACTATTAAGAGCATTTGCAAATTCAATATCGGAGTTAAAACCCTCTATCATAACACAAGTGCTACTATTAGAATTGTGAAGGCCTGCCATACTTTTCATACTCACCCAAGCTGACCTCGAATTGTTTGCAGCCATCTTGTTCTCCAATTCTACTTTATAATTTTGTTTAGCTTTTAAAATTTCAGTCTTCAACTCTTTTGTAACCATGTGCAAATCAGAGGCTGTTCCCTGTTTAAAAACGAGCTTTTTCTTTTGTAAGCATGACTTAACTGATTTAGTAACCCATGGTTTGTTATTAGGATATACTTTAACATGTTTACAGGGAATGATCATGTCCCTGCAGAAGGCAACATATGAGCATGTTACATCAACCAATGAATCCAACTCATCACCACAAGACTTTGTAAAAATGTCCCAATCAGTACAGCTGTAACATTCTTGCAAGCAGGACACAGATTCTTCTGACCATACTCTTATGTCCATAATCTTTGTTTTCTCTCTCTTTAAAACAGTCTTATACATGGGCAGTAGATGAACACAGTTATGATCAGCAGAACCCAAAGGGGGAAGCGGGAGAGATTTATAAGCGTCTTTTACTGACTTTACTGTTTTGTGTGTCTGTTTGAGAGAAACATGGTTTCCACAAGACTTTTACTATAAGCACGAGCCTCGTCAGAAAGGTAGAGGTGGCGGTATTGCTACAATCTATAGCAACCTATTCTGTGTTAATCTTAAATCTAGAAAATTTAACTCCTTTGACATAATGGTGTTAAATATGTCACTCCCAAACGGTCGCAAATAAACATTTGTCCTTCATAATGGCTACCATTTACAGACCACCGGTCATCATATAGACTTCCTCAACGAATTTGCTGATTTTCTTCCTGTCAGAATTAGTAGTCACCGTGAGATAAAGCTCTAATTGTTGGTGACTTTAACATACACATTGATAATCCAAAAGATGCTTACAATTGATAGCTTTTATGGATATCCTGGATTCGCTTTGGTGTTAGCCAAAAGGTGTCAGGGTCCCACACATAAATGTAAGCACACTCCCCCTAGACCTAATTCTATCTTTTGGACTAAAACATAAACAACATAGAAATATTACCTCAGAGCTGATGCTATTTCAGATCACTGCCTCATAACCTATACTGTACTTTTAGATAAACCCGCCATTCCCACACCCTCGGTTCAGATCAAGCAGATCAATCATCTCTACCACTAAAGATAGTTTTATTAACAATCTTCCAAATCTATATCAAACCCTTAATGTAATCAACAAAAAATGAAGATCTTGACACTGTAACAGAAACATTAAACAAAGCCTTTTCAGGTACTTTTAGAAGTTGTTGCACCTATTAGATTAAAAAGAATAAAGAAAGAACGCCAAAGCACCGTGGTATAATAACCACACCGCAGCCCCTAAAAGCAACTAGAAAAATGGAACGTAGATGGAGGACTACAAACCTAGAAGTATGGCGCTGATGCATGGAAAGAGAGAGTACCAACAAGTACAAAAGGCTCTAAAACCACCAAATCGTCCTATTTCAGCAAGTTGATCACAGAAAATCAAAATAACTCACATTTCTTTTAATACATTCAAAACTGACTAAAAACAAATCATTTACAGAAAAAAGATGCTAAACTACAGCACTCCATAGTATACACACCTTTATGAAATTTTTGATAATAAAATCGAGCAGATTAGGGACAATATTGCATCTACACAGCCAGCCACCTCTATATATCTCATAGTATCCCTCGCATCATGCCAATAGTACAACTAGAATCATTCAATGCTATTAAAATGGATGAACTCAAAAAAATAATAAACTCATCAAAATCATCATCCTGTATATTAGATCCCATTCCCACAAAAACTACTAAAAGAAGTTTTTCCTGCAGTTTCGGAACCAGTGCTCAATATTATTAATTCATCCTTAGAATTAGGCTATGTTCCAGCAGCCTTTAAAATGGCAGTTATTAGGCCTCCCATTAAAACTAATCTCGACCAGGGAGACCTATCCAACTTTAGACCAATCTCTAATCTCCTTCTTATCAAAAATACTGGAAAAGGTTGTGTCTAAACAACTACAGACATTCCTAGCGAAAAATAGCATCTATGAAAAAATTTAAATCAGATTCAGGCCCCATCACAGCACAGAAAACAGCCATGCTCAGAGGACAAATGACCTCCTTCTAGCATCAGATCGCTGGTGAAACATCTATTCTTATATTACCTCGACCTCAGTGCAGCTTTTGATACAATAGATCATACAATCTTACTCGATGACTGGAAAACCTTGTTGGCATAAATGGTCAAGCCTTAGCCTGGTTCAAATCTTATTTAACTGATCGCCACCACTTTGTCTATGCTAACGAGGAAAAATCTTATTACTCTCAGGTAAAACACGGCAGGCACTCACAGGGATCTGTTCTGGTCCCATTGTCTTCGCACTATATATGCTTCCCCTCGGAGATATTATTAAGAAACATGACATCAACTTCCACTGTTACGCTTGACGCATACCCAGCTTTATATTTCCTCAGAACCTAACAAAACCCACTGTTTTTCAAAGCTAATAGACTGTATCAACGATATTAGAATATGGATGGCAAACAACTTCCTTCTACTTCTAACTCCAACAAGACAGAGGTTCTGATTATTGAACCCAATAGCTCCAATCACTCTACCACGATAGTCCACAACATCTCTATAGAAGGCTGCACCATTGTCCCTTCTTCCGCAGTCAAGAACCTAGGTGTGATTCTAGATAAGAACCTGTCTTCGATGGTCACATTTCCAATGTATGCCGAACTGCATTTTTCACCCTAGAAATATTTCAAAGATGCCACACATGCTGTCTGTCTCAGATATATAGAGAAGCTCATTTGACCCCACAGCGCAAAGCTTGTGGTTCCTCAGCGCCAAAGGGGTCAGCCTGATGTACAGTATACCCACGATGCACCATGTGCCGGACACCACGGGTACCAGAGCCTCTAATAAAGCACATACCACCTCGGGCAGATGGCAAAAGATCTGCAGAATACATCAAGAGGGGCACACGATTTGTTGCCACCTCTAGAAACCACAGAACCCCAGCAACATGCTGGAACAATCACGCCTGTGGTCTGACTTCTAAATAGATTGTGTATGACCTGTGCCCAGGTCGGCATGGTTAAGAGGCAGGAAGTACTTTGTTACCATTGTGTGACATTACACTGAGAGTGGGCAGGGTGACTTCCAGCACTGGCGTACACACCACCACATCAAAGCATACCCCTGACAAACCACATGTTTCAAGTTCATGTTCAAGCTCAAGTTTATTTGTATAGCTTTTAACAATGTAGCACTGTTTCAAAGCAGCTTTACAGCAGAATAAACAGAATGACAAGCAGGGAAATATAAAAGCTCATTTAATAACTAATATCTAATATCAGCAGTCTCCTAGTAAGCACTCCAACACGTGACGGTGGCAAGGAACCCAAACTCCATTAATGAAAGTATATATATATATATATGTTACAAATACAGAAGGGACGGAGAAGGTGAGGTGTTTATTCAGACACAGCAGAGTAAAAAAACGGAACACACAGAAGATAATATGACTGAAATGAATCAATACTGTCCTTAGTAACTGCAGAGGGATGGAGCTGGAGATTGCTAGAAGAACTGGAGACGAGGAGCACACAGGAAACACAGGGTAAACGGGAGGACATGTGCAAACAGGTAAGCAATTCAATGAGGTAAGTATACAAGTAAGTCCTTTCAAAACGAGACTGGACGGTGAATGAACGGGAGGACTTTATCTTTATGCCGTATGGTGATGATGCAGGTGTCGGTGATAAGTAATCAGGAGAGGGAGATCACCAGTGATTGGGTGACTAGGGAGCCTGGCGGTCCGTGAATAATATATATAATATATGGAGAAAAAATCCTTGGGAGAAACCCAGGAGGGTCACTTGAGAGTCATTTCTCCTCTGACGCGGCCACAGCTGCAGTCAGTAGTTTGATCAAAATTATTTGATTTAAAGTCATGTACTAAATTTGCTAAAGTTTGAAGCCATGTAGGTCTGAGTTTTGAGTTGATCTGGATTGTTAGTTGTGATTGAATTTAACAATGTGTTTGTGTGTATGGTAAACTAGGGTAGTAATTAAAAGGCTACTTATTATACAATAAAGGATTGTTTAGCTGGGGATGACTGAGTTGATTAGCATAAATACTGTTTGGCATTATCATTAATGTAGTAACTAGCATATGAGTGCATTATCATTAATGTAGTAACTAGCAAATGAGTGCAGGTTCTCCTGGGGGTCGCCACCTCCTTGTGACAGATCCAACGTCAGGTCAGGGTATGGACTGGATGCAACCTCGGAATAATAAGAAACAAACAAACTGGGACCTTAGATACAACATGTTTCATGACATGGTTCCGTTGGCCTAATTAATGCAGCCTAACAATCCTCCTTAGGGGACTTGTGTTAGAAACTGTTGAACTATGTGCATGCTAAGAGATAAACTGAGAGTGTGTCTGCCTCCCGCATAACCACCTGAAGACTATTCCAAAGTTTAGGTGCTAAATAGGAGAATGATCTACCACCACCACTTGATTTAGAAATTCTAGGTATTACCAAAAGGCCAGAGTCCTGAGAGTGTAATGGACGTGAGGGACTGTAATGTATTAGGAGCTCACTCGGGTACTGAGGAGCTAAACCATGTAGAGCCTTATAAATAGTCAGTAAGATCTTAAAGTTAATACATCATGAATGAGTAACCACAGTGCAGTGTTGACAGCACCGTTCTGATATGTTCTCAACTTTTGTGTGAGAACTCTAGCGCGCATTTTGAACTAGTTGAGCTTTGTAATAGGCTAGCTGGACAGCCACCTTAATAATGCATTGCAGTAATCCAGTCTAGACGCCATGAATGCTGAACTAACTTTTCTGCACCTCGATAGTTACAGCATATGATGCAGTTTACTGCAACATATGTTTACTTATGTTTTTTGAGATGAAAAAGCGTTTTTACAGGTGTTGGTAACATGGCTTTCAAATGAGAGGGTACTGTCAATAAATTCCCAGATTCCCAGATCGCCCAGATTCCTAGCTGATGATGAAGGCTTAGTAGAGAATCGATGCCAATAGTTAGATAATATTCTTGTTGGTTAAGTGTGGGAGCTTTAGGTCTAATGGTTAACACCTCTGTTTTGTCAGAGTTCAACAACAAAAAAGTTGCTACTCATCCAGGTTTATGTCAACTATACATTCCATCATTTTGGTGGAATTGCTGTGTTTTGTGAAAGCTTCGAGAAGATATAGAGTTGAGTATCGCCGGTACATAGCAGTGAAAAATGAACTCCATGTTTCTTAATTATAGCTCCTAAAGGGCACATGTACAGGGCTAAGAGTAGAGAGGTCCTAGAACAGATCCCTGTGTTACTCCGTGACCGGACTTGTGGGATCGGGTAAGATTTCTCATTGTTTATTGCTACCTATTGAAAGCGGTCAGATAAGTATAATTTAAAACCATTCTAATGCGATTCCACTAATGCCAACATAAGTTTTAAGTCTATTTAAAAAGTATGCTGTGATCAATGGTGTCAAAGGCAGCTAAGATCTAACAATACAAGTGAATGAGATGCAGCCACGATCAGATGACAGGAGCAGTCTCTGTATACCAAAGCAGTCTCTGTGCCGTGATGGGCTCCTAAATCACAAACTGGAATTCCTCATAGATTCCATTCCTTTGGAGGTAGGAGAATAGGTGTGATAAAACTACCTTTTCAAGTACTTTAGAAATGAAAGGTAGATTCGATATAGGTCTATAGCTTTACTTTCAAGTCTCTAGGATCACAATAACGGCCAGGCTTTAGGGACAATGTTAGAGATGAGTTTACAATACTAAGCATAGGGTGTATTATTTCAGGCAGCATCTCTTTTAATAGCCATTAGTGAGGATTGGATCACCAAGTATACTGTACTGATTTAGATGATTTAATTTATCTTAAATAGTCTTGTCTTTAAGCAGACTCAACCCACATCAGTCACCACCCGATCTCAGCTTGTATGGAATGACCTATGGTGAGTGGTTTGTATGCTAAAGAAGTCTTGGCGGCTGGAAGAACTGGGATGTGAAACTCCCCTCTGGGCCTAACGCCACCAAAGACATGACACTTGCTATGCCAACCAGTTCACTACCAGGTCTCTAATGGCATAGTAGGAACTTTGTGCAAGTAGCCAGTCACCAGAGGTCTCTAAATCCGCGTGAAAGTCGAGCGAGGCCCAGAAACTCCAGGGCACTACTGGGACACACAAAGCGCATGCAGGTCCCCTACCCTCTTTTGATAGAGGCGAGCCAGCCACCAGGAGGTCGGCCTTCATCAAGAGATGAGAGGCGTGTAAGCCTCCCCTAGGGAGCTCGAGAATGGGGGCTCTCCACCAAGAGGAAGGCCCGTGAGGACCAAGCAGAGAGATCCGCCAAGAAGAGGGATGGGGGCGTGGTCACTTTGCCTCTAGGTGGGCCCCAACTGGGAAACATGCACAAGACCCATACTCCGGTCCCAGATTTTGCTTAGTTTTATGTGGGTACAACATGGGAACTACATGGGATTGAACTATGGGTTTTAAGTGGGATTGTTTATAGGTTCCATGTAGGTTATATGCAGGATTTCACTAGGTTTCAGGTGGGCTCCAACAGGCAACATACAACAGACTTCCATATTGGTCCCAGATTTTTAGTTTTATGTGGGTACTACATTGCACTCCTGTGAAACATTGCTATTGTCAAATAAAAATAAATTAAGTGAATTTAAAGCTGTACCTATTTTTTTTTATTTGTACAATTTAATAATTACATTTAATGTCAGTCTGAAACTAAATCCTGAGGTTAAAGGACACAATTAATCTAAATTGTGTTGAATGCAACAATACGATATGGTTTCCAGGTAATCACTTCTTTTAGCGATGCTCTGAACAGACTTCAAGTCAGTTCGCACTTAAGACATCAGGAATGCAGGTGGAAATCACTTAGATTGGTAAGTCTAAATCTTTTTACATCTTCGTTTATTTCAAAGCATAAATCATAAATTAACAGAATCACAGATAAACCTTTTAACACATAACCTTTTGATGTTTGGCGTTATATATTAAATTTGAGATTTGATGAGATTTGACTGGAGTGCAAAATGTTTTATCAAAACGTATTATTGCTTGGCGGTTTAAGAGTACTTTTTAGATTAGCACCTTACAAATGGTTCCCCTTACATATGAGCATGACGTGGTGCAACGGACACACACGCATACCTTGTTTTATCAGTCTTAGAGCACTAAAACTTAACATACGCACATTGGGTTATGTAGAAAAAATTCAGAAGATTCCACGTAAAGCACAGCCAGTTATGTGTAAAGTGAAGGCAAACAGCTGGTGTGTATAGGCTTTCAGGTCTTAAAGTGACAGTACCGAAAAACCTGCGTCATTAGTTTTCCTAGTTGAAGCTCCTGACTGAAGAGCCAGTGTAAATTTAATTTATATAGAGAAACTTCGTAAATGTTTAACTTTTCATTTGATTATTCATATTTTTCTCTTCTGTTAAATAGTTCCAAATCTGAAAATATAAAAAATTTGTTCAAAATTTAATTGTTTGTAGGAATAATGATATGTGATCCAGATCTGTGAAAACCAGGCTAAAGTCTAAAGATCTAATTCTGAGATAACAAGCATCAAATTTTGAATTCACCTATTAATTTTACTATATAGTTTCAATCTTTACATGAGTACTTACTCAGACTAATATTAAAGATATCAATGTTAAATTCTCACAGAATATTCTCTACATTACATAGAATGGAGTTTTATGTAGAAAACTGAAAAATCACAAGAATGAATGACTTCCAGCTGGGTTTTACCCAGACTGGGTCAGATTTCACAAAGGAAAATGTGTATGAAACAGTGATGTAATTTCTGACAAAAGTGTATTTATCAAAGCTGTATGTATTATCAAGAAAAGATCACTGCAACAAATTAATCTGACTACATGTAATGATCTTTTTCAAGCAAGATTTAGATATTTTGCAATGGAAATAGTTTACAAAGTTTTTTTGCATTGCATTCCTCAAAACTTTAAATAAAAAAGTTAATTAATTAATTATCACCTTGGTGCAGGAACTGCAGTGTTTTCCACTCTGATGCGAGGGCATCGAAGACAAATGCTGCGTGACCTTGATTGGCTGGTTCGAAAGGAATTGCCCTTCGAGAAAATCCTTTTCTTTCAGCCACCACTGGAGGTTGTCTCATGATCAGTTGGCCAAAAGGTATTGGTGTTAGCCACAGCTGCCATGAGCCCCAATAGTCTGTGAAAGTGCTTGAACATGCACTTTCGTTGTCTAGCCATGATACGCTTTCATTGTCGACAGGATCACACAGACACAAGTGGGGGGAGAGATATGCCCGCTTTGTTCTCTGAGCTGGAGAAAGCAAGCTCTTCTTTGAGTGTTCAGCCTCAGCCCCCAAATTCCTCATGTGCAAGGACAACATATCAATGTTGAACTGCCATGTCCTGACTGGGCTAGGATGAGCCCACAGTGCGTCGATGTAATTGAATATGCGGATGCCCTGGAGTGTGAGTAGAGCCAGTGCTGCATGTACACATTTCTTAAATATTCGGGGTGACAGTGCCAGTACCGAAGGTAACACTGGTTACATGAAATTTACTGGTATGCTTTGCCCGTTGAAGGCAAACCAAGAAACTTCCTGTGTTGCGATTAGAATGGAAATCATGGAAGTAAGCATCTTTTAAATCTGTCATTACAAACCAGTTCTCGGATCTTATCTGTTATACAATCTGCTTGATGGTAAGCATCCTGAACTTGGAGTTTGCTAGGGACAGATTGAGTATGGCTGAGTCTAGAATAGATCGTGAGGGCTCCATCCTTCTTGGGTACAGTAAAGTAACAGTTGTAGAATCCAGTCTCTTCCTCTCGGGAAGGTACACATTCTATGGCCTCTTTCCTGAGGAGAGACTGCAGCTTTTGTTCCAGCACAGTGGCTTGCTCTAGAGTCACTGATGTGGGTGAGTACTCAGTACTTGAAACAGGGGTGGAGGAGTTTCAAAGCTGAATCCCAAAATCTCGTTCTCTACAGGTATTATCGAGCGGTCCATGCAATGCAATGAAGTCTACTAAGGGAACTAGCTGCTGCGAGGCTGGTCTCTGACCGATGGAATTGGAGAAGCACGAAGGGATGAACCACCAGTTGTCAGCTTGTTCAAATTGTGCCTCAGCACACAACTGACGGGATGGAGCAAACACGGTGGGTGTGAGGGTGATGGTATCACCTTCCAGTGTTGTAAGTGGACTGGAGCTTTTAAAGATGATGCCTAGAAGGGGACAGCATATGCTTGCCAGTGTCTGTTCTGTACCTTGGGCATTGCTGTATATCCCTTCTCCTTAATGCTAATGATGTTGAAGCGCATATATTCTGTCTGTGTTGTGTGGGTCTCTTTGCTGAGTATAGAGTCTTCCAAGACTTAGCCAGCTCAGCATGCAGGTCAGGGAAAAAGTGGTAAATCTCTACAAAGGTGGTTGGGCCTTAGCCCGAAGGAACAGGCTCATCCAGCTTGCTGGGGAGAATGTGTGCTCTGCTGCTGTACTGGCCAACTCGAGGAACAGCTTAGCCACCGCATTGGTTTCCCATCCAGAAGGTCTCTCATAAAGGAGATGGAGAAGTGGCTGGTTCCTCGAATTTCCCCTGCATCCAAGCTGAGGACATCCAGAGATCAAATGCCTCGGAAGAGGCTGCATCACAGGCTTCCGGTGGTTGGAGAGCCCCAACCACAGCCTGATGAGGACCGGGGATAAAGGGAAACTCGTCCCGGTCCGAGCCGAGGGTATGCTTATGATCACATACTTGATGCCACCTCCGCCCCATTGGACTAATTACACACATAATGCTTCAGACGCAGTCACTTAAAGGCCTTCCCATAGCATCAGCAAGAGCTTAAGCAGCGTTGAGGTTCCCTCGACTTTTTGTTGAGTACTGCTTCTGTACCTGTTGTTGAAACTGACATCTCAGATGTCTTTAGAGTTAATAATCTGCAAGCTGGAGCAGACTGTAATAAAAGAGCTTACACGTTGCTGTATGTAAATCCAACACCTGTAGGGTTGTTTTTTGGGCAAGGTTGGGAACAGCCTTAGGAACAGCCTTCAGAAGAAAAACATACAAAGACAATTTTGGTGTTGTACAACCAGTTGAGTATATTTTTAAATGCACATTGATAGGTCTATTTCTTAAAAATCTCTATCAATAAAGAACAACAATCAGACCAAGACTGGTGTTTCCAATACTCATGAGGGAGAGCAGCTTTGAGATCTTTCAGAAAGGTTCTCCATCACTCTCTCTGCTGTGTCTCTCCCTTGCAGCCTTTTATTGTGTAAAAGCAACTCCCATAAGGAAGTAGAAAGAAACATGTGCAATGTGTTAAAGATAAGCATTATAAGTGTGGGCCTCCTAACGGCCTTGGTTCTGCAGACGAGTGTGAGTTCAAAAAGAAGTTCAAAGCATAATAATAGAAACAGGGGACCACACACTAATAATGAAACAGGAACAAAAAAGTCAATGCATGAAATAATAGTCTATGCTTGCAAACTCTTAAGATTTATAAAGACAGAATAAAGGGATAATATATTTTCTTTGATTATATCTTTAACATTTCCCTCCTTGTTTATCATTTATTCTTTATTTTTATCAAAACTATACCTTTATCTGTTGATACTTCTCTAGTACAGCTCATCATAATTAAAGAATTTCATGAGAAACCTTTACACTGCAACATCATTATAATGATCATTTTAACATGTATACTCTTATAAAAGTGGAACTTATCATTTTTCTCTGGACCATGGTTGTAATAAAATGGAATCCTCATACATGCTCATACATAAAACAAATCCAGTAATAGGACAGCGCAATTGGTATAGAAAGCATTTTTAGGAGCACATGCCACCATGTTCCTCCAAATAGCCACTGTAACAGTCCTTTGTCGTCACTTGGTCTTCTCTCACGACATTTACGCAATGCCTGTAAAGGTTGGTTTATGGCCTGCTCTATGATGTATCCGTCCTCGCCATTTTCCGGGATAAAAGTTACAACATGACGCTCCCACTACCGCACATACACACCTCAAAGCCAAGCAGTAGGTTGGTCCAAAACCATTAGGCTCTGCATCTCCATCATTACGCGAGTGTAGTAAGTTCTTCTTTGATGCCTTTCAATGCCGCTTATGGTGGTGTTCACGAAAGCTCTCAAATCGAGCATATGTCATGAGTCTCCATAATTTAGCATCAATTTGGCAACTTACGACTCCAGGGAAAGTAGGCCAAAGCTACCTTTTTGTCCATCAGTCCATAGTTTGTGATCCGAGCATAATCCGCGGCTCCAAACAGAATCATGCTTCTTAAAGTCTCCTCCTCCTCGTTTCCTTCGATGATGATGAGGAGTTTAGCTGAGATGACCCGTGATGAATGATCACAGAAGGTATCATAGGACACACCATCCCTACCATCCAGTAGGCAGGTTAGTATAGACAGCTTTTAGCCCGCACAGCCAGACCGGGGGAATTTGACTGAGGGGGTGGTTCCCATAGCGTCCGGTATGGTGAAATACCGGTGCACACTTTGCTCTTTCCTTTTGGCTTCAAACTTATTAAGATGACCAGTTGCATTTTGAGTGCATGAGTGAGATATATGGCTCCACAATTGTAACCTGGAACTTTTCCTACTTTGATGGTTTTAGTCAGGATGCGGTACAGAGTTCTAAGTGAACATGTGAAATTTTGTCTTGGGAGACCGCGTGGAACTGGACCATACATCTTTGCTGAGTGGTGTTAATTTCTAAGGCCGAAGAAAAATTCTTGAATGTTAAAACTTGATGCATCTCACAGTTAGTGGTAGCTTCTTATTTCCCAGTGAGACACCGCGTCTCAGCCGGTGTTGGAGAGTATGCTGAGTATGCCAAACATTCTGGAAACAAGGTAGACAGGATCTTTCACAGGAACTGGCACCACATGTGGATTCGTGCTGGAGAGGCGGTCATCTTTGAACAAAACGTGAACAGTTGCTGTAATTCCCCGCTTCTGAGCCAGGTACTCTTCCATACCCGATACCAGCAAATTTATGTCATATGTATTGCTTGTTTCTTCTTCTCGAGATGGGTTCCCCAGAAACTGCCTTTTTTCCTTTTCGATTTTACGCTGTTCTCCTGTAGTCTTGCCATTCTCACGCAGAGAAACGAATAGAGTCAGGGTGAAGAAGGATCCCCATGGCACCCCGGAAACGCCGATCCGTCCATCATAGCCATCGCCTTCTCATTTTCTTGACTCCTAATAGAGTAGGGATCGTTGGTTTCTTCTGGCACTGGCGTTTAGAGACTAACAGTCACTAAAAGACTGCCCTCCTTTGTAGTCAGACTTCCCCACTACTCAGCTGGAGTCATTCAGGAGGAGGTTGTATCTTTAACGATGGCTTTGATGGATCCACGAGGGTCTTTCATCACGATCTTCACACGGCCAGTCGGGTGAGCATCAATACCTGGTAGGGACTCCTCCCATCAGAGGGCTGGACCAGGTCTTCCTTTTATCACTTTGATGAAAACGTAACGCCTTGGCTTAACAGCTATCCTGTAAAACAGAAGAAGAAGAATCTGGCAGGTAAGCTTATTTGTCTCACTTCCTTTCATTAAACACCCTTTTAAATAGTCACTCGAGAGTGTGCTCTTCTTCTGCTTCTAGTAATTGGGATGGAAAAATCAGGCATTCTTGAACTGGTCGGTAATTACAAACAATTCTGCTAAATGGTACAACCTTGGTGTGGGTAAGTATTCTCATATATAATTTTAACCAAATCTAAACATTCAGGCCATGGTCTTTTAGTCTCTGCCATGCATTTCTTTAGTCTATTTTTTATAGTACCATTTGTTCTCTCTACTAACCCCGCACTCTGAGGGTGATAAGCACAGTGATTCTTTAATGTCATTACCAGATTCTCGGCCATTTTTCTAACAACCTCATTTACAAAGTGCGGACCATTGTCACTGTATATCTTTTCAGGCACTCCATGATTTGGAATAATATTCTTATATATTGCTTTTGCAACTGTTATTGCGTCAGCCTTTGCTGAGGGTACTATTTCTACCCATCTTGAAAATACGTCTATTAGCACTAGACAGTAACGATACGGCCCACTTTGACTTAATTCTATAAAGTCCATACAGAGGTGTTGAAAAGGGTATTGTGGTTCTGGAAACTGGCCTCTCTTCGGTCTCAAATTTCCCTGTGCATTATGTTTTATGCATACTATACATGCCTTACAAAAAAAATTTTGAGTATAAATTGAAACCATAAGCTTTAAAATATTTCTCTATTATGTTTACCATCCCTCCTGTTGAGACATGGCATGGCCCATGGCTCAATATTGCTGCTGCTTTAAATAAAGCTTTTGGTAGTATAGGTTTGTTTTCTACACACATTAAATCTTCAGTGTTTCTCACAGCCCCTTGTGTTTGCCAGTATTGTTGCTCTTTTTGTGGTGCTGCTTTCTGCATGTCCCTAAGGACCGTGTGATCTAATACTGATGTGTGTGTGAAAGTCTGTGCTGTGCCATAAAGTCCTGTGGCTGCTTGCTTTGCTGCATCATCTGCTCTACGGTTTCCTACTGTAACAATGTCTGTGCCTTTAGTGTGGGCTGCACACTTGCATATTGCTAGTTTTGATGGTAACAGAACGGCTTGTAAAAGGTTTTTTTAGTAAAGTTGCATGGGTAACTGGTTTTCCTGTTGAGGTTTTCATACCTCGCCTGTCCCATTGTTTAGCAAAACAAAAAACGGTGGAGAAATCATACTGACTGTCAGTATAAACTGTAAGCTCTTTTCCTTCTGCAAGCTGACATGCTCTAGTAAGGGCCACTATTTCAGCTGCTTGTGCAGAATACGTATGTGGCAATTGTTTTGCCTCTATTATCTCCTGTGAGCTAACTACAGCATATCCGGTCATAGTTTGACCGTTTGGTGCCATATAGCTGGAACCGTCTACAAACCATAAACTTCCCTCTTGTAAGGGTTTATTTGTTAAGTCCGGTCTTGGGAGTATCAATTTATCTGTTAACTCCACACAGCTGCGTGGCTCTCCTTCAACATCATTAGGGAGAAGTGTGGAGGGGTTTAGTACATTGCACCTTTGAATGGTTACATGTGGCTGTGACAGCAGTATGGTCATACATGATAAATGTCTTGCTGGAGATAAGAAAGATAGCTTAGTTTGTAACAAGAGAATGTCGACTGCATGTGGAACTAATAAAACTAATTCATGAAACAGTACTATTTCAGCCGACGCTTCAACAGCCATTGCTTCATTCCATTTTATCTGGTCTGCTAAGGTCATAGCGTTCCCATAAATAACATCTAACAAAGGTTGAGTTTTCTGAGCATAACTAGGGATCCATGCCCTACAATAATTACATAACCCCAGAAAAGACATCATGTGTCTTTTAGTTACAGGTTTTGGTGCATCTAAAATAGCCTGTTTTCTATGTGCCTGTATAAATTTCCCCTCAGCCGTAAGTCTGTGTCCTAAGTATTAAACTTCTTTTCTCACCCACTGCAGTTTTTGTTTCTTAACTTTATTCCCTGTTTTTGCTAAATATTGCAGTAAAGCTATAGAGTCTGTTCTGCATTTCTGTTCTGTGTCAGAGGCCACTTGGATCATGGGGAAAGTTTCAGCACCCTCTACTGAAAAACTTTTTCTTTTAAGGATCGTGTGGGGTAGGGGGACCTGTCCATACTGCTTGATGTTTTTAGGGCCTTGCTTAATGTCTCACGGGCTTCTGCATAGGGTGGGGGATTAGAGGGGCTATTTGGAGCTTGT